>LR736888.1:990263-1314774 GCA_902654985.2 Oryctes borbonicus
TTTATTTATTTATTTATTTATTTATTTATTTATTTATTTATTTATTTATTTGCTAATTATTTATTTTCCATACACATATGCATGAATTATGTATTGATTATTCAGCATACATATAAACGGAAAGGATAGAAGACAGAACACTTCACAATATTATTCTTGCTTTAGGAAATTAATTAACATACACGCTCACCTATCTCCTTTACAGCTGTCAACATTTACAGACTGTATTTGAAATATTTCACACCCTGGTTACCACGAACTTTAAACCACTTCGCGAAATTTTAAGAGAAAGCAATTATCCAACTTCGCTCATCAGTAAGTTACTGCGTTCTTCTCCTAGACCTAACAGTAACATGCTGTGAGTAGCCCTGATTCTGAAACTAGCCCACTAAATGTTAGCCCTCCAGTTCAACCAGTTTTTAGAAAACTTACACCTAATATTGGTGGCAGGATTTCTTGTTCAAAGGATACAATAATTTAAAAATTATAGTTTATCGTTTAAAAGAACTCATACCAGTGTATTTTCATCTAAACTTAAAGATGGTCATTTGGAGAAATCTACAAATTAATTGCAAGGATTGTCCGGGGTGTTATATTGCATATTATATATGTCTCAAAAATTAAAAAAAAATCGCATTTCGGGCCACAAAAGTGATGTCCATGATAGTTTCTATTCCATTACTTTATACACTCACTCCTTTCAATATGGTCGCTTCTTTGATTTTGGCGAAATTAAAATTCTTGACGTTAAATAAAACTATTTTAAACGTTGCCTCTTGAAAACATGATACATTATTTAGTGTCCTGATTCCTATCATCAACTACGGGAAAGAGATCGAAAATGTAAGTTGTATTTATGCAGATTTACTTCATTCTTACCCTTTTTGTAATTTTCTTTCAAAAAAACCCTCTACATTAAGCACAACATTTATACATTTTCCTCTTTACTTCATTTTCAATAGAGCTTTTTTATGATTATTTAAACTTCCTAAGTTCTTTTTTCTTTTTCGATAGTGGTGTTTCTCATAAAGAAAATAACAACATTTAGGAATGTACAACCTTTTGCCTTTCTAATTTGTGAGGTCAGCTGGCGACGATACTTTTTAATAATTACGTAGTGCTCCCGTTACTTCTGAAGAAAAGCTGTATTATAAATGAACTGTAAATGCACTAATATTTGTTGTTCCAAAATAATGTATAAGGACTGTTGGATATCCGTTGAAACAAAAAATTTCCACAACTATTTCATAGAAATTCTATCTTAAATATGGTATAGAATGATATAAAAATTAAATTTAAGTTTTATATTTCCGGGTAGCACACTGACGACAATTTATCGTTATCGTGATACATAAAATTAACGTCAGTATGTCATAGCTTAAGGACGTCATTCGGAGGCTCACACATAGCGTCTGGACTTGACGCTATTTCTACGCTAAAAGTAAGAGAATTCATGCACCATGGCATTATACTACTTAGAAATAGTGCAATAATGGAAGGCAAGTGAAATTACAAAAAATCAATATACTAAAATATTCATTGGACCAAAAACTTGCAACAACAATATTTAAATGTTCTAACAGGAATAATAGTAAGAATATGATCAAAATTGTTTTCCACGCAAAACAACCGAATAATTATCCATTTAATGTATTTGTGGTATTTTTTTATTTTTCAGAAGACAATAAGAAGTTCCTTTATATTGTTTATAAAAATAAGCTGGTGGAGGAACTGCACCAGTGTTATATTCAAGAACGACGTTGAGTCTATAGAACATTTATATTCGCAAAATTAACTTCTTTGATGCGACTATATACTTGTTGCAATGGTTTCTTTGGCGATTGGATTAAGTCCTAAATGATTTTTAAAAGGAAATGCCGAAAATTTATCTAAAGGACCATATTTATTAACATCGTCACTTAAATCAAATAAAATATGCACGTTGTAAATTAAATATTCGACACCATATACTTTTTCGCAGTGTTTAGTGGAAGTAGTTAAAAGCTCATCTGCGTGTGCGTATCTAAAGTTTTCTATATGTTTTTCGCAACAAGAAATAGCAATAGCACAATGCAAAAGTAGAAAATACCTCAAGTAAAACATTTTTCAAGACCACATGGTCAAGATGCAAGAAGAAATCAAGGAATTATGTAGCCTTCCATCGTGACAGCGTACTTAGTGTACGAGGTTTCTTATTAAATTCAACAACTGCTTTTAAATTTAATAATCCTTCTACTTCACCACCCACCCATTCAGCATCCTTCTCATCACTCCTAGACACACAGTATGCAAGTAGTCAACTGAGAAGTTGCTAACTAAACCAATAAATAGCGTCACAAGAGGAGATGTGCCTAAGTGATGATCTTCATGCACCTGCACTGAGAAAAAGGATTTGTTGATTCAAGAAGCCTGCATTGAGTGAAAGAAATATTTTTCAGTACCAACGTATTATCCGAACGTCGAACGTTGAACGTCGTCCTTGTGCTTGTCGTCCTTAGAGGAGGGTGCAGTCAAAAAACACGTTTCCTTGACTTCCAGAAGTCCTCTTTTTTTTTTATGTCAGACTTGTCTGTTTTTGGCACAAAAAAATATATAAAAAAAACTGTTTTAATTTGAAACAAATAATATCCTTATATTAACTTATATCAAATAAATATTGCGTTCACGAAATAACGCCAAAAAAATGTATTTCTTTCATTTAACCAATCCTCTTTTTCTGTGGTAAATTAAAATGTAAATCTGTTCTTCTTGGAGCTGAGGCTCTGCGTCACAGATGTATTCCCTACTCTGGGTATACTTATCGTAAGATGAGTAACCACAATGACTCTTGGCGCATTTTATGTATGCTCTTGCAGGGTTTCTTCAATGAATTAACATTTTCATCAATTGTATCATTTTAAATCATTTTCACTAATTATAACATATTGTAACAAATTGTTAGGTGATGCATTTTTATTTGCAGACAGTGTATAATTTGATAAATGTAATTTGAACCGCACATTTCTTATATTTGTTCCAACTTTCGATATTGTAATCAAGTTAGACAAATCAGAAATTAAATGTGACATTTACTGCCGTCACAAAATCCTATCAGGAAAGTCACTGACATTTCATTTTATTGATTTATTGTTTTGCTAATTGCATTAAATAACGGGTATTGTTTGTTGAGTTTTTGTTGACCAAATTAGTATAGGTGTGATTGTGATGGCAAGATATATACGGTAAGAACAAGTTGACAGTGTTATTTAAATAAACCGTTTATAACCTGTTACAAGGAATACACAACACTAGTTAACTGGACATTGGCTCCGTTAACCACATTTAAAATGAACGTCTATACATATTCATAAAGCACTATAAACGTTTTATTAGCCTTTAGTTTCCAATAAAATAGTTGAGTAATGTATTTCCGCACTTTTCAGGAAATCGCTACTTGCCTGCAATGGTATAATAAAGTGTTCTTACAAAAATTACTCAATAGCAGCAGGTTGCGAGAGTCCGATTTATTGCAATGGGAAGCTACTGAGTACGATCCAAAGTTCTGGTATGTTCGGTGATTCCAAGACATTCGTCGACATGAAGATGAAGAAGACTGTTTTCGAGACGGTTGGAAATTTCCATACCTTAATGGCGCAATATGATGACGAACCGTCTAGAGAGGTGTTAGAAAGTTTCGTAAGAGACCATTTTGAAGCGGAAGGCGAACTAGAAGATTGGTTTCCTCCAGATTTCAATCCCGAGCCGCGATTCCTTAAGAAAATCAAAGATCCGGAAATTAAGAATTTCGCGAAGCGGCTAGTGTGGTTATGGCCAAAATTAGGAAGAAAATTAAAATACGAAGTGACCAAGAATCCAGACAGGTATTCTATGATTCCTTTACGATACGGAATCATCATTCCTGGAGGAAGGTTCAGGGAAGTTTATTACTGGGACACCTATTGGATAATAAATGGTCTTCTTATAAGTGAAATGTACGAAACTGCTAGAGGCATGATAGATAATTTTATTTATATGGTCAAGATCTATGGTTTTGTGCCCAATGGTGGTCGAATTTATTATGCGCAAAGATCTCAGCCTCCCTTGCTTACACCTATGGCAGCTAATTATATTAGGTATAATATTCCATTAAGTACAATATGATCACAAAAGACTTAATCGAGAGGGCCATGCTTTTTTTGAATTATTTTTTATGTTGGTTACAATCTGGTTACAAGCAGGTCGTGACCATATCTAACAGTGAAATTGCGCTTGGCATATCTAACAGTAATTATGTCAATAAGGTTCTGCTTAAAGCGTAAATTGCAAATGTGCTAATCTAAAAATCTAACAGAGTAAAACAACTATTTCCCGGTTAGAGCAAGCGATTATAGTAAAAGCTCAAACTGATCTTCGGATTCAGTACAAATCCTTACACATCGTTTCATGTTGTTAAAGCAAATTCATTTGAGGGAAACTAATTTTCTGTCAGTGTAGGTAAGATACTTACAAAGTTTACTTCATGCAGTTCTTCTTAGATTTAGCAAGTAAGTAAGATAGATTTGCCTTCAACATTTAGATAGAAATAAGCTTATTTTGTATTTTACATTGTACAACTTCACCATAACTTTTCTGATTGTGTTTAGATATACCAACGATCTCAAGTGGTTGGAAAAGAATATAATCTACTTAAAGCGAGAAATAAAATTCTGGAGACGCAAGAGAATTTTAACTGTGGAAAAGTATGACCAGGAATATCAACTAGCTTACTACGCCGTAGAAGGCTATGGACCACGGCCAGAATCGTACCACGAAGATGTAGACTTAACTACCCATTTAGATACGGAAAAGGAGAAAGAAGAAATATTTAGCAACATAAAAAGCGCGGTACAAAGTGGCTGGGACTTCTCTTCTCGATGGATTTATGACGACAAAGGAGATTCGAGGGCTAACTTGTCTTTCACGCAGGCGAAATATATTGTACCAGTAGATTTAAATTCCTTCCTGCATATGGCGTACATGAGTATGTCTTATTTGTACGGAAAATTGGGTAACCATGAGAGGAGAGTATATTGGATACAAAAGGCGCAGGAACTTTCGATAGCAATTAAAGAAATCTTATGGAACGACGAGGATAATATGTGGTATGATTTTAATATTAAGCTAAAAGAGCATAGAAGAAAATATTATGCTAGCAATGCCACTCCTTTATGGACTGGAGCTCATCATCCAAGTGAAGGTCGGAAATATGGAAAAATGGTTTCTGATTATTTAAAGAGGCACGGTATTTTGGACTACAAAGGAGGTATCCCTACTTCTTTGGAGTACAGTGGGCAACAGTGGGATTTTCCAAATGCTTGGCCGCCACTACAAGCAATCGTGGTGCAGGGATTAGAGAATTCTGGCCACCCAGAAGCGAAAGCGTTAGCTAGGGAGTTGTCTAGAAGATGGGTTACAGCTAACCTGCAAGGATTTAAAGAAAGTGGCGAAATGTTTGAAAAGTACAATAGCGTCGAAGTTGGTAAATATGGAGCGGGAGGGGAATATACAACTCAAACTGGGTTTGGTTGGACTAATGGTGTCAATTTAGAATTCATAGTAACTTATTTCAGCACTTTCTAATACAAGGAAATTTTTAAGCGATACTTTTATCTTTATATATTTATTTAATATGCGATTATGTACAGTACATATATATATATATAATAAAGTCAAGCGACAATAATCTGGGAATTCCGCTTTGCAACATTATTACGAATTAACACACTTAATTCCAACCAAACTACTTTTACTGGTGATAAAATCAATGAAGTGAGTGTGATGCTAAAATATCTGTATTTATATTGACACCGTTGTGTCAAAAAATGTATGCATCCCTTGATTGTGATCAATTTTTTATCTTATGTGTTAAAACGAAAATATAAATGTCCCGGCATTAATGTTTCAAAGAACAAAATGCATCACTGCTGAGTATTGGTAGCTAATTTATTTCGTTTAAATCGAATGCTTTTATTTTTATTCGATTTTTGGAATTTGCGAACCTATCTGTTACATTTTTAAGGAAATAATTGTTACATATTTGACACTAGGGTAGATATCTACTATGAAAGCAAACGATCTATTTAGCTACGTACATTTTAATAGCAATAGTAATAATAATAATGCCTTTACTTGAGCAGAGAAATGTCATCCAATAACCAAAAATAAAAAAAATTATACAATGCCAAAGTCTAAAGGGGGAATTCAGATCGGTAGTAAACTCTCATCTGCTTTTAAATCCAACCTTTATCAAAAGTTACATACAAAATAACAAGCAAATGCCTGCATACATATTGTAACGTTTTTCTGCCTTTAAAAACGTTGTCGGGGCTCAAAGACAAACAACTCAGGCGATATATTCAATATAAAATGGATTTATTCTCCACTTAACGTCTGTCAACATTAAAAATAATAAAATCATTGTCAAACTTTTAAAAATAGCAAACTAGATAAATGAAGTCCAACACTATTTACAAACTACCGTACGTAACAAAATTAATCTAGATCCTATCGGTCATACTGCATGGAAACATCAGCGAGTTCATGAAAGATATAAATTACTTAAATTGATACTACTAAAGGCATTGGCGCGCAAATATGTATGTATGTATAGCAGGTCCAAACGAATACACATTTCGTGTTTTTAAGCCAATAAATAAATGATACACATTGTAAGAGAAACAGCGTTCGCACAATGCGGTTTTATGAGGTGGTGGTGTGATGCGACCCTTGTATATGACATTAACATTATGAATGTCCGCGCGATAACCAATTTTATAGGCCAAGTGTGATGGGGTCGCAGTAGTAATAATTTTGTAATAGAATTTTAAGGCCTGAACTTTCCTGGGATTAGTCATATTCAACCATCTCAAGTCCACAAGTATGCTAGACCCGATCGAATTTTCGAAAATTCAAAATAAATCTAATACAACAATTCTGTAACTTCTGAATTCGGTACTTTTCATTAGTGTCCAGGCACGGTCCATAAACAGTTAGCCCCATAGTTACATGAAGATGACGAAACATAAATCAGTGTTTAACATTGTAATGGCACTACATAAATTTTCCACATCGAAGTTTTCATAAATTTGTATCGTCTGCATATATTTGTATTATAGAATGGTTAACAGATTTATTGAGTTGACTAACATATACTAGGAACAACATAGGTCCGAAATTAGAATCTTGAGGCACACCCCTGAATATAGGCAAGGAGTTGGACTCTGAATACCCTGAATACCTCAAAGTAATGAATGATCAGTAACATAGGATCGAAGAAGATGGATTGCAGAATCTTAAAAACCTAAATACGAATACGATTAAGGCAGTTAATTGGTTTCTGTCTCTGGCTGACAGTTACTTTTAGTTATACAATTAAAATTAGATCTGAAACCGGACTGACAAGGATATTAAAAGTATTTAGCGTTCTGAACGTTGCATATAAATAATCAAATGTCCTGGATAATAAGTTAAAATGGCACGTAAGACTGAAGCGCATGAGATACAAGTAAACATTCTCATTGAAAACGGAAAAAATGATTTGGAAATTAGTAAAAGTGCCATATTTAGCATTACTCTCAACAGCGCAACAGTTCAAGCGAACGTGGTGCGTATTGGAAGTTGGGTGAGAGATTCACTAGTGCCTACTACGAGGGATATAGTTTTTACAAAAACTGAAGGAAAAAAAATGGTACATCGTAATCGTTTACTTTTCAAAATATTTGCTATTAAGTTTTATTCATTTTTGGATGCGTTTGCAACGAATCTCGAAGCATTTTTTCTACTCCGAAAATGGTATCTCCAAAACAGTTTTTGACGGCTTCAACAGCTTCTTGAGATGATAAAAATCGCTGTCCACGCATTTCTTGTTTGACATTCGGGAACAAAAGAAAGTTATGATTAATGATGACGCGACGTTCTCGATTGTTTTCAGCATTAATTGTTCCTCGATCCTCAAGAGCAATGTTTGTGACAGTACGACAAGATATTCAAGCAATCATTTTCTGGGAAGTGCTTGATGAACGAACCACTTCTGCTTGATTTGATTCATTTCTATACGGATATTGAAATTCCTCTGTCCAATTTTCTAATCGTCGATGCCTAAGGATGCTTTTATCTCACGGTAAATCGTATGCTGATCCCCTTCAATCGTGTTGCGCGCAGCATTTTGGAGCAACAACTGATTTTAGTCTTTTCTAACGGTGTCTCATTATCAAAACTAGAACGAAGTAATTCAAGGCATTGTTGTACTAGATCTTTTTAAAGACTCACTGTAACTAAACTACGCGGTCGATTTCTGTGCTGTCATCACTTCAACAATAAGAAATCTCAGGTTTTACGAAAATAGTAATTTTAAATCTCTACAGCATCATCTAGTGATCATTTGTCAAAACTAAGACGCTACCATCGTGTTGTGATACAGCTAGGTAACAATTTTAACTTCTAAAATCCAGTTTCAACATTTTTTGTCTACTCACAATTTTTTTATCCAAAAGTGCTTTCTTTTATCGTAGAAAAGTTAGCGAAGGGTAGCCGATACTTTACAGTACTAATTAGTACCTCATTGCTAGTCGTCGCTTAATATGCACATAAATGTAAAATCATATAAAGAAACATTAAATGTGTTGTATAGCAATTTGCATCACTGTGGAATTCTTCCACGGTATTCCAATAACAATTTTTCGAATATTTTTGAATACTTTCTATTGATTTACGAGTCTTTACTCCTTTTAAAAACCTTGTTAAAATTCCATTCAACTGTAACAGAATTTTCCTAAAGGCCGTGTTTTTAACGTTCAGAAATAACAATTATATGTGCTATAAAAAAACGTTTTGTAGTCAGGTATTTCTTATAGAGGACACGACCTGAGAATTATGCAAAAATTAGTCGGAGGTCACTTATGAGGAGGTTTTATATAAATACAGATTTTTTGAATTTCAAAATTTTCATGAGAGGGAACAACGTTATTTATAGCGTATTGTAGGGATAAAAAAAATAGGTCAATCATCCAGTCAAAAGGTTCAAAGAGAATATTTTTGGGAAATTGCTGCCCAAAATATATCGAAGCCAATGATATATTATGGTATTCCTCTTCTTCTTCTTTTTGTTTAAAAAGGAAACTTTGGAAACTCGTTGGGAAGCACCGGAACTCAACTAAAACCAGACATGTATTTATTATTACTCTATCTGTCTATGGTATAATTAACATTGATAAAAGGTAAAAAGTGAAATGGCATTGCACATGCGTGAAGAGGAAACTACAACCATCCATCAGCATACCACAAAAGCAGCGAAATCCACATAAGGAACATGAACATACAATGATTTATAAGCACTAATGTTAAAGAAATAACTCTTTAAATCTACTAAATTTGAATAAGCATGTATATATCCTGAAGTTATTAGTAACAAGCAAGCTGTTAAGGCAATGGTGAGGTTCCAAATAAGTTCATCTGACTGCGCTCTGCATCCAAAGAACAAAATGATTCATCTCTCCTTCCAGTCGATAATTCTCGCATAGTGAAACGTCTACTCCAATGCGATAAAGATGTTTATTTCAACCCACAGTGTCCGATACGCAAGCGATTGAAGGTAATCACGAAGCTTCTTAATATCCACGGAAAACGTTAATGCCATGAATTCAGCCGCTGAAGTGTCCCGCCGTGAGAAAGAAAATCTAATAGAAAAAGCTAAATTTAAATTTAGAAGCTGAAAGAATGCATATGTTCCTGTAATTCCTACGTGATTGCGCACCCACACAAAATAAAAGATTTGTCCGTTGATATGTAGAGCTTGAGTAATCTCTCTAATTTTCCATAACAATTCATTCTCATGTGCTGTAACTCTGAGCTGGCGCTTGAAGGACGCTTTTGGAATCAGTGACTATGATGGACTTGATTTTCTTAAATGCGATGTGAATTGCTGTTAATTAGCAGGTTAAAATGGAGGCATAAAAAGGCTCCAGATATATTGATGCTAAGCGAAGAACAAAGTACCCCAAACTGAACCATCGGTGAAAAAAGGAGTGCGATCCGGTTATTGATGGTTACCAACTGCATAAAGTTATCATTCCCAATACTGTTTGCAAGGGACAGACTTAATATTCCAATTCCATTGAAGATTAAAATTGATAGAAGGCCTGTAATTGATGACATCTATATTAGCATTGTAGACAGATAAAAATTTCATAAAAATCAGAAGAGCTTTATGTGTATTCTTTTGAGGAAGGTACCTAATTAATAAGAGTTTCTATGTTTTTAGTTATAAAACCTCTTTCAATTGAAGGTTTTTTGATAAGATATTTGCTGGCTCACGATATTGCTCTAATTTCAAGTAGAATTTCTCCTTCCTGGAGACGTATTTATTGGAGACGACCTAATTATAGTAGAGATGGCACGAAGGAAAATATATGGAAACAGCATGCTAAATTTTGGATCTTATACATTAATCGAAGACTTTCTGGGTCAGCTCCCCGCCAGCTTGAAGTTATGGCTTTTATTATGTTAACGCACTTTTCTTGGTAAGTACTTACATATTGTAGCAACATGCTGCTATAAAAAATAGGAGGAGGATCAGGTAAGCGCCTTCCTGTGAAAGTTAGAGGTAGACAGATGTAATCCGTTACCAAGCGCTCAATTACTCAAGGCTACATTCAGAATACTTGATGCTGTAATCAAGTTCGAACGCTTGGAAAATTAATCTATGTCATCTGAGAATTGGATGTGGAAGCCATTTATTATATAGTTACATATATTGAAAATTGATCAATCTCTGCAGATAGGGAAAAGACACTGTCAATGGCAGAATAACCCCTACGAAAACCAAACGTGTATTTGGGGAATAGTAAATGATGTTCGCACCACCAGTGTAAACTGTCCTTAATGAGATTTTCAAAGGTTTTCCTGATAAAACCGGCATTTGTTTTTTCGAATCAGGTGTAACAATACATTTGTTTACTATTATGGTGTTCAAGAAGATAAGTGTTATTTTTGTTTAGTGGATGTGACAATATGTCAAACTTCTGAAACATATATTGCAGATATTGATATTTGCACTCTTTGTATTGTTAAACAGCGAAAAATTAAATGATTTCATTCAATATTTGCAATAAACCTTCCTCTTTCTGTTGAGGCAACATTTTAAATGGTACGGTTTGTCGTAATAACTGTCGCTATTGATCCTAAAATAACCGACGTAGGATGCAGGAAGCCCACATTCAACACCGAAAAAAATTAAATGTTTGAATTGCTGTTTATAGAAACAGAATATTTTTTAACAGGGGAAATCTATTAAATATGCAATTAATCCCTGTCCTAATGGAAGAGCGGCAGTTACCGGTTGGTGCATGATTTCATCGAGGTGGGGCTCTACCCCCTTATCCATTATAAGTACGCCAACTATTAGATTTAGATTATCTCAAAAATGGATTAAACGAAGTGGTACTTGCCTTGTTGGCTCTCTGGAGCTTAGTCCATTGGGTTATTTCTTGAGGGACTATCTAAAACCAAAAATTTATTCCAAGTCACTTAATCCTTTAGATGATTTGAGAGCTATTATCATATAACTGAGGGATTCCACCACAGACTAGCGTAGTGCCAAGACATAGGTCACCAGTTTAAACAGCTGATACATTATTGTTATTTATTCGTTTACATATTGTGTTATTTCCGTCATGGTTGAGCTTATTTTGTTTGTTACTTGTTATTTCATTTTAACGAATAATTAAGAAAGAAAAAAAAATGAATTTTGTGCTACTGCAAAAAATAGCATAATGGAAATGCGTTTTTGGGATTTCCAGTTCAAAATTAGAAAAATACTATTTGAAATGAACATATTAGCTAACTTTTAACTAGATAATTCATTGGTCAATAATGTTAGTGTCTACAAATTGTTTTCTAGACTTAAAAAATGATTTTTTCAATTTCATGGAAGAAACCGGTTTATAAAAAGCTAGAAACCTTAACTACAACCATATTACAGCATCAAATAACATTTAGCTTCTTTAAAAATTTTTCTTTTTCCCCAATTTGCTTTTTATATTGCACAAGAGAAAATATATGCAGTAATCACAATTTATATACATTCCACTTACCCAGGGAGTAATATTGAAGTATTGTCTTTAGCCCACTTTGCATAGATGTCTATCTAAAATACGAAATGCGAAAAAATATCATTTTAAAAATAAAGGAACTGTCGTACCATTATACGGTTATTATTATTGCTACGGTTCCTGTGTGCATTCATCATGTGTTGATCGCGAACGGTGATGAGATGGGCTAGTCCAAAGGCGTATTTTTCCCCTAAAATGTAAATAACAGACGCATATAGGGGCGGAAGGAGCGATATGGTGACGATTCTTTAAAATGGCATGGCTCCACAGGGAACCTGTTAGATTATTGGCCGCCATACAGAGCAAGCAGACGGTGTGCAGTTTGTGTTTTATGCTCTATATGGTTTCGAGATGTTTTCGTTAGCGGTATTTGCAAAATCTACGGTACAGATTGGCTCGTTCGTGTGGATTTTGCTATGAAATAAACGTAATAACACGTTCAGCGGTAAGCATGCGCGATTAGATCTTTGATAAGGAATATAGTATTGAGTTTGAGTATAAATTATAGTACAGCAAAAATATGTAACTCTACTTCCAGTGCCAGTGATGGTAACTTCCATTAGACAGAATGCTTGTACACTTTTACGTCTTAGATAGAATAATGGGAGGACGAATCCAGCGATACCACGTTATAATTTAACTATAAAATATCACGATGTGCCTTAACAAAGCCTTTTAGGTGTAGCTTTTATTATTATTACAAATACAAAAAGCATTAAAAATGATAATAAAAGAAATAAAATTGATACTAAACAATTGTTGCTTCCTGTGTTAAAACTTTGCTTTAATACTTGGCCTTTTCAAGAAAAAGACGTTTTTATGCATAGAATTCATTTTACTTTTCAACATAGTCTTCTCTGAGGTAGATACATACAGCCCAACACTTTTCTCATTTTTTGCAGCCCATCTAAAAAATACGATTTCTCCAACCCTGCAAAATAAGAATTTGTTTCTAGAATTTTTTCATATTCGGAAATAGAAAATAATCGCTGGAGACTAAATCTGACGAATATGGTGGGTGCGGAAGCAATTCGTAATCATTAAATTTGGCATGGAGACAGCACGAGTGTGCAGGCGTAAATTGTCTTGACGAAAGAGAATTTTTTCCTTGCCAAATGTGGACGCTTTTCTTTCACAGCATTGTTGAAACTATCCAATAAGTTGGCATAATACTTGCCATTAATCGTTCTGCCGTTTTCAAGACAATCAACGCCGTATATTTCCCAATACTATATGCCTTTGTTGGCCGATAAAGCGAGTTTGACCTCTTTTAGCCAACCTGTTAGGTTGACCATGAAGAACCCAATGTTTCGACTGTTCTGGGCTGGTCTCTGGTATGCTGTGAAGAAACCATATTTCCAAACATTCCTCGCAGTCTCAGCAATTTCGCACACTTTCAATTATTCATTACCATATACTTAATTTTTTCAGTCATTTCTGGCTTGGACGACCTGGACAATCTTTATAAGAAATGCTGGTACGGTGTCTTGAGCAGACACTGTAACTTTTAATTTTAAATCCTTCGTCTTTCATAACACAGTACATACTTTTCTGTTCTATGTTGTCTGTTATGTTATGTATGCTTATTATATAAAACTTATTAACTCTCTTGAAGATTTTTTGTAAAAAAGTTCTCACATATGTTATTGCTAGCTTCATAATCACATTAACCATGAAAACATAAATTTGATTTCATGACTAACTGTTGTGAAATATTAATTAATGCAAATAATTGTTACTGTGCAAGATAGGTATATGGGGACACCTAATCTACATCAATACCAATTGCGATTGCGTTTTTGTTTCTGGTAGTGTACTCATATGCAGTGGGTTCCATTAAGAAGAAATCGATTACCTTCAATTGAATATTCATAAAGTAGATCCCAAATTCTAAACACCCCGTATGCGACAACCTGGACGTTACATTGTTCTCCTTCGTAATAAATTCAATTGTATTTCTCATGTTTAATTTTGAAGAATACACTACAAAGGGAAAAAGAAATACAGAAATCGAAATAACTCAAAACCAATTGATTTTAGAGGTAGGGAACCTGAATATAAATCATTCCATAACAGTCCATGAAATCTAGAAAAGCAATAAAAAGTATGTCGTTCCATTAAAAATATCATACGAGTCTAAAAATAATTTACAGTTAAAGAGCGGACACGCTTATTGCGTGTACTTACCGAAATAGACTAAGATGCTAACTGCGAAAACTTTTCATACCTACGCCTTCTTAAAATGGAAGTTTGCGAAAAGTAAGTGTGAATTTCGGAAAGCAATGTTTGAAGAATGAAAATTCACACGCACAGGAACATTTTTGGAGCAGCAATCCTTGCATTTTGAAATAAGAACAATTTATAATAATAACCATTTATTAGCGGAATATGATATATACAAAAGCGAATTACTACACCTCTATTTAATCCAACAAAATACAACTATATAAGTGCATATTAAATATTACAAACTATTATAATATTACCCACAGTAGAACGTCGATAATCCGGATTAATTGGAACCGAATCACTTCCGCATTATCAAATTGTCCAAAGTTTCGAAATAAACCAATAAGAGGAGCAGTAGCCATCTTTTAGAAGAAGAAACTTACTAAAATCATTCATAATTTACTCTAATCGCTGCAGAAGTGGGGCGGACGAATAAAACCATTAATATAGCATTACACAGAAAAAAGAAACTGTACTATATGTACAGTATTGCATATGCAGACTGTCTTATATTATGTACAGTAAATCTAGGCCTACAAATACAGTACAGTAAAGTACAGCAATACATTATGTATTTGTATATCATTTTTTATCGAATCCAGATTATCGGCGATCCGGATTTTTCACCTCCGAATTATTGACGCTCGACTGTACTATTGAATTAATTAAATTGGTCAATCTTGGATAATTTCTTCGATGTATAGTCTTAAAAAGGAGCTGAACTTTTCTCTACTTAGAACGAAATTGTTTCACGTTTTTTAACGCGTACTTTTGGATCTAATCTACCTAATTGAAAAAAGCAACGCCACTAAATTGTATATATTTCAACAATTCGACGGATGATGCGTTGTAGAAGCGGAATTTGTGCAATTTAAAGATAGGCAACTAAAAATACAGACGTGTAAACTGCTGCAAGAAGAAAGGTCAAACATGTTTTGAAAGTACCAAAATATTACAAGAGTTCCATATTTGGTACTATTGAACAGTTCACTGCTACACAATTTATTTTTTGGAACCAAAAGGGAGGTGTTTATTCCCAAGAATGTTTTTTGTAATCACTATTACTCTTGCTTATGTTATATATTTAAAGAGAAGAAACTATTCGATACAATTCTGTCAAATTTAGCTAAATGCACTTATTTTTTTTGAAAGTAATCTCCATAAATAACTAAAATATCACGAATTGTAGAAAATACGGTACGTGACGTTATTCCGTTCCTGTATATTATTTCCAGAATTATTCCGCAATGGGGAACTATTTGCTAACTACCCCTGTAGCACGTAGCTTATAGTTGATTTTATACCTCTAGGAGGAGTTGATAATCAAGGCACACAAGTTAGTCTATGAAATTAATTTATGTTATTAAGTAGCAAAAAGCTCGGAGTATCTGGACCGATGCTGATAAAGAAATTTAATGGTGGTTGGTTCAGAGGGCGGGCGTATAATGTTCAGATAGCTAAGGGCGTGCGTGAAAACGCGCCCCCATTTCATTTTCGGAAGTAGTTGAAACCTCACAGAACTTCTCCGTTGAATGTGTTCAGCCAAAAATTATGATTAATACTTGGGTTAATTCGCTGTTGCCATTTTGATGTGATTTTCTTAATTAATTTTGGAAATAACTTATTTCGCAAATAAATTTTTCTGTCTGACATGTGCATAACAAATTAGCAGTACTTTTTTTAACAGAAATTTAGTTACAAGATAAATTATGTAGATGCCTACAGATTTTTACATGCCAATGCTTACAGAGAAATTTTTTTTAGAAAGATTGTTCAATAAATCTTTAAAGGAATAATTTATTTGACTATTTGTTAACATGAAAATACCAGCATCTCGAAAATTAATATTCCGATGAAACTATTGAAGTACTTTGATATAAGAACAACGTGAATCCATTATTCAAAGTTCCTACGATGTACATCGCTCAACATCTATATTCACGGGGTTGGCTATCTAACTTTAAACTTATTTGCGACCCTGATGAGGCTTCAAAATAAAAGCGAAGTATTGGTGGAGTTTTAAAGAGTTTGAACATTTTTTGAAACTTTGGTCGTCATCCCGACAGTATTAACCACGTGTTAGTTTCCAACAACCGGTAAACTCCTTGGGATTGTATATACGTGGTATATCAAGAACAGTATTGGGCCCAAAATTGATCATTGAGGGACACCATTGTGAATCCAGATTCTGGATTTTGTCATTGTTTAGTACTAGATTGGAATGTCTCTCGAGGTGGGTCACTAAGCAAGGCGTCAAACCGAAAGATGAACAAAACTCCAGCAACAACTGCAGATCCTGGGAAATTACAATAAAATCTTCACTAATATTATTTTGCAATTCTTATATCTTTTGAGTAAACTTTTTTTTTCAATAGATCTTTAAATAGCGGCAGTGGGTGATATTGTAAACGGAGCGCCGCGGACAGCGATTCGATTCCCTCGTGTATTTTTGTTGCATATTGGGTACATTGTATTATGCAACGGAAATACACGAGGAAGTCGAATCACTGCGTCTTACAGTCATCACCGCAGTTGTCTTTAAAGGAATTTTTATTTAAATTATTGCAATGAAACATATACATTAAATTACAAAATGTTATTTAAGAACAATAAATTATCTGCAAAATAGAAAGCGTCTATTTGGACTACCTAAAGAGTATTATGTTAATATTCCTAAATTCACAGCAAATTTAAAGAAAAAGGAACCACCATTATTAATGCATGTAGTTTTTGACTTTCAGCTTTGAAATTATTGTTTTAGGTGTTCAGTTTTGTAAGCAATCATTTACTTATTTTGAATATAGGGTACCATATAAGGAGCTATAACATACAAAGTCTACATGTATCGCAGAAATGTGAAAATTGAAATGGGTAGCCTTGTTGATTCAGTTTCATTCATATGTTCGAAACAAAAATATTCCATAATTTACAGATGCATCTGTTATCGTCCACTATCCAATAAGTGATTGCACCGTATCGATTTCAAACTAATCCTGTATTTCGACCCTGCTTTGATCTTAATAAAAAAATAATTGGTTCGTATATACGGTTATCATACGGCCATAAATTACGTAACTGATACGAACGTAATATAACTTTTTGCTCGTGGAATATAGCTGAGTCTGAGATAAAGTTCTGTAATCTTCTAATACACAATAAATTACTTTAATTAATTAGTTGTCACTGAACTGTATAGCATCATTTATATACACTGTCATTACGTTATCAAAATACAGAATATTAATTTATTGCGCTTATACACAGAAGTATAAATTGTTTCTCATAACGGCATTTGCGTTTATACATTTATTTATACCGCAAGATGAAGATATTAATAGTTGAGTAGAATCATTTCTTCCGTAAATAAAAATTCTAGAGATTGTCAATTTGTTACTGCTAGTATAATTGAAAACAATATATAGAGTCCCAACCTTTTGAAATTGTTAGATGTGCCTATTCCGTACATAATGCGAAGCCAAAACTTTCAGATAACATAATAGACATCATCTTTCAAAAATATTTTCATATATACAGATTAACCGATAATTAGCGAACCAACCAACCACTTCGTTATTTTTAGAATTTGTAGAAATAAAGTAATGTTATCGTCTTAAAGAATTTGTTTTATTTTACAAAGTAACTAAAAGAAAATGTGTTTTTTTTCTGAAAAATATAAGCGTATGCCACGCATGGGAACTGCACGTGTATCTAAGGTACGCAAAGTACCTGTATTATTAATTCATCTGAAAGTCTGACGTAGGCGAACGGTTTGCAATTTATTAGCACTTTATCGAATATTATTCGCCTTAAAATGAAACGTTGTAACTGATGGGCTATCCCAGGCTGTCCCAGATCGAGCAGGATTGCATGGGTAACGTTCTTATCATTGAATATAGAAATTTGGTTAAATAGGTAATGTTTTGCAGTTTTATGTGTTGATTTAAAACCAAAATGTTGATTTATAAGTTATTTAATTAGAACTAAAGGCGTTTATGTCAAATATCTTCGTAACTATAAGAGGTACGAAGTAAATCTCGTACTCGAATATTGTGACACTGGAACACTGAAGCACTTCACTATTATACCTTACCACAAACACTTCACTGAAACTGTACGCACGTTTCGATAGCTAAGCTATCATCTTCAGCAGCAATACTGAACTAGTTCAGATATCGAAACGTGCGTACAGTTTCAGTGAAGTGTTTGTGGTAAGGCGTAATAGTAAAGTGCTTCAGAGGTACGAAGAATGAAAGTCTTCGATAAAACCAATTTAAAATTGATGTTCAACAAACATTCAACGTAGCGGTTTTTGAGGTACTCGTATGAATTTTCTTAAATTAAATGGAGATCATTTGGTATTTTAGATTAGTGAGTAGAATTTTTTATTCTTTTTTCAATAATGTTAAGATAACATATGATTCAATAAAAAATACCAGTAAAATGAATTGTTTTTACATTTGAATCAGCTAGGCTTACATATAAATCCAAGTAAAATAAGATAAAATTTATTTTAGTAAATCTTAGCATATATCCTGTAATACTTGGTAACATATTAATTCAATATATTTATTTATATTACAAACTTTAAAAATTATGGCAAATTTTTCAATTACTGAACGCTACATATGATTTGCACATTCATCAAGTGTTATAAAAGTTTCCATCCTGTTGCCTCAACTTATTTGGAATTTTACGAAAACCTATTAACTAGGAGAAACAATTTGTTAGCGCAAGCTAACTCGAGAAATAAAAGCACGGTCGGTGCATCGAAATCAGGAGCATCCCAAATTTTACCCTTCATCCCTACAAGTTGTGTATTGCCTAAACTTTACGGCAAGTAGGTTATGATCGCAAAGAAGCATTTCGTAAGTGATTTATCGGCAAGAGTACTAGAAACAATAGTTTTACAAGTTTAGTATTATGGATAGAGTAATCTTATTTTTTTAACTGCAGAGTATTTAATCGACACAATGCACACTGTTGGTAGCAGGAAAAACGGCGTGTTGTAGTTCCACGTTGAAATTAAGTTCGATTCGTATTTAATGAATTTTTCGGTATAATGGGAGTCATTTAATTCGACCTGTTATGTTTCAAATTGTGTCCTCAATCACTCTATACTTAAAAAAAATCGAAATATAAATACATTCTAGCGTAGATTTTTATGAGAGTAAATTGCATACATGTCTCTTAATCTTAAGTGTAATTTTGTTGCAATAATTAATAGCTATCTACTTAAAACTAAACGTGTTCCGAGTTTGGACCGTGCCATGTCGTTTTTTGTTAAATGAAAACTCTAAAGTTTTAACTGACTCTGGCCGTGGAAGCCTATGTTTTTAGCTATCTACTTATTTATTCATCTTATTTATTCCCTCTGCAGTGAACCGTTTGCAAAAATTGTTCTGCACTTTTCTTAGCGCATTAAGTGTTACATTGCAGAATGCAGAATTTATCGTAAATCGTATGTATCAATTCTTTTTTAAGTACTTCGTCGCGTAAGTATTTGCTTGGCCTTAAAATTTTGAATCAACAGTTAAGGGCAGCAATGTCATGGTAACCGAACAGTACTAACGCCGAAAACCATTTGGATGAAATATCTGTCGGAATTGTATTAAGTTGTAAATGTCTCGTTTACTTCCAATGTTAGACATATACATCATTATACAAGAACATTAACATTATTACCATATACAACGTGTGTATAAATTGTCGCAAAAGCTGCACGTAGCGACATACTTCGTTCGATCTTGAATCGAAAATCTAAATGCTAAAATATTGTACCATGCTTTATACGTCTTCAGCGACCACTTGAAAGTAACATATATGTGGCAATACTGTAGTTGCATACTACTGTAATAGTAGGTAATTAGAATACATTGTCCTACAACGTTGCCAAATGCGTTTTTCGTAAGAGGATGTTAATGAAGAAATTGTGAAAACGGACTCTGAAATCAAAAAGAAACTGTTTATGAAAAAATAGAAATAAAAAGTCGTCTAAATTAAAAATTGCAGCTATCTGTATCGGCAGATATCGAACACAAACGCTTATTAAAGCACTAAAAAACCGAACTTCAAGAACCTCGTGAAGACGTATGAAGCACGGTGCAACATTTTACCGTTTAGATTTTCGATTCAAAATCGAACGAAGAATGTTTTTTTGCGACAATGTATACACACGTTATATATTAGTATTTCGTATACGGAATACACAGAAATATATACGGCGCGATTAAAAAAATTCTGGTGTTTGAATTTAGTAATATTTGGTGTTCAATACTAAACGCCTGTATATTCTAAAAGTGTTCTTGTAGAATATCTGTGGAAAATAGACATGTGAAACCCATATTATATTGGTTTATTTCTAGGCGAAGAAGCCGGATATGCAATAATATACAGGATATTTCGTTTAAAATAACAAGGTACACCATTTATCGATCACGCTTTATATATGGAAATATTTTTGAAAAAAACTGTACGATCTCTATTATGTAATTAAAATATTTTAGCTTGCTACTGTTCACACAATAGGTGCAGTTTTTTTCTTTCAATTCCAGAAGGTTGGAATACTATATGTGGTACATAAGGAATACAAGGATTAAAAAATTTTAAAAATAGTATTGAGAAAGTGCTGAAGGAGCTGGAACTAGAATAAGTATTAATGAACCCAATTTGGGATTCCAAACCAACATATTCCAAACAGAGATTTTTTCTTTAAACCGGGGAGTTAGAGAGAACCACGATAAAGGTATACAAGGTGCAACCATAGAACCTTTTACAGTGATTCACGCAGAATTAGGGCTTAGATATATGAATCTGACATGATACATGAATATATACTGTGTAGGTAATTACGACATCAAAAACACGTTACGTTACAGGAGGCTCAAAGCCAACAAGGAATTGAAAAGTTCGATAAGTTAGCTAAAGAAGCTGCAAATATACCTTTCGTTGGTTCAAATCCTTATCGTAGGCTACAGAAGCGCAACGAGAATATAAAAAATACGAAAACACAAGTAACTAGGAAATCGGAGGAAAATCAAAAGGACTCGTGTTGGCAAAACATACCGAGACAAAATCAGACGAAAGCATCCATATCCGGCTAGCCAAAGGCAGTAAAGGCGATGCTGTTTTTTATCAAAGAATATCGGGGAGTTTACTGACAGATCGCATAGCCTTAAAATATCACTTCTAAATTAGAAAAAGCTGAAAAGCAACTTTGCCGTGTATGCCTCGGAGACATGGAGATGGCAGAACGCATGTTATATAAGTAATATGGAAGCTGTAAAACTCTCCGATAACAATTCACCGAAGGAAATTTCCGCGATTAAAAATTGTTTGACCGTGAAAGTTCTCGGTAAACAATTCAACGTCTTCGAGAATTATTATTATTATTACTATTGTTATTATAGATTGCTTTTTTTTTTAGTAAATTAGATTGCGGTCTATATTTCGCGGTAATGGGACCTTTAGCGCCTACTGACTATCAAAAGCTCATGCAGTCCTTTTTCTCGTTATATATTTTTTACAAACTTTCATATATTAGTGATCTATACCGAAACTTACGCCTCAAATTATCGATGCTTTTTTTTGTAGATTTTGCTACCACAGTGCATTACAAATTCCACACAAATTTGAGTGCTTCTCGAATTTTTCTAGAGTAATAGTAGAGTTTACGGGGCAGAAGTTTGGTGTTCCTAAATAAAATCTGGTGACTGATTTCCCCCGTGTGCTCGGCTACGTATACACTACCACAAGAATAAGGGATCCGGCAAACAACTTGTGTGTAAGTGAGAAATTTATTCTTTGACTGAGACTAAATCAGAGATCTTTGATGGGACTTTAAAAATTGTTTTGATAATGTGTTTACTACGGCCTGTTTTTGTGCCGGATGATGGTGGGAAAGGGCGTCCAAATAGCGACCCGTGGGGATCTCCTTCCGATATACTGCGTGTCATTGTCAAACGTATGTCCGGATGTTGGGTGCTTAGCAAAGTTGGAACTTCGGGTAGGGCCTCCCATCCATGTGTTCAGGTGACGAAAGTGTCATCAGCGTCTGTTTTTTTCTCTTTTTCTTTTGTGAAACTATAGGCTGTAGGTAGAACGTCAAGCTTATTATATGAGATTATGCATTATGTTATTAATGTAATTTAAATTGCCAATAAATCTTTGAATTATTATTATATCATGTAGAGGTCTTTGCGGATATCCGATCTAGATGTACTCGAAATAGTTCACGAGTGGCTGGGTGTACTCGGGTAGCAAAAGGTTTTTGACGCATCAACTAAATTTGTTGTGGATATCATTTCTTTGAATAAAGTAATTAAAATGAAATAAACAATTTAAAGAAGTTGGCCCGTTTTCTAAATAAACTGAGGGTCGTTACGCCCAATAACAACATTGAATTAGTTACTTAGAATGAATTATGTTCCTGGTTCTAAGACGAGATAATATGAAGGGAAGTTTCTTATTGAAAAATTGTCCATCCATTAAATTGTTTGTATAGAAATTCTACCATCCGGGCATCTTCCAGTCGAGGGAATATTTTCTCGACGAACTGCTGTCGGGGAATCTTCCATCTGTCGGGGTAGTGTAATTTACTCATTACGTAACAGTGCTATAAAAAAAATGCCATAACACTACCACATATGCGCTTATTTCTTGTTTAATTTTATTCAATGGATACCATTCACTTTGGATCCTGAAAATTCTAAGAGTGCCAATGATAACAATATACAACAAGATATATTTCCGATAGATTTCATTTTAAAGCACCAGACTCGGACATAGGAAACCTATCATTTTTTATGGGTTCACTTTCATGCAAGCTCTCGTATGAAAATAAATCAGAATCGAACACCGCTTCTATTCAGTGGTTGTTAACAGAATCTCATGTGTCTGGACACTCGCACGCCTGCTTGAAACTGTTATAATGAAAAAAGGAAAACTTGAACGATTTTCCGTACGATAATGTCGGGCCATGAAATATAACGCTGACGAAAATGCCATTGAAATCGAAACATATAACTTCTCTTTTTTTTTGCAATGGCTCCGTATGACGAAAATATCGTATCAATGCACAATTGAATTAGACAAGGTGTGTGTTTGGAGAATTTACAAAATTCTGTTATCTGGTAGCAGTACTTGATGAAATAAACATGTTTTGGCCGCAGTTATTTTACTTCGTTTAATTAATGATTTATTTTGTTAGTTAGTACGCATATACAGAAACACTTTACAATCTAAATACTGTTATAGTGGCAACATGTTATATAATATAAGAGGATTTAAGGACTTGATGGGAGACGTCTGAATATTCTTTACCTAAAAGCGCAGAGGAAACCCTGGAATTCAAATTTTTAGACACATACGTTAAGTGGCCATGTTGCTAGTGGCGTTCATAAATAGAACATAATCAAATTGTTATCAGTTGCCTCTATTTATATGCTTGTTTCAGTAGTTCGCGATTTTACAAGGATGGTATCTTAAATACCTGGGTTAAAGAAGACAGCGCAATTATTTCGCATTTAGTAAATTTAGCTATATACATTGAATGCAGCGATGTTCCAATGATTTGTCAAACTCAAAACAAAATAGGCCTCTGTTTTGGCAGTGACCCCTCCATTTGGCGTGAACCGCTCCCGCAAGATCATTTTTTCAAGTTTAGAAAGGTAAAGAAGTTGCAGGGGCCAAATCCGTTTTCCCATCCAAAAAAAGAAATCGAATCACTGCCCAGCATTGTTCATTTCCCATGAATCTACAAATACATACTTATTCACTTTCAACAGCTGTCAAAACAACCCTACTCAATTTCTCACAAGTTTCAATAGACGTTGACTATAAAATTAGCAGAGTTTGACGCAAGCCGCCATCTGCCTCCAAACACATCTTTTAGCTATCTGTTTTATGTGGCTCTTCTATTCGCTGCTTCTCTAGCCAGCTTGCCTGTCTTTTCATTACTTTCGATCGCTTGATGGCTTGGGACCCATCGCAAAGTAACGTGGTCTTTGTGTCTCTATTTCCTTAAATTGTGTATACATCCGCGAATCAGGCCAGATTCGTATGAGTAGGCTTTGATAGCCTTTACAATTAACTGTCACTGAATATAGTTATGGTTGCGCCTCGTATTCCTATCACGAGGTTCTTTTATAACTAGAGATGACAAAGGCAGGTGAAATAATTTTTTTTTTTGCAGCGACTAGACAGACTCGTGTTTTGTCGACTGTCGGAGAAACCAGTAGGCAACACGAACCCCTTCTTATGAGACGAATAGACACGAGTCTGTCTAGTCGCTGCAAAAAAGTAATAATAACACCTGCCTTTGTCATCTCTATTTATGACGCACAAGTTCAAGGCAGAGATCTCTGCTAAGTTTGTTAGTTTGCCTGGCTAATTTATTAAGAGTATTCACCATTAACGAAGTAAGCTTTTAGTTAATTATTCGTTGAAGCATATTTACTTTTACGCTTTTCGATAACGCGACACATGCTGTAATCGGCGAACGCTCGCGGTTCATCGTTGACCTCTACACTAACTATTTCAAACAAGAAGCTTTCATCAATCAAATGTGTTCTTGCGTGGCATTACAACACTCTAGGAGTTATTATTATGTCACAATAAAATCATAAATGAATAACAAGAAAGTAATCATTCACTGTAGATACAAGCTTCAATGTTTTATAAATACACTCAACTATTAAAATGACTATATTTCAAAAAGCTGCAAAAAGTCGCTGCTTCTTTCTGCGTGAAAGTTTAGTACAATTATTAATCTTTACGTTTAAGTATAAAACAAAGCCAGGACGCACACTGATGTCTTTCGTAAAAACTTCATATTTCCGAAAGGTGAGTAAAAATATGCACGTATATAACAAAATCAGCCTTTGGTAAAGTAAGTTTTATTAAAATGCAAAGAATAAATGTAACAATATGAAACTGTAGAATGAATACACACTTACTAGCTTTAACAGAATCCAGAACTAAACACTACAAAACTGACATGAAATACTATCCACATCCAAATAAGCACAATAAAATTATCTCATGAACGGACAATCAAGACAAATTAGGGAGGATTTGTGGCTGCTATATACTAAAAGCTTAAAAGGGGATGGATTAGGTTAAGAGATCATTTACATTTATCATTATTGCATACAACAAAAATGTGAAAATCGACATTTGGCCAATTAGATCTAGCAAATACCCTATCGTTGAAGAGGCAAATTATAATAAAATAATGGTACAACCTCCAGAGTTTTCTCCATTGAGGTTTTGTGGGATGAGCGAAGCAATAGTAACAACAAAATGCCCAGCAATTCTGAAATTATTCGCTGGAGATACGGCAACAAATTAACATTGACTACTTAAAGGTACTGCTGAAGAGAATGTTTTATTTTTTAAAATAATAACATAATTAATTTGAGAAACTTGATCAAAGTTGTTGGTGTAACTATTAACGAAGCTTTAAATTGTGATGCACATATTGACAATGCGTGTAAAGATCTCCCAAATACTATTAATGTAATGTAATGAAGATGTTAAAACATCCTGTTTTGCGAATTTCTACTCTAGAATGAATTATGCAATGCTATGGTGGGGTTTTGGTATCGCTGCAGATAGAGTTTCCACCTTTTTAAAAAAGAGAAGTAAAACGGTGGATTCCGTATCGATAGGTTGAATAATTCAGTTGTGATCATAATAACCGGTATTTAAAATGGCAATGTGCATTACGTGACCGGAAACATCGCCCAACAGCAGCAGTATCAAATTGAACTGATATTGCAAAGCAATAAATTCTGAAAGCGATAAATATTTTGCTTCTAACTTTCTTCTTAGACCTTACCATTCTTAATGGTGCCCTGTTCACTTGAAACACTTTGTATAAATACGTGTGTGATGTAAAATGATGTCCGAGACATCGCTACAGAAATTCACAAAACGTTTGAAGTCGCATATCAAACTGAACCATGAAAGTAGGAAAGAGACAACAACCATTATGACAAATAACCGTAAATTTTTATTTCATTTGAAACAGTCACAAAACGGACTTATAAAGAGGAGGATGTGAGCCGAGCAGGACCTGTTTATCTTTCTCTATATGTACTTACTTTGTAGGTAGAATTTTATTTGTCATCTCATTTACCTTTTATGACTAAGTTGTTCTGTCTCTGCTATCTGGACAGCGAAATTTAATGAACAAAGTTGCAACATTGTTGTAATTATTACATTGCATTTATGTATTTATTTCGTTGAGATGTTTTTGTAGATTTCACGTTATATGCATGCTTTGTGTCTCTGTGTTTACTTCATTCAATTTTCCAATAAAAAGCCATTATTCTTATATTCACCAACAAGTACATATAAAAATTCCATTTGCTTGGGGGGTACATATTTAATAAAACATAAACATTCTGAATTTAAAAGAATACAAGGGACGATCCCAAACTCGAGAATGCAAAAAATTATGAAACTTTGGGAACATGTAGATCACATACAGGTATGTATTACGCATTTCTTCTTTTGCTGAAAAGTACTGTGAGTGGTAAAAATTAATTTTTGAAAATAGGAAAGTTTCCATTCTGCCTAGGAACATAACTCGCTAACATTAAGAGGTAAAGAAAAAGTTTTAAGACAACAACCTCTTGTTTGAATATAAGTTTTATTAATCAGACAAGAAAAGAAAGTTAAATATGTCAACATTTTTACATATATTTTTTTAGCTGAAGTGGATAGTTTAAATAATGCTAAGCATAATAATCTTGGGATCCAGTGCAGATGCAACCTGTTTTGTAGTAATTTAAAATTTGCTTTTTAAACATGAAGTAACGTAGTGACAAGCAAGGATTTGTTCCTACTAGTATTATTCCATAGCATTATTAATTCTTTTATTTTTTCTAGATGGGAAGAAGCAATAAACAAAAGTGGTATGCAACGAGAGAGGTTGCTAAAAATTTTTCTATTCGTATATAATGAATTTGTTGGTAGTATTGATTTAGATGCCATTATTCGATGTCCAGCGGTGGAGATTACAAACTAACGCAGTCATTGGTTTAGAGAATTTTAAAGCATCACGATACTAGGTTATGGAATATTAAGAAAGCTTACAAAATAGTTTCAAGAAAAATAAATAACTTTGTTACACGATCATATGGTACACTCCGAGTAATTTTAAGGAAACTGCCTCAGCTTTCGTTAATAGAGGAAAAGATCGTATAGGACAGGTCGGGATAGACAATACCGATGAGAGTGGCTTTAATCTAGAGCTACATTCTGACCGCACTTTAACTATGCGAGGAACAAGTACTGTTACAGCTCTTGCGCTATCTATATCCACAACTACACAAAGTTCAACCAAACTCTCCACAACTTCCGGAAAACTGCTCTCACCTCTATTCATTGTCCTCAAAGACCAAAGTGGTAAATTCGTTTGTTTCGATCGGGGAATGTTCATTTAACAACATTCAGATCATTAACAAAAGAACTATTTCAGCAATGGTTAACCGATGTGTATTTGCCTAATGTTGGAGCTCACAGCATTTTGTTACTGCTAGGTTAAAAAGCACCATACAGTAAAAACCAAATATATGATTGTTAACCATGCCCAAGAAAACTACATCAATGATACAAGTTCTTGATGTATATGGTTTTCGCATATTGGCAAATTTTGGAAGAAAATTTTCCCTTCTCTTCTTGTGCTTCTGTATGGTCACGGTTATTGTATTACATGAACGCACTAATACGGTCAAATTAGAATCTCTTGTTCATAATCAACTCTGCGCCAAAATATCACGACGCATTTGCTTACGCTTGGTATAAAAGCGAATAGGTTGACCAAAGACCGTATGAACTTGAAAATCCAGTAACTTTTGCTTTCACACAACAAGATTTTGTGCATCCTCCTCGTTGCGTAGTACATATGTGGTTTACATTTTTCCAAAATTTCATAATTTTTTGAATATCCAGGTTCCGGAACATAAGTATATTTTAATGAAAACGTACATGAAAGACAATATATCTGCATATAAAGACTATTCGTGTTTTAAACTTATACTTTTAAGTTACTTTGAAGCAAATAACATATTTTTTTAAATACCATTTGGCTCCCTTTCTTGCTGTAACATGAATTAGTATCATGGAAATGTCATTTACGGTATTAAATCAATACGTCGTTAAGAGCAGGACTAATCCGACGGTTAGAATCATAACAATTTGAAGCATGGTTGTGACTATGAAGCGCCTGTCCGTTATGTAAATAGTTTAACTGAAGTTCTGAAAATTACGTAGCCGTGATATTAATTCCATTCCAAGCTGTCAGAAGCAGCAGTATCGGCAAACATCGGGGAAATATACAAACAAAACTAAACCACAGAAAACCCTTGATTTAGATAAATGCAATGTTTGAGATACAAATCTGTTTCACCTGCTTTCAGTATCAAATAGCGGAATGGCCTTCTGAAAGTACACTGGCCGCCATTCAAAATGCACCACCAAAGGATTTTTTTATTAGTGTTAAGAATGCTTAAACTACCTTTAAACATGTAAATGAAACACAATTCAACAAAAGAAAAGTAAACAAGTTCATCTTGAACGTCTATGCTTGGGCGTTAAAGATACTCGCAAAAAAAGGCCGGTAGCTACGGAACCCCATCCGCGCTATTCGTCCATGATGATGTTCTACGACCGATAACGTTTCACCACTGCTGCGCTAAAAATGTCTCCGACTGAAACCGGTGTTGCACAACTAAGTGTGTTTCCAATCCACGGCTTCCAACAAGTCTACGCGCAATTTTCCGGTAACTAGCACCGCCATCATGTAGCCCAACAATCCAAGGAAAGTAACAAACTTTTCCAATGCAATATGATAAACAATCGTTTAAGTTGAGATTCACAAATATGTTTATAAAAATTTAAGGAAATACCATAACTTAGGAGTGGTGCATTTTTAATTCCAGCCAGTGTAGTTTCAGGAAGTAATATCGCTCGTAGCGCTTGTCAATCTCCTTTTTTATTTCTTCAGGGTAAATGTAAAATTCATAAAATATGCCGCTTTATGTTTTTAGATTATTAAATAGATATAAACGACAACAATTTAAGAAAAATATATTATTTGACCCATGATTTGTCATTTTCTTAGCAGTTCCAATTCTACTGAGACACAAAGAGAATTCTAAATAATTGGGAGTTTCTGGGAAACACGACACCTGAGAAACGAAAAAAAAAACTGGAAAATAAGACATCTCAAAAAATACTTTAACATTAAATAGAAGGGAAGATAAGAGTTGATCATGAAATTGTGTGCTTACTGAATATTGGAACACCCTTCAACATTTCGATTTTCTGTTCTAGGACGTGTAATGTTGCAAGTATGTAGTTTTTTATTAACCATTGAGGTGACTACGGACGACATGATCCGATATGGTGATGGGTAGAGATTAGAGAGATTGCTAATGTGGAAGCACTTGAACTAAACGTGTGCAAAACATCCCTTACGAAAAATTCAGTATAAGAAAGCTATCGGCGAGATGGGTGTCGCGTCTGCTGACAATTGATCAGAAGCAGAATCGCAATGTTTGGACATGTTTAAGCGTAATACGAGTGAGTTTTTGCGGCATTGATGAGATCTAAATACATAACTACACGCTGGAAACCAAAGTTCAGTCAGCAAAATGGCTTTTCCCAGTGAACGTTCACTAAATAAGGCGAAGACGATTCCATCAGCCGGGAAAGTTACGATGACAATTTTCTGGGAATGGAGCTAGTCGAGATCTTTCCAACAAGCCCATATATCATCCGGTACCCAAATAATAAAAATCTGAAGAAGCATGGGAAAAATAAAGAGCTGTAATTTAATCCTTTACGTTGCTAATACAGATTGGGACGCTTCAACTGATTCGTAAAGAGTTACTACGATCGAATTTTGAACATCATTTAAATTTGAGAAAAAGAGGGTGATATTATAATGTAGTTACTACGTAAATTTGCGGTGTGAAAATTCTTACGTTTCGCACCGTTTACAACTTCCCACTACAATTGTTCGCTCTCTTATTGCCCAGGAAAGGTACAAGGCTCAAAGAGGAGAAGGAAACGTGCTGAACGTGACGCGGTTTTGAATACCAATAAGTCTATTGCGCGCGCTAAGGTGCCGTCGAGCTACAGGGGTTAGCAGGTGGCGGGCGCCACTTTTTGAGTGTCGTTAAAATTTACAGGGACACGCCATGTTGATTTTAGAAATTTTCGCAGCTCTATTTATTTAAGTTCTCCCTAGTGTTGTCTCACGTGTTCTCGTTTAGTCCTCGTCAATTCTTCGTACACTTACACACACGTACATACCTACATCCTGTTTTGTTGAGTGTTTGTAACTTGGAGCGGCTTTGCAGCCTCGCTATAATGTTATGCATGTATCCCGATAGAAATGGAAAAGAGGGTGAAAATAAGAACTTTGTATGAGACGTCACGATTTTTCGTAATTTAAAATCTATCGAATGGAAATTTTATATAATTATCTTTAGTGGAAGGAAAATTTTACAGAAATCCAAGTATAATTTTATGGCGTAATAACGCGAGAAGAAATTTTTGTGTAATTTACCTAGACACGCAAAATTAATAATTTTTAAACTTTAATAGGCAGTTTCTATAAGTATTCGGACCAGGTAGTGTTAGAATTTTAGTTTTGAGAATAATTTTCATAGTGAAAAATCAATGAAACAAAAAGCAAATGATTTCTGCAGATCGTGAAAATGTTCATCACATTATCAAGTCGAGCTCTGGCCGAAAATAATTCCGTTGGTGTCGGCAATCCATTCGAGTTTGCATAAACAGTTGAAAAGACCTCCTTTTTTGGTGTGTCCAGCTGAACCGAATCCAACAAATGTGGCTTTCGTTGTACTGGACATGTCTCTTGCATAGTTTTGGGATCGGAGAACAGTTAATATTGGATGGTATATAACAATTTGTTTATCAGATTTATCAGAAATTAACGATGAAATCAGGTAAAACAATCAATCCTGAATGACCAATGCCAGCTCACAGTACATCAAAGAGTTGATTATTTGAAGGTGAAAAACATTGCTCGTATTCTTCGGATTTATCGCCTAACTACTTTTTTCCCGAATGTCAGACCTCAAGAAGCTTTTGGGGTCTTCAAAAACCATGTTTTGAAAGAACCACTATTAGAGTAGAAGAAATGTTTCGAGTTGGTTTGAACATGTACAAAAGTATGTAAATCTCAATCTTTTAAGCATGTCCTTGCAAGCCATTTTTGTAGCTGGATTAAATTATGTGGAATCCATCGGGAATAAATCTTTTCCTCTTCAATCATGTTGTGCACAACATCGATGTTTTTTGAGACAACAAGCGATTTTCGTCGACCTTCAAGAAATATCACTACGAAATTCTGCAAACCAGTTGTAAGCAATCTTTTCTTATGGTGCTTCATTATTAAAAGTTGAATAAAGCGAGTCGAGGTGTTAGGTCTTTACTAAAATCGTAAAAATCATCCAACGAAAACGTTCATGTCTTCCACCGCATTTTTAATTTGAACTTTGTAGCTTCCCTTTTTTATTTTAATTTCGTTCTTGTTTTTATGCTTTTCGAATATAATTGATCTTGAAAATTTTAACAATAGTTGTTCTGGAACAACCTGTTTAGATACTGTGCATATATTTTTTTCGTCTTCTTAGTCCAAGTTGTTGTTATAATTTCATTCACGTTTATGACTTTAATTGATCGCTCTAATGAAGAATCCAACAATATTCGAAAAATGTTGGTGAGAAAATAAAAACACATAAAATGGTTTTTCTAACTTTCTGCTAATTTCTAATTGATGGAGTTCGTTGACTACAATTTCATAGTTAACATTTAAAAGGTATTAGTTTTTCAAGTACCGTTAAGGTACTAAAGGTATATTGAAAGCAGTTTGACCGTTACTTCTAGTTTCTAGTTCCATATAATGTATGTGCTACCGATTGTAATTAATATAAATAAAACACAATTTAATTTTAAAATCTTTATTTACCCATTATTTGTGTACGTAATGGTAATTTCGCTTTGGTATATGTCGATATACAAGTCTTTTATACATGAAGTTCTTAAATTTGGAACGCAAAGAAATATATATTTATCTTTTATTTTACAATAAAAGTGTCCGTATCGATTTACAACTTTAGCAGTTGAATAAATATTCTCCTAACATGGACAACCTTCACATATATTTTCCGTTTTTTATACACTATGGTACATTTACTTATATACATGTTATAAAATAAAAATGAACAGGAAAAATTTTACTATCATCTTTAAAAGTAGTCCAGTAGAATACTTTTATTTATAAAATATAATTTTAAGAAGAAATTATGATAAACTATAATAAAACGTATGTTTAAGATTACTAACCTTATTAATAGGAAACCATGTTTGTTACATATAGTGTACATTATGAAGAAATACACACATAAAAATAAGCAAGGTGTTTCAATAGAAGTCTAATGCTCTTACAACTCCGTAGCACCGCAAAACGATTAAAAATTAACGAAGTTAAATTATTTAGCTTCAATTTTAATCAATTGAATAGCAATATCACCGTATTTTGTGATGATTTAAAACATTTATAAGATCTATATTAGAAAATTCCTAGCTATAAATTATTTAATTGTCGGTGGCGATTGAGAATGCTCCAGCACGTTCGAAAAATTCCCAGCATTAAACATTTCGTGAAATTCACATTGATCCACATTACTTCGCGATTCTTTTATGTGTGTATGCATATAACCTACCTTGAGGAACCTTCTCAGTCTCATTATTAACTGAAGAAGTAACAATAAAGAAATATATAATTGATTTAATGAAATGAAGAAATTTACGTAAGGTAAATTGGGGTAATGTATGAAAGTGTTCATCTGATGTTTGCGTATGAACATACCATCTTCTAAATTGTGTATGTTTGTAGCCAAAAATTTGTTTTTCTCATTGTAGTCTTGGTATGATTGCTAGCTGCTGTTAGGATATATTTTATTGTCAAAATGCCTTATACAGACAGTTTAAACAAAACAAGAATTGTTACAAAATTGTAAAATTTAATGGAGTTATAGTGCTGTAGCTGGAGAATTTGGAGTAACCCACGGCACAGTTTTCAGAATCATAACAAAATGGAAGAGTGATAAAGACTTCCGGTTCAGGCAAAAGGAATTCAAATAATGATAAAGATTTAAATTTAATAAATCATGTAAATGAGAATCCGTTTGTCACTTGCATTAAGGCAAGAATAGAATTCAACTTGTAGTGGTACTAAAACTGTTGGGCGACCCCTGCAAAGGATATGAACTAGAAACTAGAATGCAGCACAGGAAATAATGGATGTATACGAATGGGAAAGATTTGAATTTTCCAATTATTCTGCTGTGCATAACGAAATATCTAGGCTGATACTTTCATATGAGAAAATATTCCAGTCCTGTAATGATGGTCACGTAAGGGTACGTAGACCCCACAACTATTGATATGAAGAACAATATGTTCACCCATAAGACAGAGTGGCTGTTCTTCTATTAACAATTACTATTTAGCGTTGAACTGATTGGCATGAACGTGGCTTTGCTACAGAGTAGAAAGAAAATCAGATGGACCCAACTATAAAATATTCTACAAAATGTTATGTTGCCTTCGTAACTGCCAGATACAAAATTGAAATGGAACTCTGTGTTCCAATATGGAGATTGGCAAGAAAATGGATTGACAATAACATCGATGGACTTCCATCAACCCAGATCTCAACCCGCAAATTCGGATTTCGATGAAACTGTAGAGACTGAAATAGTATTATGGTATAAAAACGACGCAATTTTTGCGGCTAAATCCGCCGATTTCGAGATACATTTTGGGGTACACTGCCCCCATAAATCTCGGAAACTATAACACATTTTTTTTTATTTAAAAGATAGTTTCAGGTATTTAAAGAAGCCAAGGCTGCGGCAAATGATTTTCGAAAACAACAAATAACCGTGGGCGAGGGTATCCTATATCTCCCATATTTTTTTTTTCAGTATTAAGATAATTTGAAGTATATGACATAGCTAAAGATGATGCAAATTATTTTCGGAAAAAATAAGCAACGCGGGACCCGCATTTTTTTAAATATTCCTTATTTGTAAAAAATAAAGTGACTTTTACCTACAAAACGATGTTACGTACGAAATTTAAATAGTCAAACATGATTATTGTTACAAATTATATTAGTTGCTGCCATTGTGCCAAACTGCAAATTTTCACGGCCACGTTATAAGTGATTTACGTGACAAAACAGTGTATACATATGATATTTATTGATCTGTTTTTGATAAAATATGCGGGCGTGGGGTGCCCCAACCTCATTGTTTATTTTTTCCGAAAATAATTTGCGTCATTCTTGCGACTATACTTCAAATTATTATAAAAAAGTGGAGAGGTTATAGGGTACTTCACCCTCTCGTTATTTATTCTTTTCCGAAAATCATTTGCGTCATCCTTGATTATATATATATTGCTTAAAATTATCTTCTAAACAAAAAAATGTCTACTATAGTATCCCAGATAATTACAAAAATCACGCAAATTTTTGGGGGTGCCCCGAAGTCGGGAAATTCAGCTACTAAAGAAAATTGTGCTGTTACCATGATACCCTTTCAGTATCCACAACTTCATCGAAATCCAAATTTACCGGTTGCCAGTGTTCCTTGTTAACAAAATCCGTTTATAAAAATAATTTTATAGCACGAAAAGCAGAAGAATTATATCAAGCAGTACAGGTCGCATGGGAAGAAGTAATAACATCCGATAATGATAGCAAGGACTGTGGCGTAATATGGTAAACAACACATAAGAATCGGCAAGCTCATAAGTTTAATTAATTATTATATAATTAATTAAACTTAATAACATTTATACCGAATATATTCAATAGCCAGTCTCGTCTATACCTCGACGCCTCGCAGGGATAATTGCCAATATCGGTGGAATTACAAAGTTTTAAAATTGTTTGTTTGTTGTATTTGTTTATTAGCTTTTAATTGTCGGCTATTATTGTTTATATAAAATGTTGGGAATATTATCAAATAAATCCTTCAAAATAGCAAAGTCTACAGTTAATTGTAGTATTATTTTATTAGAAGATGAAGTATTTATGTGCGAATATATGGAATTTAAAAGCCCAATAAATAAAACAATAAAATTCTTTGAAATAGAGGTTACCTTCGCTGCAAATTTTCTGACTGCACGTTTCCATAATCTACCACGTCCAATGCCTTGAATAAGAATATATTTTTATTAACTTCCATGTCAACAATGTGCAGTTTTCTCTAGTGATTACAGTTAAGAGTAAAATAATCAGATTTTACTAAATATTATCTTTGCTTGATTTGTGTTCTGGTGGCACATTTACTCTCGAACCTACTCAGAAAGTTTAACTACGTCTTCTAAAGTTTTATTTTTATCTATTTATTTTTAAATGTATATGTCATGATTATTGCAAAGACTGCTAATAAACATATGACGTTTAATGTGTAATTCCATGCATTACAAAGGAAATAGTCAATACCGACAAATAAATTTAAATTAGGTCATGACAATGCAAATTATTGGTGCCGGTTGTTAAATTCATACACTAATTTGAAACTATCCCTCGTTAACGCAGCCTTACAATTGAATGTGTTCAATTTTATAGATTGTTATTTAACTTTATTTTTTTAAGTTAACCATTATAAATTTTAAATAGATTTTGTTAGAAACATCATTTTCAATAAAAGGCCGTTCTTTATTAGATTATCTCTTTTATATTTTTAACTTGATACAGCGTGTATAAATTATGCGGTTTAATAACAAGACATTCGAAAGATTTTCTTAAAAAAGTTTGAAGTTGCATACTTTCACTTTTAGATTTGACTTTTATTATTGACGATCAACTAATGTAAGCCAGTTTGGGGGAGCCGTTACTCCAACTTACCTTACTTCATTTTCAAGAGGTAAATGCCAATACACAACCTATTTCCAAGCTAGATTGAAAAAAAAGTAAAGACCAATATATATTTACGGAATGGACTGTTTACCTGATCTATAAAACAATTTTGTTACCCTTGTTACACTATTTCTTGATTCTGCTGTAATTAATGTAAATATAAATAAAATAACTTTACACTATAACTTAAAGTCTACTCTAACTGTAAGTTCACTCTGTACACTATCTCCAGAGAAAAAAAATGTTTTATCTTAAAATTAAAGATATTTTTGGCATAATAATCACTGTATTACAATTACTAAGTTTTATATTTACAATTGTATCATATATACAATTTTTATTGTTTATATAATGTATCGTATAGTGATAAAATATTTATTATTACGTTCTGTTTAACGTAGTATTATATAGATAAGATATTAATAACAACATTTGCTAAGTATGAAAATATAAAATAAATTTATTTTCGAAGAGAGCAATTTTGCTAAAAATTTGTATTTCGGACGTTTATAGTATGCTCTTAACATTTTACTCTATGCAGAATATACTACGTTCTGGTATTATTCCATTCAGGTTGACGAACCTAGATTTGGAACAAACTGTATTATATACAAGTGTCCCAGCCATCGGTAATTGTAAGAATGCGCCCATCCTGTGAACAATACGTAACCAAAATAATATCTCTCATGCAGTATCTTTCGAACAATATTTACGTATACACAGGGTAATAGAAAAGTTACGAACCAGGCACCCACTCTATTTTAAATGGAATAGCCTTTGTATAGGCTAATATAATATGGGTTTCATCTACTTATTTCTCACGAATTTCAAGATATTTATTATTTGGTTCTCAATCGCCTAAATTTAGATATATCTATTTCCTTCCAAAAATTCGATATGCGTAGATTAAATTACATATTTGGCTTTGGAATATTTACCAAAATTTTCTCAAGTGATGTCAAAATTATAAATATCTCGAAATCTGTTAGAAATAGATAGGTGGAAACCAAATGCGTAATAATATATAGGATGCTCAATTTAAAATTACTAGGTAAATGAGTTGTGTTCGTTACTTATAGATCGCCTTGTATATATAGAAATATTTTGAAATGTTCTCTATATTGTTTATTATATTACGACAAAATTTTAGTTTCTTATTATTTACATAACAGGCCGAATTTTACAATTCGAGAAGATTGGGGCACCCCCTAGGTAATATACAGGTAAAGTAGATGTGGAGTCTGGTTTTATATATAATGCAGTAATTAAAGTTATTGCATTTGATTTGTGTGTGTAATACGTAAAATTGTGGTGAACAAACTAGCAATTACAACTAGTTAATTATAAATGACTCTAGTGTAACAACATCTTAAAGGCAACTTTAAGTAAAGATTATCAAAATTTAGCTTGCATTCTTTGGTCTAACCAAATAAGATCTTTTGATGGGTGTGACATTCTGTCAAAAAAATAAAATTTTAAGTAACATACTATAAATTACAACAACCATTAAAAATTAAATTAATTAAAAATAAAAAAAAAATCTTGTCATATTTTACGCGAGTCAAAAGCTCGCACAAAATACGCCGTTATTTCATAATTTACCAAGTCAAAGAAAATTATCAAAATTCGCTAACTTTAAGTAAAAATTTGTCTAATTAAAAAGGCCCGTTGGCGTATTAAAAGAAATCATTTGGAATATTACATATTAACAGAAAAGCAAACGAAATGAACGAGGTTACGTATCTTCATCTTCGTCGGCATCATTTTCGGAATTGGCAACGTCTTCGCCTTTACCTAAACAGTCTCTTACACCCCTGAGGATTATCTCGACTCTCCTGTCGAGGGCCTCCAGATGTGGTTCCCAGAGAATCGGAGCTACTGGATCACTTGCCATGCTCTTCCTTAGAGCGGCGCTCAATTTAACAGGTCCATTATGAAATCTGAAATGATAGGCGCTAATTAGCTTATTTATATTATTTCTTCCGCACTTGTAAGTCAAAGGAAGTAGTACATCTCATCAATCAGCTACAGTGGAATCCGGTTACAGCGAAAGCGCAAGAGACCGACGAGTTTACTTCATTGTAACCGAATTTCGTTGAATGCGAAGTTGCAGTAATAATTTTAAGTACATATGTATGTATATAATATTTCTGTCAAGACTATTAAATAACGAAGCCAAAATACATCATTTATTAAATATAAAGTACAATGACTGGTACCCACTAATAGGTATGTTCGAACTTCGTTGTTGCTTGAACCAATTAAGGAGAACGTTGTAGTTTTCAGTCTCTTGCGTTTTACGTTCTTTTGAATTGTACGCCGACATTTTTATCAGCTTTTCCTTATTCTTTAATATGATAATAAGCGATGAGGGTAGTAAATTATATTTACGACATGTCTGCCTTTCTAGCATCAGAATTTCCTTCTTCCTTCTTACGAACATTTTATCGGCTATATTCAATTGTTTCCGTTTTACGTTTTATCGGACATCTTGCACACTGACAATAAGTTGTTATTTTATTATGTACCTAATTCATGACGTTGTAGAAAAAATTCGTTGAATCCGCAATTCCGTGAGTAAATGAGGGAAAAGTGGTTTGTTAAAAGTGAAATTTGTACGAACCAACCAAAATCATAAGCTTATTTTGCAAAAACCGATGTTTCGTTGTAACAGAATTCGTAGTAAGCGGATTCCACTGTATATGTAAGTGCTTTCAATAGCAAAACTAGGTTTCTATACCAAGTTGCTGTGAGAAAAGCTTCAATTGAAAGATTTATCCATTAAGAAGTTTTAAGTGGGTTAAAGACATTTTAGTTTCTATCGAAAACTTTAAATATATTTCCGAAAATATTAAATTCATGGTCTGCGGAGATCCAACGATAAAGACTACATATTAAAAAAAAAAGCTTTCAATACATTTCGTTCAATCAACTGTTCATCAAAACCTACACCTTTAACCATGCTATATCTCGAGGATTACTTTGGATCTTAACTAATTGGCACGTTTGTTCTTGTGATCCAAGTTAACTTTAAAATAGCAAACTACTAAAATCGTAGATAGTTCACAAGTAAAGCCAAAGGTAGATGGAAGAGAAGCCGCTGTCATACAAATGTTCAAAACCAAGATTATATAGCTCGCCATTTGGTATAAAGTAATAGCAAATTCCATAGATTCTAATTTAGCTCCTGCATTAAGGTTACGTTCACATGGGGTAGTGCGAAATTAGTGAAAGAATTAATATTAAAAAAATTATCTGGCATGTCTATTAGCAGTTTCTGCAGTAATCATGACTTTCAAATGTGAAAACAAATGTAGAAAGTATTGATGTAACGCCGTAGTAATGCCATTGCTTGATGTGTGTACAGTTTCGCACTGAATTAATCCTTAATTCCTCCATGTGAACGACGGGATTAATTTACAGTGCAGTAGTCATTATTCTGAATGAATCTATAATAGATTCATCTACATATGAAGATTATATTAAGTTGATGACTTAGTTTTGTACATGTTTATATCATCCTATTCTCAATTAGTTCAGAAAATTACCACTGTACCTACTCCAAGTTACTTAACAATCTACGAACTACAGTAACTTTTAAACACGAACACAAGAAATGTTTCATCTTTTCGAAATAATCAAATTAACCTTGGAACTTGTGAATAATTACCATGGAATAATTAGTATGGAAATACCATCCTTTTGTCGCTGTTATATATTTGACAAAAAAAAATTAAGCAAAGATTGTGCTGGAAATTCCTATCGACATAACTGGTATAAAAAACGTTATTTTCGTTGAACTGTTTGTTAGCTATGACATCACCTGATCCTTTTTTAAATACGAACTTATCAAAATAAAAATATTATGGGGTTACATAATTGTTATTTCGATTGAAAAAATGTCGTTTAAAGCTTAAACTAAGATATATCAACTTAGCTATGAAGTAACGCAAGGTGGTTTGAGATAAGTAAGTAACTGCAAATAACTAAAGTGTAGAACAGGTAAAGGAAGATAAGTAGACATTGAATGATGTTAGGTGATTGAAATCCAAATCCATTAAGAAAAGTAAATCTAGCGAATTAAATGTTCAAATTGTTAATCATTTACAGGTTGACAATGACCCAATAGATCTACAAAACTCTGCAGAGTATTTTTTAAAAATTAAGGGGAACGTTTTCCTTCATTTACCTTGGACTTGACAAAACCCCATAAAAAAATCTAACAGGTTTAAATCTGGAGGTCGGCCTGGTAACTTCATATGTCATTGTCTCTCAATCCACCTGCTTAGAATTGTATGCTCTAGGTATTCACGCATGTTTGCACAATAATGTGTCCTTTTTGAACCAGATATTATTCTTAGGTAGATTTGTATCCATTTCATTAGGAAAAAGGGCAACGCAGGCAGGTATAATCTGAAATTGCAATAATTGCAAGTGCGTGTTTGCATCTAAATCTCCTTCAATAAAAAGAGGACCGATAACATATATTCCTGAAATTCTAACAGAAACGTTAATATTCTGCGAAAACTGAGAATAATGCTTTACAACCCAATGTGAATCTTCCGATATCCAATTGTAAGAATTTGGATTCGTTCACGTATTATTTTAGGTTTTAAAAAGCATTTTATCGAAGTAATTGTTATGTAATCACGATATTTTTATATTGGTCACGAAGAGGGCTCGATATTCTATTAAACAATCGAAGAAAAGTGGTAGGCTTCCGCTTAAAATTTTTTTGTAAAATAACAATAACAAAAATGTGTTTCCATAGTTTTAACTCACTCTGTATATTGAAGGGCACATATGGTTCAACAGTAATGAAATTTTGATAACGAAATAACTTATGTAAATTGCGAATTTGGCGTCAGAGATATTATAGACCAAGAAGGAAAGTACGGTGAAACTTCTGAATTAGTTAACGGGTGTTGAAAATCGCCTTTTTTGTGCATCTTCCCCGTCGTCCGTTAACAAGCCGGTTTTGATAAGCTAATTATAAAAGTCTTCTCGTCTTTTCTCTCCTACGGTACAAGAAATTGGATAGGTACACGGTTAAGAAATAACAAAGTGTTAATGTTTAAAGGAATAAAGAACGAGGGTATAATCACGTTTTAGGATTAAATAAAGCATCAACCTCGTTTAAGAGGAGACGTGATGAAAATTTAAACGTATCTTCTGCGTGTCACTGATCAAAAGATTAGAAGTTAGGCAGCAACAACGAGCTTTCATCTTCGTTTTTTTATTAGGCTTTCCTACCGTTAAAAGGGTAGCATTTGTATTTTCGTGTCAAAAGGCTTGTGGCTATATTATTACAAACTTATTACATGTTACTTAAAGAAATCTAACGGGTCACCCATTGTAAAAATAGCTTGTTCCGCTTCAATGCTATGGATGACCATAATCAAGACGTTATCCGAACTGTTCATCTACTTTCCATAGATTTTCCATAGATTTTGATGGGAAATACATTAATTCATTGTGAAGATCAAAAAGAAACAAACAAATTTACAGTTCTTAGTTGTTTTGTATGCTCGATTTTGCTAAGCTCTACGAGTATCAATATTCACAAAAACCCACAGTCTTCGTCAAGCGAAGCAGTAACATGCTATATTTTTAGCATTGATATTAATTTATTCATTCCAATTTGAGAATTAGTCAAAGGTGACGCATGGGGATGTCAAAAAGCATATAATCCTCGTTATTGTAAGGTGGACAGGGAACAGATCATTGAAAACCGATATATTAATAAAGCTGGAGATATTTGGCTATTACTTTTACTATTAATAATAGCGATGAGAATCGGAGTATAGAACCAAGAGCAGTAAGAGCTTACAAAGATTGCTCAATCCCTATTTCGCAATGTAATCAAAGTTACTTGGCGCGTCGTCAGTTGCATTTCATATGAAGTCGGGTATTCCGAGCTATGTTGTTTTGATCGCCTTATTTCCTTTTTTTTCTTATTTCATTACTTGTAATTTAGCTATTGTCCCTAGAGAGAAAAGAAGTAAAAGAAGTGAAATATCTGAAAGGAATTGTTGACAAAAATTTTAATTCCAAAACAACTGCAGAATATGTTATCTACGAAGAACATGGACTACGATAGATTAAAGAGATGGACTCCAATTTGAAGGTGGCACCTGTCCCGACTGGTGTGGCTATTCCGGTTCAGGGCTAAAATCCCATAAGCTAATCAGAGAGCTCTTCTAGCTGAGAAAATTCCTGAATAGCTGAAATAATTCGCTGAGGAAATTGGACAGCTTTCTGAACAGCTTCAACAGCTCCCGTTTCAGGCCATATGACGTAAAAAGTTATGTAACATACCTGCGAGAGAAGTGGTGGGGATAAAAAGCGTTTTTGGAGCCCTATGTTACATTTTATGGGATTTTGGGCAAGAACTGGCATAGCGACATACTACTGCCCCGTTATATTAAACTTGTTAAGGGGAAGTCTAAAATTATCCTTTTCTCTTATATTGTAACTGTGACTTTCATTATTTTTAATAAACTCATTTTTATTATTAAATATTTAAGGGTAAGAACTTGGAGAATAACAGAATTTAAAATTTGCAATATTCGATTGATTTAATATTAACCATACATCTGTTAATTCTTTTTAGGCCAAAAAAACTCCGGATGATCCCCAGAAAGCAATGCCATACTTCAGTTTAGAATAAACCTCATTGTAATAAAAAGGCAAACCCCTAGTATACTATTTTAAATTTCTAATCTGGTAACAGCCTTTATTCATTTAAGCGATAACATCAGTACAATGCTCCTCCCCATTTAAAGTTTTATCAAGATAAATGCCACGAAGTTTCACTTGACATTGACATTAAAATTTAAATTAGATATCGCTGTGTGAATGAAGGTTTTAAAAGATTTTGGTGCAATTTGTTACTGATAAACGATTGATCCAATTCTAGCCATAAAGTATTTGCTCTTTCTTTTATGTTGGTAGAATCGGTCCCTGTAACAACATCAGAGGTTGGCAATGCTATTGGGCAAATAAATAAGAATAACTACAAGCATCGTTTGCATAAATAAACAAAGAGTAGTGAATAAAAGTTGCTCCTTTTTAAAGCGTTGTTTGTGCTATCGATTATAGCAGCCTAGTCATTTTTCGAAGTCGCCTGTTAGGGATTCTAAATTCTCCACATCTTCCAGGTTGGTGGCAGATCTATAAAAAGCCATAATATCGTAATCACGATACCGATCTAATTTTTTCACCGCCTCCGTGAAATAACACCTACCTGAAATCATGTAGGTCTTGGCTGCTGCTATACGGTCTGATGTCCATTGCCGATTGGATGACCGATGGTATTGATTTCTTAAACACGTCATCATTTTCTTAGGTTTTCTTTTGAAAGCTGTTTAGTTTCTTTATTACTAAACAGGGGTACAATTTAGGTGACCTAGCATCGAGCGGAGATGAGTAATGGATATCAATGCCATCACCATTGTAAATATATCAAATCGAGAATAGATACATACGTAAGGTATAGATTTATTTGTGTTTATTTAGAGGTTAACTTGCATGCCAACATGCATCTCACCGCACAGTGATTCAGGCTTTTTTAACAATACTTCTTAAAAATAATTACCAGTACAATTTCTATACTTTTTCCATTTGCTTGATGATACAGAACCTACCTATTCGTGCCATCTAGTCTTGATTGATTTTTGTTTTAGATTACGAAATAAATAAAGAATGCTTCAGTAATTTAAGTTTAGATAAGATTAAGGAACTTATCCTTTTACTTGGTGTTAGGAAAGTGTTCGAGAGGCAAAGGTCTCTCAATTAACCAGGTACTTTATTATATATAAGAAATGTATTACCATAAAATATATTTGTTGAAATTTTTTCAATTCTTGGCAGGATTTATTAAAAAAAAATACATCTGAGAAGTAAGAATTTAGGCAAGTTGTAGCCAATCGTATATCCGCAAACAAATATTCATTCTAATCGTTCCTCTTCATTTACGATATAAGATATATGAGACGTCGATATTACAGAGATTCCCGCATACGGGTTTCGTTAGAAGAATTAGATTATTAGAGCTATTTACTTTTCTATCTTGTTCGTTGAATTTGAGAAAGGAAAAAGCTACGCCCTGCAAAGCACGCGTTTTTTTAGGTGACGACAGCGAAAGCTATCTGGAAACTCGCAGCAGTCTCCACCAAGTCTAAATGTTTTTCAACATCAAGCAAACTGCCGAACGCTCGCACGCAATCCTTCCCGTCTTCCCTAATTATTTTCCAGCCCCTTTTTACGTGACAAACAAGCATAAGAACGGAAACGTAGAGGGATGTACATACCGCACAATCTGCACCCACCACCTAATAATAATGTGATATTTCGGCCCTTCTGGCGCCCGAAGTGCACACGTGACGATATGCTCCGAGATATCTGTATTTATACTACGGTTATTTTGAAGGGTTAATTTGCTAACGGCTGTGACATTGTCACGTCATCTCATACAGATAGAAATTAATTATATAATGGGTACGTTGAAGGAGATAGCGGATACTGTCGCATTATTAATTACTTTAAGTTTGGATTTCCGCCGATACACTAGTCAAGAGTTGACATGGATTTACTTATTAATTTTCCGTTGGAATTATTAATTTTAGGCAGGGCATATGTTAGAAGTGTCTTGTTCGATGCGGAAGGGCACACAAAAAAAGATCCTCTGAAAGTAGTAGTAAATAAGAAGTAACTTTTAGACTAAAGAAGCCGTCTTATTCCTAATGATAGAATAAAAGAATATTCTTGAATGTACTGTCTTGATATTTAATGGGTACTAAATAAAAAGTTTATCATTCAGTATCATATCGATATAAACAGTTGTAGAAGAGTCACACAAGTTAACTGGATCTCTTCTCTATTTTGAGGAGTGTCCTCTTCTTCATTGCGTCCTTTACAAACTTGTTTAGATACGTCTTCGAAAACCATTGACGATATTTCTGAGATGTTAATGTCGTCTGCGTAAGCAAGATTCGAAAGATTGGTTAATTGGCATTAGGTACGCAATAAAATCTGGTATGTGTTGAGAACCTAATACAGATTAATCAAGTGCAAATTAATCTACGCACATATTGATCTACTACTAATTGCCTAAAAAAGAAAAACAAAAGGGAAATAAGGACCAAATAAATGAAAGGAAGCTGCTATTTATATACCTAAGAGAGAAATAGGCAAAAAGAATCATAGGCGTTACTGTATATAATTAAATTGCTTCGCAGAAGCCATAATTCCTGCACTTAGCAGTATCCAAATATATGTATATCTAATTATCAAAAGTTTCCAGAATTTAAAAGGAAACTTCTAGAAATGTGACCAACGGTCATATATGTACTATTCTACTTACAACCAAAATGCCAAAATCGAAGCTATACTCAAAGAACAAAGTATGAATCGAACTAAAACAAAAAGAAAAATAACAATAAACAAAGATCGAAGGGAAGGAAATAGATGAAAAACAATGTTACGTCCATTAGAAAGTATCTTGATAAGAACCGACGAAACGACTTAGATAAAAAATTCCTACAATCCAAAGCATAAGAGCAAGTTAGCGCTGTTGTAATTGTAATACTTGAAAATTTGTTCTGAGTAGATACCGAGAACATCATGGGAAGACGGACAACTGCAGTCATGAGAGCTTGTAGGGAATACAAACGATATTTAAGAAAACGAAATTTTCAGTTTCATTTATTGTTTAAAAGAAGTCAAGATGTGTAACTCATTTTATACAAATCCCTAATTTTTGGTTTATGATTTTGAACAGTCTTCAAAGTAGCAAAAAGCTTAATGAAACAAAGCAATTAGGTTACTAATGTAGAACATTTTTCTTTTCAAGAGATTCCGTTCAAATTTGTTAGAAAAAAAAGAAAAGAGAAGCAAATTGGGGTTCATCATCGTTCCTTTCCTAAGTAGTAAGTTTTCCAAGTCAGAAAGAAAAAAATTATACGTACAAAAAATGGAATACATTATACACCACCGACGGAGTTTTAGGTATGGCGGAGGATTACCATCAAACTTTTTTTTTTGACTGTCAAACTTCGCAAAACTTCATTGATTTCTGAACCACAATATAACGGTTTGGATAAACCCTTATTTTTCATTATATGTTATATCTGTTGTTATATAAAGAAACAGTCGAGAGACAGTCATTATCTTATTATGATTATAATTAAACTTTCTCTCTATGAATTACGATCGTAACAAGAACTTTCATCGGCGATAATACCATGGGCGATTCATTCTTTTGTGAATGCGTAGGATCAACTACGTGCTATATCACGTTAATGGATCATTAGCTATATGTCTAGTTCTGGAACATATAAATAGGTTGAGTTTTTCTCTAAAGTTTAAATACTGAAAGAAGGCTTTTCACAGTCCATCGGCTTTTCGAATGGAACGCTAATGGAAGAGAAATGTGACTGAGGAGAGCGGAGAGCGCAAGTGCGATTCTCGTTGAAACCGATCCTCGAACGGTGGTCGCCTTCCGTTTGAAGTTTCTCTTCGAGACACTCGAAAGAGTAAAAATAGAGAATATCCGCCGCCCTTACGAACCACCCAATAAAGAGCGATGTATCGAAACCTTGGTGGCAATTTTACCTTATACTTTCCGTGCGCCGATGAAAAGTTTAATTTCGTCCTTCCGTAATAAAACTTTTGAGGAGATTAATAAGTTTTTAAGGATTGGATATGAATGAAATGAGTTTCTAACGTCTCAAAATATATTTTATTTAGACATCTTTAAGCTTAAATAGAAAACGAATACGGGAAATTCAGATTGGAAACAAACTTCGTGTGGTACTAGATTAGTTTTACGATGTTAATTTACTAGAATATTAGGGCCGATAATGAAACCAGCGTTGAAAAAAAAAACAAGTTAAAACCACGTAGAACAGTTTAACTACTTTTTCTTCAATATTAACTAATGCGCGAGTCGAAGCTTTTACCACTTCCTTTATATCTCGTTGTATAACCATATCTATTTTCCAAAAAGAATTTTACTAATAATAAGTCGAAATTGAATCTAATATTTTGTCATTTAATTTTTATTTAAACTTTTGTTGTAAATAAATAAATACATACATTTTATTTGCTGTACAAATTGACACACATGTCAATTCATGCCTATCATCTCTAGATGGAGAGATTTTCTTCTCGCCTCGGATTGTCGGGATCGAAGGCGATTGATTCTGATGATTCTGATCTTGGCTCCTACCTTACTTTTATGGCATTCTTTATTATCAAATCACTTGTTTAATTTTGTTTTTAATCCAAGTTTTTGTTTGTTTAGGCAAGTTTCTGCCTGAAGTATTTTTCTGTATTTATTGCAAAAACTCTTTTCAGTTCTAATGTAAGATGTCCTAGACCTGTGCTTGGTGCTTGCAAGTTGTTTTTATTCGATTTGTTTGAATATTGGCGCCTATTGAAATTGTTAGACATTTTCTGCCTCATTTTCACCTCCAATACCTTCTTCACTTACGTTACCAACATTATATCCTCCGAAGTCTTCGCAAAACTTTCCATCTTTTAAATATCTTTTAAATATACCAGTATTCCCATTTTCTTCATGTCTTTTGTGGTTTTGTTTCGCTTTAAACTGTTAAATACTTGTTTAAAGTCAATAAATAATAATAATAAAAGTTAAAAAAATAGAAAAAAAAAAGAACAGCACCTACTGCTGATTTTCCTGTTCACCTTGTTCAGTATGTTCTCCTATAATTTGTACATATGCTTAGATCACCTTTCTTTATCAGTCCTCAAGATTTAGCTCAACAAATAAAACCGTTGCAAACCACCCGATTACTAGAGAAGAAACACACTGTACATCAATTAATCAGGTATATAATTAAATGCCCATCAGTCAAGTAAGCTATTCAGTGTACCGTCTTTTAATAGAATAGAGATCGAAAGGAAAAGGGAAAAAGAACTAGAAGCATCGTTAACTCCTAATTGCCCTAAGGTCAGTACATAGTTAACTTCCTGTACATATACATATGCATGCATATGTAGCGGTAGCTGCTGACCGTTACCGTATAGTCCGGAATAAAGTATTAATATTGATGATCTGATAAATATTCTAGTAGGCAGTCTGAACTGTTGAGTAATGCATTGCCTGTCGAGACGGTCGTCTGTTGTACAAATTTGCTTCTTTTTTCGCCGTCCATCCCCCACCCTAGCGGCGTTTTCGCGTTTCTCGATCACCGTCTCACCCCAATACGGTCGCTCTCCTGCCATCCATTTAATTCACCCGCCAGACGACTATCACAGCCGGTGTGAATCCTTCCTTTTTATGGCGTTTTGCCTCATTTTGTATAAGAGATCGTGGCATTGTCGGCACGAAATAGGAAGGGGATGATTAGCGGCGTGCAGACAACCAGAGCAGATTGTCAATGATGTATTTGAAAGAATATGGATATTTTAATAGAGCACCCCGTGCATCACATCATTCTTGTATTCTACACTACATTGTGAATAGTTTTAGTGGTGGTACAAAATGTATAATGATTTACCATCGCACTTAAATCAATACTTTATCAAAAAATTCCGAAGCTATTCTGTTTCGGGTTTCGGGTCAGGGATCTGATTGATGTGTAGGATTACATTACTGTTAAATTTGCCTTAACTGCTAAAATTATTCAGTGTTTGTGGAATTTTTGCAATTTCAACTTAGTAACTGAGCTGAAACTCTGAAAACATAGCAACAAGCTTCCAGTGCATATGGACAAGGTAGTGGCAGAAGTCGGTGCTCTTTAAAATATAACAGTATAGGGCACTTCGCTAATGCATCGTGTTACCGCTTTCCGTATTAGAAAAAGTTGCCGAGCCCCTGTGGACGCTCCCCGCAGAAATATACGGCATTGCAGTCTAGAACACACTTCCGCGTAATAAAGAGAAATCAGACATGGTATGGATAACTGCGATTTTACACATCTGAAAGCAAAGGCTTTTGAATTAATCTTCTTTGACAAGTTATTGCCGTTGTAGGGCATTATCGATGTTTATTTCTAGAATTACGGTTGTACTGCATTTCTCAAGCGAAGAACTACTTACATATAGCTTCATCATATTGATGTTTCTCTGTCGAGCATGAAATACCATACATTTAGTTTTTTCCAGGTTTATCATGAATTTCTACATTTTCTCTATTTTTCCCCTTCGTAAAACATTACACTAAATATGTAACCCAAGAGAGTAGGCAGGTTAACAACCCAGAATACTCCACAAGTTCCCATAATGGGTTTATTCTGGCATTTAGGCCAGACAACGAGGGGGAAATAATCTCACAGCATTTAGTTTGTGAGATTATTTCCCTCTCATTGTCTACACAAATGACCATACGAAAACGTTTCTAAGGAACTAATTATTCTTTCAGGCCCCTTTTCCAAAGCAGGCAAATGTTTCTTTTTGTTCTAAAATACAAGTGTTAAAGATTCATTCAGAAAAGTGGCATTTTTAAAAACGGGAAAATGTATAAAGCACATCAATCGCCGTATCGTGATTTTCCGCGATATACAGGTGGTTGTCTAATTTCCTCTTAATTTATCGCCATTTCAAACCGATACGATCCGTCTCGAATGAATTGCGAACTGGGAAAGCCGACGAGCGTAGCTCTTCCTCCTTTGGTAGTCTTTTCGTTATATACCGTGACTTGGCGCTATTCACAGGAGCGCGGCGGATTAAACGCGGCCGCGGCAAACGAAAAGCAATCTGGAAACTGCTCATTTCGGATGCAGTTACACGATATGGACGACTGAACTAAAGGGAAAAGATTGTTATCGCGTGCGGCACGAACAAATCCCTATACCTACCGGTCTAAACCTCCTTTTTACCGATTTACGTGTTCATCATTCAATTTAGTGTAACGGTGTGAGGTTTAGTTTCGTTCGTTCGTGATTTTTCTTTTACTTTTTAATAGATTTTATTTTGTAAAATGTCGGGAGAAATCGTTCTTAAAAATACATAGAATAATAACGCGTCAGGTTTTAAATGTTTTTAAGGAAAACACCGTTTCAAGTGTTTTTGATGTTGGGAATTAATATTCTGGTAAATTAAAATTAACCCAACAATATATTAAATTACAAGAAAAATGTTTTTTTTTTTATTAAATAAATGAATAAAAATTAAATTAAAAGTAAATGTAAAATTGCAGTATTTAAAGATTATTAGACGAAAAATAACATTGTTAGAATTTAATCGAGGCTAAATTGGGGAAGTTTTTTATTTAGGATCGTAAAAACGTGACCTCAAGCGTGGCAGCACAAGCACTCGAAACGTGGAGCATTCTACAAAACCAAAATAATAATAATAATTCGTACCCACAGTTCTTCCAACAGCTTTCGCCAATTACAGGGGGTATGACTTATTATTACGCTTGCGCCCGTAGATCGTCTTAAAATGGTCACCATCAGCATTCGTGAAATTTGGAGCAACGGAAACTAAGAAAAAACCTTATTCTGAGAGCGAGGTTCAAACGTAGTACCCCGAGCAAAACGCACAAGACACTGCTTCACCAGTTCCTTAAAATCCGTCACTATTAAATTAATTACCAAAAAAGGTAACAAGAATATTATGAATGAAGCTGACGACGGCAGCTGAGATTAATGGCGTATCGAAATAAATATGTTACAATAGATACTTTGGAAATAAGCAAATTACCAGTAAGGAGGGTGCCGTGTTTGCCAACGCCGGCCCAAAACTGCCTCTAATGATCATATAGGAACAGTGTTTGGCTCTGTACGAGTCCAATCTAACAGACTTTTTACAGGACTGGATTCACTACTATATGTTCGAAACCAAAGAGCAATCAAAGCAATCGATGATAAGGACAAACCAGAACAGAAAAGAACATCATGGCTACCGTTGCTTGCGATCTTGGTGGGTTATCTAAAAAAGAGCAGGGCGATCAAGACGCTAGCTTGAGTTGAAGCAAAGAATCAAGAAAATTCATCAACAGAAATTTAAAGCCGTGTACCATGTAGCTTATTGATCCACAGCCTTTTCCCAAACCTGAAAAAAATTCGTTGCAACGAAAAGATATGGATGCGACCCTGAAGTCATCGCAGCGAGCAACGCTTATTTTGCAGATTTGGACCAAAATACCGAGAGAAAATTGATTCAAGCACTGGGGCATTGTTGACGCAAATACATATCTTTCGAAGAAGGTTATGTAGAAAAATAAAGTATGTTTATATCATTTTTTTTTTTATTTTTCCTGGAAGTGACTGTAAACTTTTCCAGCCTCGTAAGCATGTAGTTTTTAACAACGTATTTGCTGCATTTGAAGATTCTCTTGAAGTAAACGACTCGTTGATTGGGTAGTAAGCAGAGCCTTTAAATTCTCTCAAGACTTTTGGACACAGAATATCTGGACCGCTGGAGTGTTTAAGCCTAATTTGAGATATTGCAACTGAAACTTCCAAATATATGGCAGAATAAAAAAAATAGTATCCACATTGTAATTTCGAAACACGCGTAAAAATTAATAATTTTAAATGGAAGTTTGTATTTTATATTAGAAGAAAATATGGCAACTTTCTATTTTGAGAAATAGTTTTTATTTTACGAATAAAACAAGCACGGCTTTATTCGCAAACAAGAAGTGATGATCTGAATAGTTTCTGAATTGTAAACGCTATTATGAAAACAAACAAATTAAGAAGTGACGTTCAAGTCTTATCCTCCATTCTTCTCGTAGCATCGATTAAATTTTGCTTTCCGTAAAACTTAGGTAATAATGAGAGTGGTACTGCTTTCCTTTTCTATGGAGGAAGAAGAATGCCACTTTAGGGAAGCACATTTATCTGAAAAGTTTTGCCGTGAATCTGTTCAAGGCCTAATTTATTAAAATTAAACTTCAAACTAGAGGGCGCAAAACGGAAGTGGAAGATCAACAAAACAGCGAGGGTGTACGTATTTCGTAGCAACAGAGCAACAAACGGAAAATGTCATTAAATTTATCAGTAGCTTTCGCAGGAAAATTGTCGATGTTTTCATTTTTTGTTGAAGATACTTTTTTTTGCAATAACATATTTTATAGGTAGAAAGCGTTGTATAACACAAACTAGGACTTGAATACGATTTAAACAGCAAACTTCATTCATTTAAAACTTTCTTCCATATTATTACAAATGGGGTGTTTTTTCAAGCAAATTAAACTTATTTCTAGAGAAACATAAGAAACTGAATAGGAGCTTGAGCATAAGCTTTCTGAATCTGTGTTTTTGGAAAAAAGTAGTCTGTAGCACTACAATACTAAATTCAAAATTTGATTAAAAGATATTATAAAGCAGACTCCGTTTTTAGAAAGAAATATTTGTACGTGTTTCATTTTTATGGAATTTCTTAGACTTGTGTAATTTAGGTTGAACGCCAGGGTGGAGATGTGCGGATGTGGTTATACGCGAACCTTCTATCAGTTCATGTATAAAAAATATACATATGAAGAACATTAACCTGAAAAGGAGGACTATATTATCATAATTTGAAGAATTGTTTCTTTGAAGCCTTGTTTTAGTAAAAATAAATCTTCAGTTTGGTTTTAAAATTTCATGTTTTCGACGCTCTACGACTTTATTTTCTTAGGTTATTCGGTTTTATTCAATTCGAATGCAACGGAAAATATACAATGAAAATTAAAAGAAAACTAAAAACTATCGGAATATACTTAAAAGAAGACAAAACGTCCAATAAGTTAAATATGAATACTGCAGTCTATCTTCCTGAATCCGCATTGTTCCTCGTTTCCACTTTCTTCTTCTGGTTCTTCATCGATAGTTTGGAGGCCATTGTCACTAAAGACTTTTTTGCACAAAATCAATTTGCGTACCTTTTGCAGTTGCCATCTTTGTTGAATTGTTTATTTAGAAGGAGTGTTTTTCTGCAGATTCTAGGACGAATGCGTCCATCGTTCATATGCTTAAAAACCGAAAGATTTCATTTGTCGTACCAGCGTTACAATTCTGTACATTATGTTGCCTATATAGCGATATTTTTGAGTGCCAACAAAAATATCACAACAAATATACGTAACCTATCGCGATAAGAAGTTACGTAATTTAGTGGCTACTAAAATAAAGAAATACTTGCAAGATTTGAGCGCCAGAAAGGTGTGTTGCCATAACCGCGGTACACCGCGGCGGGTGTAATGGCGAATCAGTTAGTAATAAATAATCTAACCGTTGCGTTGCCGTAAGAGGTTACCACTATGCACTATACTCCACGCTTATCTCTCTAATGTTTCTCTTGATTATTTTGCTCCTTTCTTGTTTTTGATTTATCTTTTCTATATCTTGTAGTTATACTATCAAATAGCTTTCTTTCTACCTCAATATTCTTATACACCAGGAAGTCGCGCTATGTTAAACACAACACTGCCACCAGCTGCTTGTTTAATGTCTATAGGTTCAGTTGAATTTTTCTACATACAAATACACAATTTCACTTTAATATAAAGTTCCATTAAATAGAATTAGAAAACATGTTTTTGTTTTGGAATTACATTTTCTTAAACAGATATTTTATGCAGAATGAAATGTATCTCGTACTGCAGCAACGTTTCATTGGCAAACCCGGAGAACTAATCTGCTACTACGCGTACCATTACCTCATATACATATAGTGAGGAGCGCTGATATCGTTTACAGCGATTTCTTTGTTGGGATTAAAAGATATGATGTGATCTTAGCGATATTTTGTTCAATTTACCAGCAAGTATGCGATTTTCGACAACTACACTAAGCATATGAGCACCTGGTGCACACGCACTCATAGGTGTTTCTGAATTGCCAATGAGATGCGCAATATTACACAAATTAATTTAGCTAAATTAATGAATTTTTAACTATTCGCTGTAGTTCTTCAAGGTACAACGATGTAGTTCGATGTCCTATGCGAATATCGTGCTTCGGCGTAGCACCCAACTCAAATCGAAATCGTATTTGCCTTCTATAATCCCATAATTTTGAAATTAAGAGATCCAAGTTGGGTTTATGCTCTATTGTTGATATATTTTTATGCTTATGTCTTAATTTGCAAATTAATCGAAGAAATTTATTCTCTTTTTTTTGTTTCAATTAAGAAGTATGATCAAAATTTCCGATGGTGAATTTTGTTTTACGCATTAAGTGTTACTTACATGACTCTTTTTTTAATAAATATGGGTCTCATCTTCATGTGTAAAATAAAGGCAAAATATTTATTTGGGGGAAAATCGAGGGAAGAGGTTCCCAGGTCTGATTCGCTTTGCAAACTTGTAACCATATGCAACTAAAAACGTAAAGAACTTTATTTTCAAATATAAAGAATATATAATAAATATACTTTTGATATATTTGCAATCAATTATTTAGTTGATTTTTCTTAATTAATAATCCGATCCAGATACCAAAGCCCATGTGCTTCGAGGAGGGACCTTTCTTATAATTACTATTTATTTTTGACACGGTAAAGATGCAACTCAAAATTTTTCGCGTTTAGCTGCCATTTCGAAAAATGATGATTGGCGTTTGTCGATATCAGGCAATATTAATATCTCCTAAACTACTCGATTGATTTTCATGTTTAACATATAGTTGCATATATATTAAATTAATCTTCATGTTTCGCGAATAAAAGTGAAAATAAAAATGAAAATGATGTTGAAAACGAGAAAAAACGAAAACAACAAAAAGAAAGATACAAGAAAATGTCGATCGCATTGTTAAGAAGGTCTAACAGGCATTATGTAAGAAATTGTACGACCTTAATCCCGGAAGAAACCCGTGATAAGAGATTTGTGAAACATCCCTTCGACAGCATATTGAGCGGTATTGATATGGTTTTCAAGGGTCAAGATATAAACGCATGTATGTTTCAGCTAGTGGAATACGCTCAAAAACCTTCCTGGCAATCTAAACGATAAGCCGGACGTGAAGAATTTATAAAATTGCATGTAGTGACTGTGATAAAGCAAACGAAAAGAGTGATAGGCACCAGATTCAATGAGCACATTAGCTAATGCAGATAGAAAAGGGTAGAATCGTCAAGATCAGCACAACACATAAAGGGAATCGGACATAATATTAAACTAGAAAACTTGAAATTGATTAACAACGTAACTTCGCCGCGGGAATCAGAAGCTTCCGAAACTATGTACATAAAAAGGGAACGCGAATTTAATAAATAGAGAGAACGGACCGCTGACACATGTTCTACGTTTAGTACTACAATGACAAGATACCCTTTCGTTTATTTTTCCGTATTTCTTGTATGTCTTAGTTTTAGCGTGTGTAGCCGGCAAAAGTAGATACTTGTAGATAAATATTTTCTCTTGAGAGAAGGGGTAAAACAAACATGTTAGAATTAGAGATCTTTTTTCACATCATCCAGTCATACGGTTGATATTTGGGATCCACGAATTCTTGAAACAGCTTTTCCGATCTAATTAGTTAACCTTGTATCGTGCGGAGGGTGCCAGTGCTTTAGTGTCGTTTGCCATATTAGCTCATAATCCTTGCTATCATTACCTGATTACATTCTGTGACAATGATGGAGGAATACTAAAAACATAACATTTTAAAAGACTGTTTGATCATATTATATAGAACGTTTCATCCCCTTAGGAACAATTTAATTAGCAAAGTATGGAGTCGATGAACTAAAAGGAAGAGGAGTCTTGCAATGACTGCCACTGTAAAGGTGTTAGCAGAAGCTTTGATATAGCATTTTGTTAAGCACATTTCGATGGTAATGAGAATTTTAAGGTCTAGCTGACAGAGGAAACATATTGAATAATCTCGAGACGCTAGAGATTCTTAAGCTCGATGACAATAATAAAGAATACACCCTTAACGCTCAGCTAACTTTAAAAGCGACATCTACCTTTCAATGTCTTGTTTAGAATTAGATCTGTCATATACGATCACCTTGCATTTCTTCGCCGGGGTTAAAAGGTTTTTTGTATAATTTGTAAGATTGTATAAAAAATATCATTTTATTCGAATTTTACAGTATTTTATGTGCTGTGTGCCTTCCTAATTTTATAAAAATATTATTTTTAGCAAAAATTTTATGTATTCGCGAGTTTTATTAATTACACGACTCAATGTAGTTTAGTTTTAATTTGTGACAATTTTGTACATTCATTCTGTTAAAATTAGTTAATGGATTCATTAGACCTACATCTTAAGTAAAAGTCATTTAATTCTTATAACTAAAACTTAGATTCTAAAAATGTATAAAAAAACCCTTTTTGAAATGTTCAAAAGACAGCTTCTTAATTTAATTTTACAAATAATAGCTCGTGACACCGATGGTAGCCTTTCTGTCTGAAGATGTGTCTTGGGTGATACGAAACCAATAACAAACTTTTTAAATGAATAAGGAATTGTGAGATTTACACTAATTTTTCCGTCGAACCCCCTTAAAACTTAAAGCGGCTGTGAAAGAAGTACTGCAAACTAATGTACAAAGAGAAGGAGTGATAGCAACAAAGAACTTCAGCAGCGACTAATGAATAATTGAAAAACAAACCGAGGCATTCAATCAACTTACTGTTGAGTGCTTCGACATTCGTAAAGAAGTTTACGTGCTCAATTTTTCTGTGTGTATATATTTGAGCCTAGTTTTGTACTTTTATTGGAATCTTCAAAAATATATGACTATCATTATTATTATTATTACTTTAAAAAATGTATGTATCTTATGGACTTTTATTATTATTGGAAAACGCGTCAAACAATCGTCTGGAAAGCAAATAGGTCTGTGGATGTTGGGGACAGTTGGACACGTATTCTTACCCTATTTGCGTATTTAACTTGTTTAACTAAATGCAGCAAAATGCGATACCTTATTAGATAGTGAAATAATTTATTTTCCTGCAAGAATACTGAAAAGGAGCGTTAGCATAGTTAAATGCAAATTATTCGGAACATTCAACACTTAAATAAATTTGAACTTCTGAAACTAGCCAACTATTATTCTTAAGAACCTTGGATAAGTTAACTACTAGCTGTTAACGCGATCCAATATAATTACTTCGCCGGCAAAAAGTTTTTGCCCTTCCCCCTCCTTCCCCGGTTCTTCCTTCTCTTTCGCAGTTTAACAACACGTTTTTGGTTTCCGAAGTACGAGTTGTCGCGACGGTCAAATCGTTCGAGAATCGCAATTACGCGGAACATAAAGGGCCGGGAATTTCTTCCTTCTATAAGTGTTAATTAAGGAGGGCGACCGAATTCATAAAGTTGCGTTAATTAGAATGAAGACTGTGCCGGTCGGATCGTTTCGAAAACTTCGGGAAAGTTTTAGTAAAACCGCTTCGAAGGTTGCGGCGGTGCTGAAAGAGAATGATTTTCTTGTGGGGGAAAAATCGACGGGTTATAAAACAATTACGGACTTCCGCGTAAGTTTCTAAAAGAGAAGTGACTGCGAGCGCGAAAAAGAATGTTTTTAGATTCTGATGAAACTTACAAAGTATGCCGAGCATAATTGCCGTTCTTCTAAAGCCAATTCTACGGAAAATGTCTTGAGAACTAAAACTATTCTACGTTATTTTCTACTCCTCCTTAAGAATTTTATATGAATTACATTTCAAAAATAACCCAATTCAAATTTCGGGGATGCAGAATGGTATGCCTTACCAAGAGGGCAATTTCTTAAAATGTTCTCTTACAGAAAATTACTTCCCATAGGGTTGATGCGATAAAGTGTGCTTCTTATTTCTTTACCTGGATTATTGTCGAGAGATACCGTTAGTGCCGCTAGTAGGGTTGCTATTATCAGCACAATTGTACTGAAACCAGTTATTTAATCCTCCGTCAGACGCAATATTCGTAATAGCGAGTTCAGGCGCAAGGCGCCTGAGAGCCACAAGCAATTGATACCCATTATTTTTAATTTCAATATTCTAAAGATAATTACTAACCTTCATGGAGATGTTTAAAGAAAAGAATAAAATTTTATTTTTCAGAAAATTCCAGAAGAAAAGGTATGTTTCCTATTGATCAGCAAATTAACTTAAATTTCATTCAGCTGAAGTTAAGTGGAATATGGGCATTGGCAGACGGCACAGCACGTTCCACAGACTTCCTCCTTCAATCTATTTTATTTCCGTGATGCAGATTGAGCAGATAAATTTTTAGGACGAATTTCTTGTCATCAGCGGTAGGACGAAACCTTTTCCGACCCATTTGGAGGTTGGAATTCCAACTGCCTTCATACTTTTTCAATTTAGTTCTCCAACTGCCAACTGATGGGTCTACGTTTTCAAGAAAACTCTTTCACGGAGTGATTCCAGTTAATTGTCGAGGCAAATCATGGGAATTAATACTATTCACATTCAACATTATGAGAAATATGAACATGACCAGCGCTTAACATTTCGCCTAACGCTATAAGTAGCACATATATGATATACAGTATCACTGCCATTGGTGGAATTGTGGAAAGTGATCACATCAAGCTTCTTCTGCATGAAGCGAGGACACGAGACTCATGTTCCTCTTCGCTTCCTGGACATTCCGTCAATAAAGTGAAGTATGCTGGTGTATCGTTTCTTTCCTTTGACCGAAACAAATTGTAGTGCCAACTGCCCACAGCTTCAATATATAAGAGCTTTCTCAGATCATCAATGAGATCCATATCGGTAAACCAATTGTCGGCAGCGATAGTACGACCAGGTCCAAATAAGGGCTTAGCCATACTCTTCATGACTTCACTTGATTTATTGGTGATACAGGAAGCACCTTCAGGTTGTTTCCCAGCGTAGATCTCCATGTACGGTATATAATTCATCTTCGCATCAACAAGGGCGGAATATTTTTTGCCGTACTTCCAATGGACATCTTCTTCGGAAACCTGGCAGCATTTCGTCGATTCTGACGTTCTCTCCGACGCTGTAGCTTGTCTGACAGTTTCCCACAAATTTTTCGAACACGTCAGAAATTGGAACAAAACGGCCCAATTCCTTTTGTTTTGCCCTGGTAGTAAGGTCGTCAAAAGGAAGGCAATGTATCAAGATCATGAGCCGTTTGTTACTTCTTAAGAGACCTAATTTTTGAACGCCGTTGCCTTCTTCCCCCAAATCCTGCACTGCGTGCTATTTGTCCAATATATGATTTGGCAGAGGTTCATAAATTACATTCGTTTTCCTCAAATTGCGTCACAAAATTGATACTCTTGTGCTACCTGTATAAGTGCATTAAAAACTTTTGTAATAATTCTCCTCCATGCCGTCAGATCATGAATATGCCGTTCTCATGGCAGTGCAAACGGGTGCCATTCCAGCTACTGCTCCATAGAGTCTCTTTTTCAGAGATTCCCATGAGAATGTCAGCGTTCACTGGTGAAGAGGGCGTCTGCTTGTAGAAATCACAATTTCACAGAAAATAAGTGGTAGTTAGAGTTTTCTTAGATCTAATAAATCTTCTCATAGTTCTTGTGACACTGGTCATTATTACCTGATAGATCGACGAATACCGATTCAACGTCAAAACTTACGTTATCTATGTATTTAATCTGAGAGAATTCTTTAAAATTCGTTTACACATTTTACGTACAGATAGTTCAAAATAATATTGACTATATTTGCAATTATTTTCAACAATCCAGCATATCCCTCTCATTGATCTCTCACACCATCATTCCGCCTAAAAATCCAGTGTTATCAATTCTCTCATCCAAAGGATTATTTCCATATCTGAACTCAATCCGCTTCTTCAAGAACTGAAACACATCACCGAATCTCTGATAAGCAATAATTATTCAAACTACCATTAACCGCTATACCAATTCTTCTCCACAACAAATCCCCTCGTCTGTCCCTAATTTCCATGAGCGGGTGTATCTACCCAAGAGTTAAAGTATCAACGATCACATTAGCAAGACTCTCTTCAGGAACAACATGAAAACCATCTTCAATCATCTGGAAGCCCCTGTATACCAGATTCCGTATTCGTGAACTAGCGTGTACATGGGTGAAACAAAGCGATTGGTCAGCACTCATGTTGCTGAGCACGAGCGATGTAAGCGATTATTACGTCTAGCCGGATCTGCGCTGGCTGAGTATAGACGGGAAACTGGTCACTAAATCAAATTTAACCCTACCCGCATCACATCTCGTAACTCTCATTGTTATTATCGCAAAAGAATCCGTGAATCATCACAGGTGGAAATCCTATCTAATTAACCCTCCTGGCAACCGCCATAGTTCATTGATCCATAACTTTTCCGCTCTATTGACCCAGAACAAGCCTTACATAAACTGCTCCGGAATAAATATTCCCCAGCCGATGTGCAGTAGCAGCCTTGAAGATGTTCCATGAGAGTGAGGAGGAAACGACGACAGAAGCTATGACAGCGGATCCAATCCGAAAAGCAAGAGTCTAATGCAGAGTATTGTTTAGGAAAAGATTGTTATTATAATTTGAATACTGAATTACAATGTTAATAACTAACTAAGATGGAAAATATAATTTGAAGTAATTCCCTCAATTACTTTACTAGTTAAAGATTATAGGTTCGTAGGTATATATAAATCGATACAGGCAAACCCAATATTACCATATTTATAGCGTGTGTCCCAGTATCACATGCATCAATGCAAAATTCTTAGCTACATTGAAAAGAGTATTCAATATAAAAGTTAGCGGAAAGAAGTTATTTGTCAACGCTCGCTTCTACTCAGGAAGTTTATTACCTCCTTCCTTCCATGTTTACTTATGTAAATAAAACATATACGTTGTGTACCTTAATAAAACTTTCGTGATAGAATAATATCTTTATAGTATTCCCTTCGGTGGTTTTGTTTACCGTACGTAGGTGTACCTTATGAGTATTGAGATCATATTAATAAGCTTTTGTTGACATTATAGAGCGGAAAGTGTGGTATCGAAAGTTTCCAGTCAGCTAATGGAGAAGTGCAAGTTTGTGTATGTTTAAAATTGCGTTACCTTCAAAACATTCAATATACAATGTGAGTCATTTGTGCGGCCTCCGACAAATGTGCCTTTGTGAATTTCTTGAAAAGCGAAATATTGTCAAATCTTAATAGATACATCATTTCATTTTGATATTCTCCCCAGATTGTGAGGCATGAAGTGATACGATTGCCTTAAAACTAGGAATTTCAGAATTCCGAGATTTATATACAGTACAAATCACGAATCTTTGCTGTTACGTCATTGATTGATCGGTAAAGTGAAGACAAGCGTAATATTTAAAAATCGGAAGCACACGTATACACAAGCGAGATAGTAACATATAATGTACGTCGTAACTAGTTAAGATATACGTCCATATTTTGTTAAGTATCAATGAACTAATTGAAATGAGACGGTATATGGCCGAGCGATGCGTAGATGAGAGCTTTCGTAATGTTTACTGCAGTGGATCCAACCTTTAGATTTGTAAAGAAAGAATATCACTCCTTTTGATGTTTGACATTTGTTTTATACTTATTTACATAAGAATAAATTTAAATAAAAAATGAAATGTGAATATTATAATGATCATAATTTAGTATAATGTTTTGCGGATGGAATTTTTAATATATAAAGCTTTGTTTTATTCATTAAAAACGTAAATATTTACAGCATAAAAGGATAAATAAATACTCCCTGGTTAGCTGATTATGGTTTCATCCTTACCTCTCTCTATTTGTGAAGTATATAAGTGACAAAACATGTGTATCTTATATTTATTGCAATTTTTTATTAACATTAGTGATTTTACATACACGGCTTGAAAAATATAATCTGCACTTTATTAAAACGAAATACTAAATGATATTATACAAGTATTGCGATACAAATAACAGTAATGCAGCAAGCTGGTAATGAAAATAAAAAAAACAGTACTTTTGTACAAGCAATAAGGCTAGATAAAATGTAATTAATTTTTATTTCTCGTCTTCATCTTCAGAACCACGATTACCGTAAATGAATCAAAATTTGCTTCTCAATTATACCATTCTGTAATTAATTTCTCGGTATGCTGAGTACAATTTTTCCTTATGCTTGTGCCCATACTAATTCTATTGGATTGAAGCCACAATGATAGGGAGGAAGTCGGAGTACTTCGTGGCCTTTCTTTTTGAATAAATCATCGATTACCTACACCTTTTATTGTGTTTTGCAATTTCCAATAATTCATTTTTGTTCATCGTACTTTCATAGGGAATTTGATTGCTGCTCCATCATTCAATTATATCATCTTTTCTCCAAGATTAGGAAGATTGTTTTTTCAACAAAATACTATGGTAAGGTGCATTATCCATAAGGATTAAAGATGGTACTTCAAGATTTGGTATTAACCGTTCCCTTACCCAACGTTGGAATGTTTCGCTATTCGTTTCCCCATGGTAATCGGAGGTTGCTGATTTTGAAGGAAATACTAAAGAAGCATCTTTTATAAAACCATTTATTTTTTACAATAACAGAAGTAGGTGGTATGTTTTCCTTTCTTTGTTTGATGTTTTGCAATGTTTCAAAGATACGCCTAATGCATTAGCAACTCTCTGAACTTCATTCCATGCTTAACCATAATATATAAGAATATACTTTATCATTACTTATTTCATGAACAGCCTTCACAAATATTAGAGCCCCCCCGTTACGTTTCTCAGCTCCAAAGTACCGCAGCAACTTAAATACCAACTCCTGGGAGTTCGGATCTAAGCGTCGGCCTGGCATGGTAATCTATATACATTTCATAAAAATAGTAATACATTTATTACAAGTAAAGTTTAACTTACAAGTGCTCATATTAATAATTCGTAATATAGCTCTAATAAGAACACGGAAAAATTCGACAGATGTTATAACAGTAACAACGGTTGGTGTACCTGAATTTGTTTCGGACGCTGCATACGTCATAGACAAGTATGACGTAACGGCAAAGATTCGTGATTTGTACTGTATATAATATTTCTGAGATATTGCGCGAAAAACAATTTGGGGTACGTGGATTAAGCCTGATACACGCACGTCTGTCTATGATTTTTCACAAACATCGATAAAATATCACACAAAGTAAACTCAACTAAGCGTTTGGCGACAAAAAATTGGTACAAATTTGTTGTAGGGAAAGACGATTTAAAATAGGTTACGCCGTAACCCTGTTAATTCAAACCCAACGCCGACTGCTGAATTTTATCAAAAGCACCGCAGTTTCAAAAAAATGACAGAAGCTCGAAAACTTGGTCGCTTGTTACAAAAAAATCTACCCCAAAATATTCCAGAAAGAAGTAACAAGACACGTAAGCTAAGACAATCTGCTGAGATGAAATTTCGCCTTCAAATGGTATCGATGTTATTATGGACGATGGGTCATTTTTCACACTCGATGGAAGTGATCTTGCAAATGACAAACATTATTACTACAAAAAAGCAAAGAAATTTGCGAAAAACATGCCACAAGAACGAGGCTAAAGACAAAAACCATTCTAGATATGGCAACTTCACATTATGCTAGCAGTGCTGTTGCCGCGATTCAGGACATCCAAATACCCTTTCTTGCGAAGTCTGGAAATGTACCCAATGTATTTCAGTTACGTCCAATTGAACGTTTTCGGAGGAATTTAAAAGGCGACGTGTATAGTGGCGGCTGGGAGGCTTCAAATTTGGACGAATTAAAACAAAGAACTTAAAGCGCCTTGTAAAAACAAAAAATCGATAAACCAGCTCTGTTATTATATGTATTATTCTTGTTATGAACGAAAACGTTGGCTAGTGTTTGTTTCTGTAAGTAAAATCCATTCAAGCAATGCGTTTATTAAGTTTCAACGTCTGGAATGCTTCATGAATCAATCTTAAGACCATAGCCTATGCCCATTTCTCATAATTTCCTTTATATCAATGACAAATTTCTTCATTTTTAACGACAAAGTCGTTTCTTATCGACAACCACAAAGAATCACGTTAATAATATCGTTTTTGCGTGCAAAGTATTAACAAATACGCTCCGTGTGTAATGAAAGGAATAAAGTTCTTAATATTCTGTATATTTTAACGGATATTGATAGACGCTACAGACCAAATTTCTGAGTACCGACTATTTGCCGTATTTTGAAACTTATTGAAATATTGCGCTTAAAATAACAAAGCTAATTCACTTCGGAAGTGGAACTGCCCTATAATATACAAGGTGCCCCAAAAACTCCGCGTTATTGTGCAATAGTTTATATTTGTTGCGGGTTAAAGATGTTGACTATTGAAGAGAGTATGGAGATTATTCTGCTGTGAAAAGAGAGACGTTGCAGCATAATCCAATGACATGCATCCTGAACGAGAGCGTCGCAAAGAACTGTGTGTCGACTGTTTGAAAAATTTAGGAAGACAGAAAATGTGATAGATACAATCAGACCTGGACGCCCAAACACCTTTAATTGTAAGAGATCTTCATCAATTAAAGCATAATATCGACAACTTTCATTAAAATATTATACATGGCTGAAATTAGAAGAACAAAACTCTTTCTGAGGTTGTCAAAATCCAATATAGCGTTGATAAGACATAAAAAGAAATTGATGATGACCAGCGTTATACAAACGTTATACAAAAATTTCGAATACATCATCAGATAGAACAGAAGTTCCTGTCCGGTGATCCATGGATCACAGGTGGTCGGTGGCTACCAGCTAATCCGCTAAGTACAAAAATAGCTCGGGGTACTATAGATGAAACCCCTCATATCAATTCAAAAAATTGTATACGAAATTACGTTTTTCTAATTATAACAGAGTCCAAGTTAGCGGCCACTGAGACAGAGGATCGAAAGTGGCCTTGAAAATGTGGTTTTATTTTTCTTTGTCGGGACAAATAAAGGTCCTTAAAGTAGGCGAGGAAAGTGGGTGCTTTTTCTGTATATTTTTTTAAATCTCGAACATCACGAGTTCATAACAAACACAAAGTTTAACAACTTTGCTGATCGTCTATCTCCAATAAGCTAGGTCTCCATGGTGAGGATTGAAAATTAGGTAAACCAAATCCTTTAATAATATATCTACAGTAATATTTTGTTTTGGGAAATTGTATTATTTCAGGGCACACTTACAAGTATAAATTCAAGATAACTTTTGTATTTTTTATTTGAAAAAAATTAAGAGGAAGGGTCCTTATACACTGTTATTAGCTAACCGTTAGAGAGTTGTCCAAAGTATTTTTAATACTTCCCATAACTTCGGAAACATTGACGCAAACAGTGAGGAGCTGCATTGCCCTACACCTCGGTAACGGGCAGTGGGGCACCTAAAAAGTTACCGCTAAATTGGTTTATGAATCCACTAAGTTTCATTCAAATCGATGTGTATCATTTACTGATTAGTTGGGATTCAAAAATTGGATTATTTTACTGGACTTGGGACTATTATACCGATTTTCTTTAAAAAAAAAAGATATATTTGAGCAGTTATAAACTTATATAATTCTAAAACCGAACCTGATAACAAGAAAAAATTCCATTTATACAACCACAATGCTCCGAGCTGATGGCGACGATTTACCCTGTGCATTAATCGCAACTGCTTACACCGAAAAGACATTTAATTTTTCTATATTATCTAAATCTATTCACACCCTTTTCGCGCTGGCTGTATATTAAGTGGTAATGTATAATAACGTCGAGAAAGACAAAAGACCTGACCCTTTTGCTCCCTTTAATATCACATTAAAAAATGACGAAAATATCCCGGTAAAGCGTTTTAGATGCTACATCAAAACTTTTTATTGCCCGAGCTCGAGATCGTCTGGTCCAGACCCTTCTGAACCATTGTTATTCTTGCTTTATTATAACTTCTAGCAGGCAATATTTAACAGCAGGTGGTCTCTCTATACATATACCCATATTTTTTTCTGCTTTTGAAGTTGAAAACAAAAAGATTAAAAATGTATTCCTTTGTTTGAGGAAACACTTTTACGAAGGTTTCCTTTTTAGGAAAGGTTTTAAAGTTCATTTTCGTTGTTATGTACGTATAGGTACATAAAACCCTTTATGTGTAGGTGTATATGCGGCGTCCGTTTCCAAACCCATTTTCACATCCACTTAAGGATCTACAGAGAACAACTGTCGTTAGTTGCTGGACGAAGCACAGAAGCGAATTTATACAAGATAATTCATGTCATATTTTAACAATCCAATTCGGAGGTTGTTATGAATTACATAAACAGTTATTCATAGTTATCCGTAAACATCAATGATGTGCAGGGTGCAAAAATAGACATACTCGACTAGACAAAGGTATTTTTTTTTAATAGTAAACACCATTTCTGATCGTTTCTGCCTATTCTACTCTATGACATAAAGAGAAAATACATTTTACTTAATGAGCCACTGAATTAACAAAATAGGCTTCGATTTATTGAAATTAATGATAGATCATGGCAGTCATAGTATGGTGGAGTCCAACAATCTAGAAATTTTAAATTTCTTGGTAAATACACGGTGAAAACAGAGTCCAGTTGGTTAAACAAATGGAAATTTTAATTAATCATATTGCTGTTTGGACTAAGAAAAGTTGAAGAGAATAATATTTTGAAAAATGACTAACCTTACCACTTTGCATCAGATTTTTCAATAATTTAGTTTAGCAATCAATGCTTCTTTGTATTTGTATGTTACTTTATTTTATAAACTACATCAACTAGCGTCTACAAGATCAAAGTCGGTGATTTATGTTGTCATTTAAAGTGGCAATCCCATTGCTTCCAACTTAACTAAAATTCACCACTTTTCGTGCGCTTCACAGGCGTCGGTATGGGAGTAGTTGTTCGGGTGTGTGACTCCTAATATATGCGCAAATTTATACTTCGCATATTAGACTATGCGATGGAGTGGAGACGCGGGACGATCTTGTTACCGGTGTAGGTATAGAAGTAGAGAGATTCAAGATAGATGGAAGAATAAAATGTGCATTTAGTTTTCTGCTATTAAAGCAGTATGCATATACATACGAAAAATAAGAATAGAACATGTTATAGCAGCATTGTATGTATAAATAAATTCGATAATCTATGAAATCAATGATTTCAGAGTGGTGTTGCTTGTGTGAGTTGGAGTATATGACAGAGAAAAAAAACACTCACCGTTTTAAGCGTCTTCGTGAATTGACATACTGGAGAAGTTCGGCTTTAATTTTATTTTGTAAATGTTTACGCATAAATGGTACACATCTTCATAACTTTGTGTGGCTCAGTAATGTAGGATTGGCGTATTCCTTCCAAAATGAAAAATTGCTGAACAAAGTAAACGGCAGATCACACAGAATCATAGTTACACATAAATCATCACTTATCGACGACATTTTATTACGTATAACGTATGTGCAGCACTTCGCTACGAATCACATACCCGAACGACCGCTCTCACTTAAAAACAATTTGCTTTTGGTGGAATAAAACGTGTATTGCCATTAATGTGTTTATCTCATTACTACAACTTCAGTAACGCTCAAAATGTTTCTAACACAATATACAGAAATATTACTAAATTCAAAATGTGCTCCAACTATACATCCTTTAACCTGACAAAGCATAATACCCTGTTGAAGATAGAAATTTTAGCGCTGCAATGCATGTTATATCTACATACTGACCTTTTCACGTGCACTCAGAAAATTATAAACATACTTGTAGATGATGAGTATTCTAAACTTCAATCGTGACGAAAAAACGCATTATCTAATTAAACTATAAAAAAAAATCCTTAAAAATAAAACCGGGAGATTCCGAAGATGAATCCAAGTCCGTAGATTCGCACATCATCATGCAACAGAAAAAGTTTTGCGGCGGTCCGTGTTTATATAGATTGATGATGCGAGAGAAAAACCGAGTGCTCGTTTCGAATCGCTTTCGTCCGCCTTCAGAGCTACTCGGTGTATGTAGCGCCGACGAGAAAGTTCTGAATAATTGAATTTTAAATTGAGATACTCTGAGTGTAGCTTAGACATCGAGGCGAAGGTAAAAAGAGTGAAATAGGCGATTTTCCGTACCTAAATTGCAATTTTATAGTCTCGCCATGTTCTTGCTAGATTACGCTTTTTGTTTGTCCATACGGGACGTTTAATGATTTTCTTAGACAACAAAAAATGAACGTATTTGTTGGCAATTAATGTCATATCTTGGCGGTTCTTCGCATGTGAAGAATATGGTTTTAAATTTAGGTATGAATTTTTCAAATCGTAGCTATGCACGAACGAAAAACCATTTCTGTTTTCGGTACCCTACGCAATGTAAGTGTATACAATTGTCGGATCATATCCGCGGTGTTGTGTTCCTTCCATCTCCCTATATATCATTTCATAGATTGGTGTACACGTCAGGAATATTTTAAATAAAAACTTTAAATATTTTAACTATTTTAATTAAAACATACTCTCAAAGATTACCCCTTTTTTTTATCGACAGTATCTTAGGCAACACTAATGTTCGTGTCTTACATTCGAGAGCATGTCGATGGTATTTACTGTTTGCGGCGGTGATAATTTTTTGACGAAATTCATCTGTTACAAACTTGCTGAAATCGAACCGCACATCGACATAGTTGGAAGATAGATAGGCAACGGCGTTTGCAAAAATACACGCAATTAGGTAACCACCGAAAGCTTGGATCTTCTTTTATGGTACGCGTAGGAGCTTCGTCCATTGAATTACATTTAACCTTGGAGTGAATGGTATGTTCTACCAATGTACAGAATCCTTGGTTATATCTTAGCCAATTATTACACCTTAAAAGTATTTGCTATGGAAGTTATACAGTTATGGAAGAAAACCTCACATCTTCTCGGAATCGATTCGGTTGTTACGCCCGAATTTCAGTTCACGGATAACTAATCTCAATATCTTATTCTGTTCTACTTCCATTCTTTTGATCTTGTCTCTTGACAATGTTGACTAAGTAATGCTACATACATCATCTTTGCTCTGAGAGTAGATGTGTAGTATAGTGGGATATTAGTGTGAAATGTAGGCACTTGCATTAAATATTAATATATAATTTGTATTATTTTAATTTGAATATTCAATAATTATCAAAAATTACTTTAATATTTACAAAATTTAAATTATTTCAGTCATTATTCAAATTCTAGCATTTTGATAATTTATATTATTAATCCTTTGTTTTTTTAGGACTCCATTAATAATACTTCATGGGGAATGTTAACTGCTAAGCACTTTAATTAAATAACTAAATATTAAACATAACAGACAAAACGGCTTGTAAAAACCACTTGCTTAACAAAATTCATTGTGTAAACATCGTACACAAGATTATTCAAATGGAATCCAGTAGTAAAGATTCACAATGTCATCTCTAAGCTCGCAGAAATCATCGCTAGGCCAGCCATAAAAACGTCAAATGGTTAAATTGGAATTTCTGTGACGACAAGATAAACAAGAAGGCACAATTCGGTGGAAATTATCTAGAAAATTTAATTCAAAAACTAATATTCAAAATATTCTCACTATTTAAAAATAATCAACGCAGTTTAAAAGCATTTTGAAGAAAACGAGAAAGACAAATGAACTCAAAATGTTAGAAACAAGGAACTGAAAGGTATTTTTGTACCAGAAAAACTTAGACCATCAACGGGAAAGGAAGAAAAGATACATACGCACACCGCCCTTACAACTATGGATAGTTAAAATTTATTTTTAAGTTAAGTGTTGAATATAAAAAGGACTTCTGATTATCTTTTAATTTTCTTTTACATTTCAATACATTAGCATTTTTGCTTCCTGGTCGAGAACGCTATTTTTCCCTATAAGAGACATAGGAAGGTTCTTGGCAACGAAGAATTTCTTCCTAATGACGGGGAAATGCCCATTACCGAGATCCAGTTACCTCACAGAGGTGGATGGACTAGTAACACGAACTATATTATTAGACACCTCGTTAACTTGTAAAGCGTTGTAATACGCACTGCCATACTTTTTTCAACATTGACTTGTAGTGTCTAACTTGGTAACCATGCCACTGTGCTATCCACTCAGATCTAGCGACATCTCGTGAGGATTGTTTCGTCTCTGGACGATGAAAACGAAGCTGTATTATCAGCGTAAATGACTATTTCTACTGCCTATGTCTTCGGTATCTCGTGAATATAAAGTATGTATAATTCAGGAGCCAGAAGTAACTCCGATGGATCAGCCACCTAATACCATCAATTCTGAGCTCCATGCAAATAATTTATAATCAATTCTATCATGTTAGCATTGACTCAAGGGAAAGTATGTGTAAAACCAAATGCATAATGTCTTACAGAGTCCAACGCTTTCTTTACATCCGGAAATGCTGCCTGTTCTCGCCGTTCAAAAACGTTGCGAATTGACTCAAAAAACCTGAGAAATTGAAAATCTATGGAAAGTCACGCAGGAGATCTACATTGTTCCGGCGTCTCTAAGCGGCACCGCCTAAGTGGTCTTGGAAACACCAGAGGGAAGACTTACAGGTCTATAATTTTACGGGAAAACCGGATTCTTTCCTGGATTCGGAAGGGCGATGATTTCGGTATCTCCAGCTCTTCGGGAAGAATTCCAAAGCCAAAACAACGTTGATAGTAGAAACCAGGAACTATAAATTTTGTACGGTTTGGAAATGAAAAATTAGAAACATACAAAATTAATATAGGTCTAAAACCGTGATGTATTCTCAGTCAATTGCTATTTAAGCTTATTCTAGACGAAGCAATTAAGAAAGCAAGAAGGAAAATGAAAAAATATTATCGATCTCATTACGCCGGCCAGGCAGAAACATACTCATTGGTCAGTGTCTTTTCTCCTCACATTGCTTTTGTCGACTGTAATCAATCAATATCATGAGCTATATTAGCGTTACAAAATTTAAGTATTTGGGAGCCACTATAAACAATCAAGGAAACATCGAGGATGAAATTAATAAAAGACTAGATTTCGCATATTAGCATATAAAGCCTTTGAAGCGAGTGATAGTAAAGTCAAATGAGATGAATTGAACATATTCAGAGAATAGGGAATGAATGGTTGGTAAAACAAGTATTTAAAAAGAAGGATCACATCTTTTGAGAGTTTTGTTATCAAAAATAGTGTTCTTACATTTTCTTAATTTTTTGATTTGGACTCTATATTTGAGCTATGCAATTACGTTATTTTATAAAAGCCAGGCATGGACCATGTTATCCATCACAAAGAAAATTGAAAGAATTTAGTAATGATAACGCAACAAATTATATTCCAGGTTACCAACTACATTTATCTTTTTAGAAATGTTTATTTTTAATTCCGGTATAAAAAGATCTTTTACATAATGTAGGGGTTAATTAAATTAATCAGTTACATTATTTCATCTTTTAAAATTCGTTTTTTTCAAATTTTTTAAATGATTTCACATTGACCAGTGTAGCCGTTTGGCATTAACTGGTATTCTGGGTCGCATTATTCTTATCGGCAACGAAAATGTAGAAGTTAACTGGAAATTTCCAACCGACCCACATTGAATTATAAACGAAATAAAGTACCGAAAGGACACTTCAAAGCTTATTACGTTTTGAATAATTTAGAAGATGTCGAATCCCAACACGACCTCTCATACCAATTACCTTAAAAAAAAAGATAGAAGGGATTGACGCGGATGGTCGTTTTTGTGATGTTGAGTAACAAGTTACCGAGTGAGATTCTTGACGATATAAAAGGCAGTTATTACAAGATTCGGAACGAGGAGACAGCGAACGGACAAGGGTCTATTTTGTCCTAGTTCTCCATTTCATTCTACGATAAAGTTAACAATAGGTCGAGTTCTCTTCTTATGATACTTTCTTTCGCTGGCTGAAAGAAGAAATAAGAAGAGGGGAAATTATAGCAGATGATCCGTGGTAAAACAGCCGGAAGCGCTTCTGAATTATAGATGGACGGCTTTTTCGTTTAGATATGAGCGGAGACAAAGTTTCAGCCAGGTGAAACTGTGAAATGAAACGACCGAGCTTTGTTATCATTTCATGGGATGAGGAGCACTAGCTTAACTTTAATGGGAAATGATAATGAATGTCTCTTTGTTCCGTTTGGAACGTTAAATGTAAGTTTGGATTCAGTAGTTATTAATGAATATATAAACAACTATGTACGTGGTAGGATGCTTTACGTGCAAGGTGCAATAACTTCCCGTTTCAAACGTTTTTAAAATACGTAATTTCGATTATTGTGGTTCGATAATCTAGCAGCAATAAGCGATTTTACGCTAATCTTGTGTTGTCTCATTGGAAAATTTTTAAATTCGAATTTCTGTGGTTTTAAAATTGAAATTAAATTCAGATTATTAAAATATAACATTTCTTCCTACTTTATTCATTGTTCTTTTAAATTTGAATGAGACTAAATTGTCAGTAAAAAGCAATTAAAATGTTACAGGAGAGACTGATTACAATATTCAGGACCTTGCAAGTTTCGTATCGTTAGTCTTGGTAAAGTACGAATGCATATAAGATATACTCTCTCATTTTCTTCAAACATTATCTCTTCCCTCTACTTATTGAAACATTATTTTTATTGCTCAGAATTGGTTACTGCTGTTAAATTTCAAAGCCAATTTCATATTTTTCTTATTTGTTTTACTTTTAAACTTATGGATCATCATTTACTTTCCTTATCCTTTTTATATATATTCTCAAACAAGTTACTTCATTTTCTTGTTATTTTATGGCGGCTACTTAGAAAAATTAACCAACCACCGGGTTAAAGGACTTTGATCCAGAACTCTACCAGCCTCTTCATTCCACAATGAGTCTAAACACATGTAATCGTGAACATAAGAATCAAGCTTTTCGTTGTTATCATTTATTTACCATTTATTTTCAAATATTTTATTTTTATATATTGCTTAATTGTCAATTTAGATATTTGTTTTCTTTTGTCTATGATCAATTGTGCTGCGGTTCTTTGAGACAACCACAGTTGGTATTTTTCTTTAAAATTACGGCTTTTTTCGATGTAGGATATATCTTTGCTTCACTTGATCTTAAAGTTTCACAGATTTATATCTCTCTATGGTAACCCTGCCCTGAGTAATTTGCTCGCCCCAAATGCAACTTGAACTATACAACCTTCAGTTTTTTTTTGTTCTGGATATAAAGACTTGATAGTTTCATTATTTTTGTTTTCGAAAGAAATTGATGAACAAATTACAGGAAAAAGAAGAAACAAATTTTGTTATTTAACCATTTCTTGAGGAAATTTGTCGAAATATTATTCAATAATTGTAATACGTTTACTTCAACAATAAAGTCAGAAATCAAAGGTACCTTTCCTTTTCTACTTTCGGTCGTAAAAAATCATAAATTTAATCAACTTTAAACCTTGTCCTATTACATATTACTTCATTTGTTTTAAATTAACTAGATTCTTTAAATTACTTTACATAAATTTCATTTTTGTAAAACATTTGCTACATTTTTTGCACCACATACTGTTACTTATTCATGGCACCTATATTGTTCGCTAAATAGAGTTATTTTAGCTTACCTGATAATGCGCTGCTAAGCATGAAACCGGTAACATTATTTAATTGAATAGAATCTTGGGAGAAAATTTGATCTTTCATTTCCTTTGTCTTTAATATGACCAACTCACACAGTCACTTGATTATTCAAAACTTTTATAGTGGTTTTATTTTTTCTTTGGAAGACCAAATGAAGGTCCTAAAGCTAAAAAAGAATATGAGCATTCTTCGTTTTTAAGAAATCTCGAATGTCGTTTGTCGTTTCATAACAAACGCAAAATTTAATAACTTTGCCAATTTTAAATCTACTCTTTATCTACAATTATAAACGGGGTCTCCATGGTGAGGGTCAAAAATGAATCAGGTTGTATAAAGAAATATTTCCGAAAAATATGTACTTTACAATGTTTCTTGTTATCAGGTTATGTTACCTTCTTAGTGTTTAGGCAATAAGTGTAACGATTTTGTTAGTATACTATCACAATATTTTCTTGTTAATATAAGTGTATTTGGATGCATACGCCACCAATTCGCAAATACCATATGGCTACATCAAATTATCATAGTTACGAGGCGAAGTAAAATGAGGCAAAAGAGGATAATAGGCTACATTCTCGTAGTGGAAATGCGCGAAGCCGTTTACGGTTAATTAACTTACATACTCGATTTGCGCTATTAGCAATTCCAAAGCGTAATTACAAATTCAGATTATTATAAATTTACTATTCGCATTATTATGCTGTATCAATAATTCAAAATTTCAATTTAACATCGCCACTCACATATCCATATAATTCCTTCTTTTGGTAGGAAGTAATCTGGAAAACGAAAACTCACTGGCGGCGGAAGGATCGACAAGGAGATGAACGCAGGATGTAACATGCATGAGGGCTTAAGTCGTCCCCGGGTTGAATAAACACCGCACATTTTTCATAAAAGTCAATTTCCCGTTCGACTTTAGACTCGCGAACAACCTCCGTACACTACGTGGCTACATACTACGTACGCATGCCTGGAACACGTGCGTACACTAGCACAAATAAGTAATGGTTCCCATCTATTCACGACTGATTATTATCAATGTCATTGTCTATACGCTAAATAGCACGGTTTAGAAGTTTTCTAATGTGCATGTATTAAAGAATAGCCAAATATGGTTTTAACATTCCGTCTTGAGATTAAAATTCGGTACTAGACAGAAAAGGAACCATTACTTATTTACTGCAGTGTACGTACATATATAGAATAGAACTTTGGCGTCCAGACGATCATCTCCAGAATAGGTAGAGTATTTGTGCACACTATCGCGGTGGTTGCCGGGAGCTTAAGGCTCTTAGCCAAACGGTAGGGCGATTTTCATGGACGAACGGATATACTGAAAGGGTTTCAAACGATGCGAAGGATTCGAAATACGGCCGTAGCGATCTAAACGTGAACTAAATTCAACTATAAGCATTCAATATTTCATATTTTAAGTATGTCTTACAGTTGCGTTTTGACTCTCAAAGCTTTTTATATATTAGCGCGAAAATATTCTAGGCCCAAGATATTTTCGACGTTTCGAAAATATTTTACGTGAAGTACTCATGGCTAAGAGCTTCCGCGAGTTCGAGTTTGAAATGAAAAAGGAAAGTTATACGCTTTTAGACTTTTTAGAAATACGATACGCGAATGCAATAATAAAAAGAAGGTTACGATAATTGCATCAAGAGATTATAATAAATGTAATGTACGGTAACAGAAAACTATTTTATGCCGAGACAAATTCCGTAGTGATTTTGAGGTGACAAGATGCTCCCAAACAGAGACTATTGTGTTAATCTTTGGTAATGTAATCATGTTGATAGGAAACATCAAAATAAATGAATCTAATATTATTGTATTTTCCAACAAATTTCCAAATGTATTTATAGTAACATTCACGTGAAAGATTGATGCGAAAAGCCTTTTACGCTTGGGCTCAAGGACTGTGAAAGATTGCTGCCCATATACGGATCATAAACACGTTTTTGTTTGTTTATAAAACAATGTCGAACACTAAAAATAATAAATTTGGAATATACAGTGCTTCCTCGGACCTCTTGTAAAAGGTAAATAATTTTCCATTTAATTTATCACTTTTTAGGGTTTACTCCTGCTTGATGAAAGATTAATTTGTAACATACTTTCATTGTTTGAGAAATAACCCGGCCTTAACAGTGTTGTGAAAACTATTTTCGTGGAAGGTAAAGCGCTTTGTCTGTTCATAGTACCTCAATGTGTTAGTAAGTAAAATTGTTCAAGATGAAAAGCTATGTTAAGCTAACGACATTTTCGGAATGAATAAAGAAATAAAGAACAATAACAAGAAAGAACAATAAATAACACTAATGATTCATTAAATAAGTAATCTTAATTTAAAACCATAAGACTCTACTAAGGTGCTTCCGAAATTCGCGCATTTTTCAATACGGTTTCGAAATTTTCCAATAGCTATCTGTATATGCTCTTTAGGAATTGATCGAACTGCGTGTATTACCTTGTTTTTCTTTTTATATTTCGGTATCATTTGGAATATGTTAAGTAATCACTTGTGTGCAATGGGCAGGGCAGCCGTCCTGTTGAAAGAAATGCGCCTATCGAATATTTGAATGAAGTTCATCAACAAACCTTTCCGCAGTTTGTAAGTTTACTAATTTAACTCATATTTTCCTATAGTGAATGCTTCCTATCGTAAGAAATTTCTTGACAAAACCGACAAGCGGTACTTTTATTAATTGCAGTATTGATATTTTCTACTAAATAAAGCAGTCACCATATTTATCGATCTTTCACCGGTTGATGATGAGAGATGAATTATAAAACTAAATTGAATGGAATTAATAAATGGATTTTTACTATTTTAAATGATTATCGGCGTCATTCCAAGTAGATGTTGGATATTTTAAGTTCGAGGCTGGAAAGCTTCTACAGTTGCCAAAGTAAATTTAGCAAATTCTATCTCAAGACCATGTAAAATTAAAACCTAATATGGTACTTGTATAAATACTAAGGAAATTATTATTGATGGTGCGTCCTTAGTAGATAAAGAAGATCGAAACATTACTATTAACACACACAATTCCTCATCAATTCGTTTAATACCCTTAATAATATTACAAATTGTACAATTGATATTCCAGAAACAATATATGTTGGTTTCTACTGCTGCTACTGGAAATTGACGGAGAGGATACAAATGTCTATTTTTATTTGTAGAAAATGTGCAACAAACTACGAGAAACGTCACTTTTGCACACAGCAGAGGAAAAGTATTCTTTCTTATTTCGTAAAAGGATTATCTACAGAATGCCGCAAGTCAGTTAATTATTTTTATTACATTCCGAATATTTTTTTATTAGCGATAGAGTACACTGCATCCATGTGTCTCCAACATTTTTAGATTAAAATATATTTCAGTCCAAGAGTTATGGAGGAATTTGCTACTCTTCCTTAATTTCTATTTTTTGTGTTGGAAAGCAAACTTATATCGTGTCCAGCGGAAGTACCTTTCACAGTTCGATAGGGTAGGTTGAAATTTGACAAAGTTGTTTAATTTTTGGTTTGTTATGAACCTTAAGGGAAATGGTCCTGTGTCAAATGGTGTTCGAGTTTCGTTTTTTAAAAGAAGAAAGCTCATTTGGTCCATTTGCCTCTAGCAACTTTATTTCGCTTTCCAGAGAAAAGGTAAAAACATATCCTCAACAAAATATATTCTCGTTACACAGCAAGCGTTGAACATTTACAACATTTAGTCGTCGAAAAACCACACCAATTGCAAGTACTAGGCGTAGAGATGACTTGTGTCTAGATTAATCCTGAGTCGATCGCTAATCATTTTTACAGTATTTAAGGATTTCACCGATTTTGTTGAAAACAATTGTATTAATTGTTATGTCGCGACTTCTTTGACATTAAACCCTTCCCAGAAGAAAATATACTATTGGTTTTAAAACTATTAAGTAGCAACCGACTCTGATCATGTACCAAGTTTCTTGTTAAGGAACTGTGCTGCAGTACTCGTGAAACCGTTACAAGTTATTTTTGATACAAGTCTTTCCACCCAGACTTTCTCGTCGGTGTGGAAAATAACTAGAATTTGCCTCGTTTTTAAAGATGGGAATGTCGTGTATTGAGAATTACCGGCCTATTTCGATCTTGTCTAACGTAGCTAAGGTGTTCGTAATGCAATCACTCTGGCCCTACTTGAACTTGTGGTAAAAAGATTTAGCGTAATTAATTTGTGTGTTTCGTTCAAATTATTCCAAAGATTCTGGATGCGCAGGGACAGGTCGACGTGAATAGATCGTGGAATGCTTCTAGTTAAAGTGCGATCCTTTGGATTTAGCAGATTATTGGTTTAACTTTTTTCACTAGTGCTCATGTATTTCGCCTCTTGTAATGGATTCCGTGAACGTGCCATTCGATCCGGTGCTCTCCAAGATTTTAACCTAGATCCCTTATTGTTCTTTCTGTTTGTAAATGATTTATCGGAGCATGTAAATTGTGAAGTCTTGATGTTTGCTAATGATGCGAAGTTATTTCTGCTTATCAATGGGTATGGATGATAATTTAATACTTGAAGAGAATTTGTTAAATTAAACACTCAAATGAGATTGGTGAGAAGACTGTGTTGCAAGCATTGAGGTCTTGTTTGATACCGAACTGACTTTTTCCAGTTATGTTGGCTCAGTGGTGTCCGCTGCTACAAAAAACTTTATTTTGTGTAATTGTAAGCAGTTTAATAATATAAGAAATTTCTATTAATATTGAAGGATACAAGTATACGTGGTTTACTTTAGGATTAGTTACCTCACCGGAAGAGAATTTTGTGATAAAGTTGGTAATACACTGATCACCTCATATAAATACTGAAGTACCACAGGTGAGCATTTGTTATGCGTTAAATGGCTATTCTACAAGCCATTTAGTTTAAGTTTATCTTTTGTTTAAACCAAATATAGAACGAAAGAAAAATGTTTGTCTTGTGGAGAGGAGATTAGTGGCGGTCGCGAGTGTGAACGTGGGAGGGAAGGTGTTGCTGCGACTTGTTCTCTCGCATGGGGGTCTACCGGAGAATCTTTCTATGCCCAATGCGGGATGGGATTTCCTAGATTAAGGTGGATACTTGGAGGAATTAAACAATATAGTTTTGTCTCATGAAGACTGAAAAATCTTTATCCAAAAACTCTTTTTCTAACTCGGGGAAGGAATTATCTTGCATCCACGTATTAGGTGAGGCCATTGATATAATGTTATGTTCTCGTTTCTCACTTGTTTATCGACCACGGTGCAATAGTACGACAAAAATCTCATAGTTTGGATTTCAATTTAATAAAATTAGCTTTGTATTTATTAGGAAACCCGGTATCTGCTATTAGTATGATGACTACACTATGTATCATTTTTGGTTAGCTCAATAAAGGTAGAAAAAATCCTCTTAATTATTCAAGCAAATAACACCTACTTGAGCAATGTTTCTAAGGTAGATTGTCTCAGCATACAGCACTGCATCAGCGGCGCCAAAATCGAGAGTTCGTCGTGAAACGGTTTCCCAAACCCTCTTCCATGATCTAAATGTAACGGGAAGGTATCATTCCCAAATATCCTGTAATAAGCATTTCAATTACAATCTAAACAACAATTATTTAGTACCTACCTAAATGTTTCGTAATGATGCCTGTCCATATTACCAATTAAGAAATCAAATACGGACATATCCATTAAATCGTACAATCTTCTTCCTTCGTCGTAGGGAGGGATTTCGCGTACCAAACTGCAATAATTAGGCTCGGTTTCCCATTGCGCTTTCCTTCTTTTGTGATAGGATCTACGCCAGGGATGTCTCCAGACCTATAACGAAACCGTAGTGAACCTTAGCTGATTTGTTATATATTTAATTTAAGCTTTAGTTAAATAACACTACTTTTATATCGTGAAGGGCGAATAAACATTTTTATTTATAAAATAGAATACTGTAAAACACATAGACAGTTGTACACATTGCAAATAAACGGAAAACTATAATTTCTTTTGATATTATACTTTGCTATTACTATAAATGGTGATAACCAAACTTTTACGCTTAGGGCGCCATCAATATACAGTTTGAATTCTCCGCTATTTTTCCATCGAGTAAATTTCTCCGGTGTAATATGGACGGCTACCTACTGCAATCTAACGAATGAACTATCGTGCTCACGATTACGATACGACAAGTAATCGACCAAACGATTAGTAGATTAATAAAAAAAAAGCCGATTAGTCTACTATGTATACTTTAAATAATTCATACTCTATTTAGTTGCGGGAAAATATCAGTAAAATTTCCTGCTTTACAGCTTTTAGCAATTCATCGACAAATATAGACATTAAACACTGACATCTAGTTGTCCGTACGAAAGGAATAAATATATTTAAAATGCATGAATTGAAATGAGCATTCTTTTATTCGTTAAAATATTCTAGTAACCCTATTTTCTAAAGCAACTCTCGTTCCTAGCCCAGCTATAAATTTAAAGTGAAAATATGTATTTTATCTCCACCTGCTTTATGCGCGTTTTCTTTTCGGAAACCCGGCATTAAAAGAGACAAAATAAAAAGCGCTAAATACCGTAATACGCTTCCATATCGCATAAAACACGAAATTAAGCCCTTAACTTACTTTCCTGTTCGTCAGCTCCTTGGGAGGAAGGAAAGCGGCGAAGCTTCCTTCCAAGCTGTCCGGGTTTCCGCAGATCGCGTGCGACGTATCGCAGTAATAACTGCACTTGCCGTGAAAACACAGATTGTCCGACGGCGATATGAAGAAAGTCTTCAACAGTTCCCCGTCCGCCTTCTGGTATAATTCAGTCGTCATATTTAACAGTCTTCCAGTTACTGGCATGGCCCTTCTGAAACCCAATAGCCTGGAAACAGAAAAATTACAGTTAGCTCGCTGGCAAAATGCTTTCGAATGCCTAAACGAATGTGCATGGAGGAGAAGTAGACCATCGAAGTGTTTACGGTAATAAACTTTTAGTACAACATAAAATGCAAGAGATTCTTTTTGTTTTAGAACAATGAAATACTCCAACAATGGAAGAGGAGGAGGCGATTTGAAAATACGTTGGTCAACTCGTTTTGTGGTTTTTCAGGCAATGGACATAAAACGCCTTCGGTTGAAAATACGTCTTTCAGAAAGGATCATTTACGTCACTAACCTAATATATTATTTTCTTTGTTTATATAGAAATGAAAATGAAAACCGCAAGAATTCACATAGAAAAGGTCGCTTGCTAAATCAACAAAAAGTTGTCATTGCGACATTGGATTTTTGAAGTTTGTTAAATGTTCGAATTTTATTCTTGATCTTATAATATTTTATCTTCAAAATTTTGTTTTTTATTTGGGCTTTAACATCTGGAAAAAAGACAAAAATTTTTCGACTTTTTCACGCGGGACAACAATAATTTTTAGTTTTACATTCGTATAACATGTATATTAAGTTCTGAATTTATTTTAAAATTTGTTTATTTATTTCTTTCCCTTTATTTTTGCTTAACTAAACTGTACTACATATAATAATTGTATGCTTCTTCTTGCCATTCAGTATTCTTTGTCGTTGTTACTATTTTCAGAAGAATTTCGTCAGTTGTCTTTTTTTTCCTTTTTTGTTCTCCTTTTTTAATGTCCGATTTTTTTTAATTTTAAATTTTAATTATTATTTTAAATTAACAATTATGTCAAAGAAGGGAGTGAATTAAAATTTGTAATAATGTTAGAATGTAAAGCACGAAGAGCACGTATTGACAGACACACAATACCAATATTTAAATGTAGGGAAACATTTTCTTTCCTCTCAGTTTGTTTTCTTACATATGTCCTGTTTACAATTCAATAATCTCTATAAGTACCTATATATAGTTTAAACAAACTTATTTTTTTTATTTAAATGCTTAATAACTAACAACCGAGCTACTTACGCTTATATTTATTTATTTATTATAAAAATAATTATTCAGCTATCATCTAAATCGGGGTTTTAAGAGAAAAATCTATTTTTTTGTTTCACAACATACAAAAGACGAAGTTCACCTGAAAATATCGACAGCAGGTAACATAATTATTATACATAGTATAGTTTAGTTAAGTAAAAAATAAAGGGAGAAAAATAAAAAAACAGTAAATCTTAAAATAAATTAAGCACTCAATATACATGCTATACAAGTTTATATATATAATACAATTTTCAAGAAATTTGTTAAAAGAAATCAATATGATCTGCCTTTAAGCCTAATGGTTTTAATAATTTGTAATAATAAAATTAGAAAGGGCAGACAATTTCAAGGCTGATTTTTGGGAAGCAAACGTTTCATAATACACTATTCGAAGAATTTAGAGCATTGGGAAACCAATCCTTAAGAGGGTAAATTGAGTGTGGACGATTTTCCACGAGCAAGTTCCAGAATTCGATAGTATTTCTTTGTTTGTAATCACAAGCCTAAGTGCCAAGTTTCATCCTTCTAAATTAAAAAATCACGAAAAAATTATTGCGGACCCCCATGTATTAGGCAACAGATAGTGAAGATGAAAGAGAGGGAGAAAATAATAATGTGCAATAAATACATAATATAATAAATGGAGAAACCTCCAAGTTTGTTTCTTTTTTTATATTTTTCTCAACTCTACTGAAGATAAAAATGTCAAGAAGAAAGACGAAATATTGGATTCATGTTTGATAAAAAATGCAGCAATCTGGACGTCTGCCTTCAATACATTTGTGATCTGTACAATGTGTTTAGCAGAACATATCAAAGGCAAACACACATGATATAATTTACGACAGTTGTTTCCTTAGCAACTTCAAAATTCATTTTAAAGAAATCAGCGTTACCTAAGCTCAGCTATTATTTTGTCCATATATTACTGTCAATGACAATAAAATCGTATACCTAGATTGCCACCAACTCCTGAATTATAAATCATTCACAAAGCTTTAATCAAGAAAATTGCTACCAGTTTCGTAAATTACACATAGTCAGGCAAATTTGGTTTATTCGGAAGTACATTGAAGAATTTCGTATAAATCAATAAGATAAAAAATTAAAAAAATAAATAAAACCTAAAACAAAGAATGTTACATCAACATATTAAAAATGATATCGATTATTTGATTATTTATTTATCGGCATCTCAAGAAATAAACTGGTACAAGACAACATTATTGCGTTTCAATTGAACATTTTTTGTTCAAATTGAACAACGTTTGTGTTTGACTAAAGAAACGGTTTTGTAGTAGCAACAAAGCAGTATCAGATCATAAAAATAGTTCAACCATTGTACTTTGTTAGAAATATAAAAAAAATTGCTTCGCCGAATACATGTAATTTAAGGCAACTTAATGTTGCGAAAATTTTTGTTGAGTTAATTGTGAATTATGCCTTTAATTTTTATGAACTTTCTGAATTAAACAAAATCAGGAATCAATTACCGTTATTATTTGTTTATATCTTCGATTAAAGTATCTTCGCAAATATTATATAGTTGGTATAAAATTATTGATTTTATAAGTATACATATCTCCAATACTTTTAATATACAAATCGAAAAGTGATTCTGTCCCAATTGTTTTTTCTATATCATTCTTGTCTTAAAATTCCGCAAGGAATTAAACCCGTTACAAGAAAAAATCGCATATCATAGTATAAAACCTAGTAATTTCAATTAAAACTAAATTTGAAAACTTGATAAAATTGCTTCTTGAATTTTTTAAGCACTAAGTCCCATGTATCTTTCTAATTTATTTGAAGTTTCCAGCCCCTAGCTCTGGAACTGCATAAAGCTATCAAAAAGTTCGACCAACGCGAGAAGTCCAACTTGCTACAGTCGGCAAACCCGTATCACAAACCATCTTACGTAAGGAAACTTTTTTCTCTGTTTCTGCAGTTTCACGAACACTTCAAATTGCTCCTTTGATATTTACACAAGTTGTAGTCGGAAAACATAATATAGACAAATTGGAATAAACCGAATTATTATTCTTTTTCCCGTTTTCGACCATACAGCAACGCAAAAATTTGAACTTTGACCGAAACTTCTCAGTGGCACGTAAAAATAGAAAGTTTTTTCTTTGATGAGTCTAGTACCTGTCCAAGTGGAAAGCGGCGATCTCAGAGTTGTGCCTCTCGTAATCCGTGAAGTAGAAATGATTTGGTAGGGTCTGCTGCTCTCTGGGGAACCTGTAATAAAATACGACCATAGAATGAGTTCATAAATCTACAACCTAAGTACACTGTGCAGGTAGATGGACAAACAAGTGCGGGTAACATATATGGGAGTATGGGAAACGGTTTATTTGATCAAGTTAAGCAAAACATAAACACGACAGAGAACAAAACAAAGTAATATATGTACACGTCGAGTTTGCGATAAACCTGTGAAATAAAGTTACCTACGTAGGAGTTATATAATGCAAAGAGTGCATCTTATAGAGAGGATTAAGATAATTTAAAACCATATAGCTTGTTATTATTGCAAATATATCTCAATCTCGTTAATCGAAACTAACTGGGAAAGGAAATGTTCGAATTGCTAATATAACGATCTTTTCACTTAAACTATTTTAAGCGAGTGTTGTAGTACATGTGGATTAAAAAACTTTAAAACATTTTATTTCAAACAAAACTTTGGTATATACAGTGTGACCCACTTGAAATTGAAGCGCCCCTGTAAAACCTATGTTTTGCATTAAAATGAAATTCTAAATACATACAGTAGTATTCATGCGCGACCGATGCTAACACATTTGCATAGAATCTGCTGTCTCCAGATCTTCTTGGTAGAGACCACGGATTTGACCTCCACATTTTTTTAACTTAAATAAATGATATCTTGGGGCCATATGCCTTATTAAAAATCCCACCAGTAATCTAAGGTCCACTTTGCTAAACGATAGTCCTGTTTTTGCTGTCTTTGGCGAGTCTGATATGAGTGCTTTCGCTTGTTTTTGTTCTTTCCCAGCACGAGGTCCTCCCATGTCCTTATTGCTTGTTTTACATGTTTTTTTTGGAAACCATAGAAGGGGTTAAGACCAATGAAAGGCATGTTCGCTGCTTCTTTAACCAACCTATTTGTCTTTTCATTTCCGTCGATCCGTTGGTCGTTTAGGACACGCCGCAGAGTAATGAGGTTATTCGTGTATTAAACCAAATTCGTATGTGTAGGTATTAAAAGCCTTTAGAACTATCTATTTTTGGTTACACCTCGTATCACTTCTCGAAATTATTTATGGCGCACAGGTTTAAAGCAAAAATCTCTGCTTGAAATATATTGATGTAGAGTCCTGTACCCATTTTTTGGTAGCAATTGGGGTTACTAATGTCTATACCTGTTCCAACTCCTTCTACTCAAGCCATCCGTCTAACATGCCTGGTTACTTCTATTTCTTTGATTTAATACCGGATCTTGACTCCTTGCTTTGTTTTTTTCATTTCTTTGGCAATTTTCCTTAATTCGTATAGCATGCTACGTTCTTCTTTAGTTAAGTCATCTTGAACATATATGTTTCCTGCATGCAGCAGAAGTTGTTGATTTGATGTTATTTTCTATACAGCATTTGATAAGATACAGGCATCTTTATACCCCATATCTTCTACAAGTGCAACTGTTTCTACCTTGTCTTCTTTGTTGCTTCCTTGGTACTAACGATTGTTGCAGGATATCAAAAAATCAGTACACGCAGCGCCATCTCATAATGTTTATATATACCTAGTTGTAAAATGACTCTGTTATGTTAAAAGGAGTGAAGTCAGTTGACAATAAATAGTTGAACCGACCGCCTGGTTTTATTTTCTCCCGATCTCTGAAATCAATTTTAACAACGATGAATTATATCTTCATCGGTTCCTAGAATCGGCTCTCACAAGGCAACTGCACAATTTCATTGTTGGTTACATCGTGTATAAATGTCACTGCAAAGGTCAGTAATCTCGCGCATTTCCTCATCTTCATTAACTTGATGGGATTCAGTATCATTATCTGTTTTGAGCAATTCGTCCATACTGGGTTTTTTCCAGGACTGTAGCGATAGCAACATCCTTAAAAGATAGCCCCAGGGGCAGCAAATCAAAACTTTTCAAAAAAGGTGTTATGTCTTCAGATATGATGCATAAAAGTCCGTTCTCTTATTCCGATTTGTATTACTTTGGAGAGTAATACGCACAATCCTTTAAATTGTATTCAAAATAACCCCTAACATTCCATATATGCGAGACAATAAAGTGTTGCTTCTATTTTTACACGGTATTTTGTTGCTTCGCTTTTCCGTCAGCTGTTGTAAAAGCATCTTGATTTATTGGTGAAACCCCCAAAGGGATATGGTGAATTAGTCTCGTGTGTAATAAAAGCGAACGCGAAAATGAGGTCAATGTGTAAAAATAACGATATCGCCATAAAAATAACCATTTTTCTGTCTCAATTATGACACCTTTCAGCGTTCCTTAATGCGTGAAGTGAAGCAGTTAAAATAGTATAAACTTCAAAATACACAGTAACGACATATGTATATATTCCTTAATGTATTATTTTGCAAGCGAATTTACTACAGTATATAATTCGTTGCATTTACGATTATGCTTTTTCAACACGTTTATTGGCATAAAATAGTAGATGGGATTTTGTGAAATTTCAAAGGAAGACGTTAAAATGAATGAAGATAAGAACAAATTGTTGCTTATTAATCGAACTTTGAAATAAGGTAGAAAATTCTCTTTTACATATAATAAATTTTGTCTTATCGTGACCATAAGCTTCATTATTTAATAACGCATAAATATATGTAGTAATTAACAAAAATCTGAGATTGGGTTACATAGTTGTATTAATTAATCAATTTATTTATTTATTTTAGTACTTACAGAATATTTCAAATAGTAGAATCAACTATAAATAAAACTCTATAATGAGGCGGTGCAATGGGACGCCCAATTTTAAACATCGTTTTGATTAATATTTATTTACTTTCATATAATAGAGTTGGTTTCATTTATTTAATTCTCTGAATGTATTTATATTATGTATTCCACATTTTATTTCATGTGTATGTATTGATTTTTTTCTTTATGATATATTGTGCGCGTTGTGATTGGTGAGAGATATATGTACATCCTATTTAGGAAAGAAATCTGAGAAACTAAAATTATATCACCCAGAGCGTTGTGATCTAAAGAGAGCCTTCTCCCAGCGGCCAAGGCGGTACGACGTGTAACCAGGGTGTAAGTATAGACGGTGGCTATAAACAATTCCAACTACCCAAAGAGTCGAGTAAAGGGTAATAAATCGTCTTTATCTTATGGTCTGAGATATAATTGGCGTTCTGTCGTATTGCACCATAGTTAAGGTACGCTATGTGCCCTACGAAGCAAGGGCGTTAAGCACAACCAAAATAGTTGTATAAGTGAATCATACATGTGCATAAAGTCACCATTGTCAGGAGACCTGCGAACCACCTGTACCAATAGGGAGGCGAGAAGATGCTGTTGGTTTTCCGCCAACGAACCGCACCCATCATTTCAATAAGTCGCACATATTTCTTTTGTCTATTTTTATATTCATATTTGTTTCAAAAGTATTTATCGTTACTAATTGTTATTAACTGTGATATCATTCATTTTTTTTTTGTTTTGTAACAAAGCATTTCCCCGCAGAAATCGTAATGATATTCCAATATTGAATAGTTCTAACAAATTTTTGCTGTGTACAAATTAGTAAACCAATGGGTCTCGTCCCTTAACAGTATCGAAGATTTCTCCTAAATTCGTTGAATTAAAATTACCATGTATATCTATAGGATTCATTCTTTTCCGCAATGATAAAGTGCCAAAAACTTTTCTCCTTTTTGTGATTACACTACAATTCCTTTCAGAAGCACCTCATAAAATGATATTTTTTGTTATTGCACCCTTTTAACACACGATTTCTCAATATGTTGCTGGTCAGTGTTCATAAAAAAGAATACGTTTACCTATGCTATTTCTTTTCATGCACATTGCGCTGTTCTATATAACGCATTCTATCCTTCCGTCCTCAATAAAAGTCCAGGCTGTATTTTCTCGGTGGCGCAAGTAATTCGATTGTCCGAAACGACGGATTCACCTTGTCTTCGAAATACCGTCGTCCAATCTGCACCCGCAAAATCGAATTTGAGCGAAACTGCCGTCACCGTCCGAACTGAATATTTTTACGCTGACATTTACGACAGGCTTGCTTGGTGGAAAAGCGTACACATATCTACCAATCCGCAAACAACAAAACCACAGAGTCCCCCATTTATTTTTCGGGCATATGGGAGAGGATTTTTACGAGTAACGTCATCGGCGTGGCCTGCCACGCGACACTGTCAGGACTAACGCGTCTACACACGGATATTACGTGCAACATCTGAAGGGACACGGAAACCATTGTTCTCAACGCAAATTTTAATACCCGGCCTTCTGTATTATAGTATGATTAATAAATAAAACCCGCATCTACACACCAAGGTAGAATGCCAGAGCGGGAGCAATTAATTTTGGTTTTACATCTGGATCTGAATTTGATTACGAGATTCGGAAAAAGGACCAAAAGATTTGGAGTGACGTAAAACTGCGATACTTTCCAATCGTACCACCTAAAACACACTTTTATAGATGGACAGGAACGATGCAAATATACGTATGTATGCTACAAGCTACAGTATACAAGCTTGATTAATAAAATGCAGATCTTTGTAAATGTATAAAAAGTGAACCAGTACTTATTTCTTCCTTTTTATTTGGATTTTTCCCATTTTGCCTCAGATGCAAAAACTGGTTCCATTGATACCAATTAACGTCTATACTAGAAATCAGATTATTGCACCCTCAAAGTCTTCGAAAGCATTAATGTTGCATTTTGCATATTTGGATTCAATTTATCCAAACATTTTGTCAAGGCTGAATTTGATGTGATTTGATGATTCGTTAAAAGAAAATTAAGCAGAACTTTAAAAATTTATCAAAAAGAACCATACACTTAAATTTGATAAACTACTGTACACTCTTCGACACTAAAAATTGTGTGATTTTCATTTAATCCCTATTCGCAAAATAACATTAACTGAGATGCCACACCTTCAATTTTTTTTTAAACGTTGCCCCTGAGAAGTTCAACTTATAATTCAGAGTCTCTGTTATATTATATATGTACTATTATGTACCTATATTATAATGGAATTATGTTTTGTATTGTTTTCGCACCTCTAGCTTACACCAACTCTTGTAATAATCGCGTTAACTCTCTGGTTATTTTAAATATAATATGCACCAGTTTTTTCCATTTGTCTTCTAAGTACGTTTACTGCTCGAAACGCCATTAAGAGAACATTCCCTACACCGATCGCAGAGCTTAGTTGCCGGTTCCGTCGTACTAATGCAAAAGACATAAGTCGCCTATAAATTCGGAAAAGATCAGTTTCCTATCGTTTATTTTTGGTCTTCTAAAGAATTCGAGTATTCTTTGTAAACTGATGATTATTTTGTAATTTTAGTACATCAACATCTTCGAAATTTGGCATTAGACCAGATAAGATTCTTTAACACTTTGGTGCATTGATTTTTTCGCAGGGAGTATAACCGTTCGTTTCAAAATATTTTTCAACCAAATCATATCTTTTATTGCTAACACTATATATACAGAAGTACACTGCCGTTCAGAGAAGTTCGGTCGGTTATTAAAAACATGAAAAGGTTACAGAAACAAACGAAACTAAAAACAAAATGCAATTTTATTGTATGTACAGGTAAAAAAGACAAAAATTAATAAATAAAAAGTTATTCTGGCCTAATATAACATACTGAACATTATATTTTTTTTTCATCGAAAAAACCTCATTTGCTGTTAATCCCCGCTCGAACTATTCTAGGCATTCTTTCGATAAGTTTTGTTAAAACGGATTGTGGAATATTAATCCATTCATGTTGCAGAATATTCCGTAAATGTTCTTGTGAAGTTGGGCATATTTTTCGGATCCTCCTGTCCAGTTCATCCCACAACAACTCTATAGGGTTCAAATCTGGGCTTTGTGGGGGCCATGTCATTACTTTCAGGGTGTGCTGTTCTTCTTGCTCCTTTAGATAGTTCTTACACACTAACGCAGTGTGTTTTGGGTCGTTGTCATGCATGAATGTAAAGTTACGGTCTATTATACGCAATCCTGATGGCACTGCATGATTCTGGGGTATTGCAAAATAATTTTCCTTCCTCATTACACCCTGCACTCTGCATAAATCTCCCGTCCCAGCAAACGAGAAACATCCCCACACTAAGACAGAACTACGCCCTTGCTTCACTGTAGGCACAATGCAGTTCGGGATCACTTTTCGGTTTTAGATCTTCGGACATAAATTCGTCGATTTTGCCCAAGAACCTCAAACTTTGACTCGTCACTCCAAAGCACGTGTTTCCAATCATCTAACGACCAATCTAGATGAGAACGGGCCCACTGTAGCCGTTTTGCTCTGTTGCCCCGACGTAATAAGGGTTTTCGAATGGCAATGCGTCCATGAAGGTCCGCTTGTTGAAGTCGACGTTTTACCGTATTCGCCGAAATTTGTTCTTCACGGCCGTGATTGACTTCGGCTGCTATTTGTGGCGCTGTTAATTTTCCATTGCGTTTGCTTAATAATACAATTCTCAAATCTTCAGCTTTTGTTGTTTTCCTAGATGCTCCAGGACGAACACGATTTTCTATAGTTCCAGTTGTCCGATATCGCTTTATGATGTCATTTACTGTTGAACTTCTCATATTTATTTTTTCAGCAATTTGTCGCCCAGAATATCTTTCTTCAAACAGCGTAATTATGCGTGAACGTTTTTCTACATTGGTAGGCTTGCCACGTGCCATTTTGAAGTAAATTTTCTTAAAACTTTCGCGCAAAAACGACAGATGCACACCAACACACGTTTAACAGTAAAATGAAGCAAATTTATATCTTTACGCCTGTGATAAATAAACAAGAATGATACTGCGGTATATTTGCTAAATGTATTGTTCGTTAATAATCTCCAAACGACCCGTTTCAAAAGATCGGTACTTCCGAGAAATTCTTGGAATGATAATAAAAGGGACTTTATTGTGGTTGTCGCAATATTTCTACTTTACATAATAATTTATGGCTTTAATCCCTTAGAAAAGAGTGTATGCTTAATATTTTTCTAATTTTATGTATTAATAATTGTATACAGTGTGATATAATAGATTTTTATTGTATGACCGAACTTCACTGAACGGCAGTGTACATACCATTGCAGCTTTCTTCCGTATTCCTTTGAATACAATTTCGAATATTCCTTTTCTAAAAGTAAATATTGCTTGTTTGCTTCCCGATGGCTTATTATTACCAGATTTTGTTCATTGTTCGAAAATTCAGTGAAGAGCTACGATATTTTATTGTTACATCTTTAGGTATCCCAGCGTTGCAATTTAACTAACAATATTTACTAACATTCGGGTTATAAAATTCGTCAATCGATTGTAAATCCTTTCAATTATCTATACAATGTTTGAAATCAACTTGTGTAGACTTTGAAGGACCTGCTGTATACAGATTAGCGAATTGTTTACCTGTCTCAGGATCTTCTTCACCATTTTCTACTAATGTAGCTGACGTGCCTGGAAGTAAATATGGAGTTTCTATGGCGTCAAGTTCCCTTTCCAAATCCATAATTTATTAATCTGTTGTTATAAATAATAATACCCCTGCCTAAAGTTAAACGATTACATACCTTGTGAAACAAAACTCTGCTAAGAGATAACTTACAGGCTCAGCTTATTGCAATGCTATTTCTTGTAATAAATTATGTTTGAATGTCTCACAATTCATAAGTGATTTTAACAAACATTTTCTATTATTCCCGCTAATATTAACGCCGATTCTAATACTCCAAATATTTTATTACTTATACAATCTTTTACGTATCTACATTCATATTTCATCGATATTTGTTAACGAGAATTACTGTTATTCACTATTACTTTTTCATTGATATTACAGTTAGTTATACGAACATTTTTATTTGTCTACTCTGTTTCTGCGGCTAGTTTTTCTCAATTCAAAGGGTGGAGCGCATCTTGTTAATTTTGGACTCGCCCCTGTTCATTGGCTAGCAAGAACTTAGCAGGAAAACTACGAGCACTCAGGTTTCTTTGGTTGTTGCTTTGAAGCGGTGTCCGAGCGTCCCCATCACTTCCTTTTCTCCCTCATATTTCTGTTGCGCTACAGGTTTCAAATTTCACAGCGTTACTTGTCACCGTGTGAATAGAAAGCAAGTAAAAGCACATCTAGTATTATCTAGTATTCAGTACAGAAATTGAATGATAATTAACCAAATATACGAGTAAAATATTTGGAAACACATGTTCATAAATGGCACATGTTCATACATGCAATAATTCAACATCCGATGCTAAAACCCGCTGCTACATTCATTATAGAAGTTCTAACGTTACTAAAGCATTTCGATATTAAACTCATTAAGGAAAGAGAACCGCATGGATTATATGTACATACATCTAACGCCTGCAATCAGATATTCTGACGTGTGTACCTAACCATACAAATTATATTGTACGTGTATACATTTCCACGCATCGTACTATGACGGGTTTATTTGTGCGTACCGCCGCGTCGGTTCTTACTTACGCAGGTACACCTAATATGCAATTCACAAATGTTTTCAATTAATCAAGCAGTTTCGAGAACACACACCTTCAGTCAAATGATCCTATATTACCTACTTGTCTGGAGAGATTTCGCGGTAATATACCTCGAGTAGATCTACGAAAGGATCATTAACAATAAACAGGAACCAAAGAGGATTAACGTTCAGGGAGGCTTTAATTCTAAATTATGGTTCCAATTTGCAAGAGAGAAGGCGTAGGAATATTATATCGCACAAATTTACGTCGCTATTTTGATAGTAAGTAATAGTAAGTGAAAACACATTTGTACATGTTTCATATATCTACGTAATAATTTCATAATTAAGGCAGCCTGAAACTGGGTACGCAATATAATAAACCGTTAGTACATGTTTGCACAGTAAAACAGAATTATTTTGAGAAATATGGACCAATAACTTTACTTTTGGTAATATGAGGATTTTTAAAAATACACAAAGCATTTCTTATGTCAAAATAGGTAGGTGTTCCTGTAAAAAAATAGAATTTTGTAGCTACTCTTTGTTACGCTAAATATCTTTTATTCATATTTTTACGACAGGACAAAGCCAAAAACGCTGAGCCATAAGCATGAAAATTAAGCAAGTACATAGGTAACTTAATAGTATAATAACCAAGTGAGTCAAAGGGAAAACAAGTATTTATGTATTCAAGTTGGTAAAATAAAGTCCAGGTAATTAGGTTTTTTAACGTTCTCAAACTATAATGAAGCAATGAGGCAAATAGAAAAAAGGCGGTCCAAAACTCACAAAGCACACAGCTCATCCTCAGGCCAAAACAGTGCACAAAGTCAACATAACTAAATTAAAAATACTGAGTTACTCGTTATAAGTGTGCATGAATTTATTAACGGGTGAGCTCTGAGAAGAATGGGGGTGACGAGAGGGCAGGTGGAATAAAATATCGTTATAAGTACGAGAGCAGCTGATACAAAAGGAAAACAACGAAATACGAAATGGACAGTCACGGATAAGGATCGGTTTATTCAGATTCAGTAAGATAAATTTATCGCGCAGCAGATATCTCATTTGTTCACCAAATTTTTTCAGAGAAGTAACAAATCAGCACATTTTTCATGTTTTTAGACGACTAGTGTAGCGACGAATAATGGTGAAACATAGACTTACGTATGCTGTAATGAGTAAAACAGGCACATGCGGTTTCAACTTTTGAAGATATTCGGTATTAGAAAATGTCAAAATTTACAAATTCTGAGATACATTTATTAAAAATAATTGAAAGTAAACTGACCGAGTTTATAACATGGAAACAAAAAGAAATAGTTTGCGATAATTCGGCAAAGTCTCCAATTACAATATAAGAAGAACCCGAGGCGTGAAATCCAAGTGTTATAAGCAGTTGTTCCAAAGGTGTAAAGGGATTGTTGAACCCTGTTGTTGCGGTCGTTGTTTGTAGCTTTGCAAAGCAGCGTGAGCAGACATGAATAATTTCTCGTATACTTGCTTTACTTGGGCGAAATTATTTAAATTCAGTATCATTGAGTTGGTTGATATGGTTTGCGTATGTATCTTTTTATGCCATTTCTTGTATTTCACGCTTCAAAATCTTCAATAAATTCCATATTCTTTAGATAGCGTTGCATCCGTTAGATAATGCTTCTTGCAACTTTCCCAGAATGTGAGTAAATCGCCCTAAGTTCGACAGTAGTGTATGTTTAAACAGAACTTGCTTACTATGCTTACATAAGGTAAAAGGATTGGTCTGACTTTAGAAGTAAATAAACTTGATAAAATGTCAAAGAAAATTTCAATGGACGAATTCTCGCTGCATACAGACGGCATATCATACCAGGAGACCACGCAATAGAAGAGTACGATACAATCCAATTTACATACATATGCAAGGTGTAGAGAGCTCCAACACCCAGAACATTACAGTTTTCAGAGGTTCTTGCATGAAAGCCAATCAATCTGATATACTTACTAACGATACGGACAATATAGTCTATATATCTAACATGACGCCCAGATCTCTAATCTTAAAAACCACAGTTAAGACAGTTATTGAAATTTAAGAAGACTCTTTCAAGACAATATTTACACAATCTAACTAAGTTTTATTGCAGCTCGACACAATCCATAGTCGGTCCAATAGGTTTGAATATTTTTTGATCGTCGGGATGTTGGAAAACAAGAGAATTTGTGAAAGAAGTGGACGAAAAGTAATGGCCCCAGATAAGAGCCTTGCGGGACACCACATGTGATAGCCAACGCTCTAGATGTACACTGCCGTTCAGAGAAGTTCGGTCGGTTGGTAAACAACATGAAAAGGTTACAGAAACAAACGAAACAACATGCAAAAAAAAATGCAATTTTATTGTATGTACAGGTAAAAAAGACAAAAATAAATAAATAAAAAGTTTTTCTGGCCTAATATAACATACTGAACATTATTTTATTTTTTTCATCGAAAAAACCTCCTTTGCTGTTAATCACCGCTCGAACTATTCTAGGCATTCTTTCGATAAGTTTTGTTAAAATGGATTGTGGAATATTAATCCATTCATGTTGCAGAATATTCCGTAAATGTTCTTGTGAAGTTGGGCATATTTTTCGGATCCTTCTGTCCAGTTCATCCCACAACAACTCTATAGGGTTCAGATCTGGGCTTTGTGGGGGCCATGTCATTACTTTCAGGGTGTGCTGTTCTTTTTGCTCCTTTAGATAGGTCTTACACACTAACGCAGTGTGTTTTGGGTCGCTGTCATGCATGAATGTAAAGTTACGGCCTATTATACGCAATCCTGATGGTACTGCATGATTCTTGTATTGCAAAATAATTTTCCTTCCTCGTTACACCCTGCACTCTGCATAAATCTCCCGTCCCAGCAAAGGAGAAACATCCCCACACTAACACAGAACTACGCCCTTGCTTCACTGTAGGCACAATGCAGTTCGGGATCACTTTTCGGTTTTAGATCTTCGGACATAAACTCCTCGATTTTGCCCAAAAACCTCAAACTTTGACTCGTCACTCCAAAGCACGTGTTTCCAATCATCTAACGACTAATCTAAGATGAGAACGGGCCTACTGTAGCCGTTTTGCTCTGTTGCCCCGACGTAATAAGGGTTTTCGAATGGCAATGCGTCCATGAAGGTCCGCTTATTGAAGTCGACGTTCTACCGTACTCGCCGAAACTTGTTCTTCACGGGCGCAATTGACTTCGGCTGCTATTTGTGGCGCTGTTAATTTTCTATTGCGTTTGCTTAATAATACAATTCTCAAATCTTCAGCTTTTGTTGTTTTCCTAGATGCTCCTGGACGAACACGATTTTCTATAGTTCCAGTTGTCCGATATCGCTTTATGATGTCATTTACTGTTAAACTTCTCATATTTATTTTTTCAGCAATTTGTCGCCCAGAATATCCTTCTTCAAACAGAGTAATAATGCGTGAACGTTTTTCTACACTGGTGCCAGGTGCCATTTTAAAGTAAATTTTCTTAAAACTTTCGCGCAAAAACGACAGATGCACACCAACACACGTTTAACAGTAAAATGAAGCAAATTTATATCTTTACGCCCATGATAAATAAACAAGAATGATACTGCGGTATATTTGCTAAATGTATTGTTCGTTAATAATCCCCAAACGACCCGTTTCAAAAGATCGGTACTTCCGAGAAGTTCTTGGAATGATAATAAAAGGGACTTTATTGTGGTTGTCGCAATATTTCTACTTTACATAATAATTTATGGCTTTAATCCCTTAGAAAAGGGTGTATGCTTAATATTTTTCTAATTTTATGTATTAATAATTGTATACAGTGTGATATAATAGATTTTTATTGTATGATCGAACTTCACTGAACGGCAGTATACACCATGTAACTTAACAAACCTGGTGGATATATAAGACTGTACCCAACGGAGAATGTCCCCTCGTAAACCCAATTCCAAGAACTTATTAATAAGAACCTCATGATCTATTTTGTCTAAAATTATGAAGAGTTAGACTTTTCCCACTAGAGTACTGCACGGTAGGTCGCAAAAAACATTTACAAATGATTACTATAGAATATCGTATACATACATAATCCGCTCCGTCATTTCAGAATGACCTTCAATATTATTGCGCTTTTGTTTGTAAACGGTTAATTATTTATAGAGAAAAACCTCGTCTGGTGTTTTTATGAATGTCTCAAACAGAGTCGGACGATATTATTCTCTAATATTCCAAGATGGACGTTCTCCAAATAAATCCATCAAAAGTAGGGTAAAGTATTGTCCTCGGAACTAATTAAGTATTAACAAGGGAGCTTTGTAAAAAGTAGGGAACCCTGTGTCATCCTGACACAATGAAACCGATCTCGACAGAACAGTAGCGGTCCGCAAGCTATTTCCTTTCAACTGGAACCATTCCACGATCTAAATTGATCCAGTTTTCGGGTTTGACGTTGGCCCTCGATCGCTACGGAAGTACTCGCCTCGCCGGCTTATTATCCTTGTTTTATAAACACTGTGTTACCAGCTTCGGCGTCGCTTTATCCGAGAGAACGATTAAAGATTTGTACGGTATTGCGCCTCGATAGGGGACAATGTCGCCCTTTGTTCTCTTTCAATTTCGTCGCATAGACATAGTAACAATATCGATTATTAATCAGTGATATACGCGTTCTAAGTTGTGAATTATCTAACAATTTTGAATTGGTATATATTGACCTATACTATCGAATAATTTCAACTCCATCAATTTTGTTATTTTAAATACAACACTCTGTATATATCAAAAAATTACTATAGTTGATCAAAAGCGTTTCCAACTTCATACGAACGTTTTTATTATGGGTGTGCAATATTTACAAGAAGGATGACGCAAAATCTACATTAGACATTTTGCTCGGAGCTCACGATAATCACCAGGTGACGCGATGCGAGAAATTATGATTTTAGGACTGGGCAGGACTCAAACAACTTTAAATCCCAATCCTATAAAGCGTACTTGTTGCAAGAGTTGTCAAAAAATTTTGATCGAAGACAACAATTCTGTAAGCAAATAATGGGCGCGCAAAATGAAACCGGAGATTGTTCTTTTTTCCATGAAGACTATGTTCTGTTAAAATTGAAGTAGTCGTATATATACGAAGACAAAACTTACATGTTTGGATGAGAGTATCTAATTAAGGATACTCTAATCACTGAAATTATCTAAATTAATTGCTATATCGACCTCTACAGAAGTGAGCAAGCTAGTAGCGCCGCACGAACTGCGAGGGCAAGTAGGCTTCGACTAGTGGCTAACACTCCAAGGGTAATTAACGGATACCGTAGTGGACCTGCATCATGTCCTGCAAAATTAGCGGAACTATATCATCTCCTCTGTGCTATGTTGCCATGATAATCTAACCTTTTACTTTGTTGAAAATATCAACCTGACTTCTAATCCATGTCCATCAGTATTTGTAGCATGGACACTATATAGGTTCCTCCATTTACTTTTGATATTTTAAGAAATCCTGTCCAAAAATGCTACATTGTGTAATTGAAACAAAAAACATATGCATATCAGTAAAAGATGCGTAAATTATAAAATTTCCCCAATTATTAGAGTCTATGAAGAGTCAGACAATAAGGCACATAATGTTGAATTTCTCTGGGTAAAAGATCATATAACGGGAAATGAAACTGTGAACAAGGCTACAAAAGAAGGATGTCAATCTTTAAATGTTCTAGAATGTATATCATCCCCAACTAACACGCTAAAGCAGACAAATAGGGCCGAAGCTCGTGAATCCCCTGATTACTATTTCCAGAAAAGCCTTCTATAAGACTATTCCCTCTAAAAGAATCATAGTTCAAGAATCACATTCTGCCAACCAATTTCGCCAAAATGATACACCGCCTTTGTTGTGACCATGGATTAAGTAGCAGCTATCTTTATAAAATAAATAAAAAATGAAAATGGTTCATGTCCATGCGGGGAAGTTGGAGTTTATTTACATTATGCTCCAATAATATAGTCGTCTACCTAGAGGTACACAAATTCCTTCGCAAGGTACAAGTGATTGTATAAATTCCCTTTGTTTTAATTCGTTCTAGGTTGCCCTATATACTAAGGTTCAATAGTGAGTGTTTTATTTTCAAAGTTCCGATGAACCTCTGGACAAGAAGAGTGTTCATGTGCCCTTCCTGATGTAAAAAGTAAAAAAAAAAAACAAAAAAAGTGTTGCTAGGAATCGCTTCACGCTGCAACCAATGTAATATGCTAAATAGATCGCTTTTCTTTAAAAAAATTATTGACCTATTCTACCATTTCGCTAAGGAACCGTGATATACACTTTTATTTAGGCTTTTTTTTTCAATGTGGTGATAGCCCAACGGAACGTATAAGCGTTTTGGAGCTTGCCATAACTTCAAAAACCTTTGCGTGTAAAGTGTTTCATGGCATGGTTATTATCATCCCTCGCCGTAAAGTGTAAGGCAGAGTTAATTGTTCCCTAACTGCGAACAGTGACTTGGAAGTGTATCGGACCTACCAAGAAAACTTGAACTAGACCCAGATCCTCATACCAATGAACCACCGAGCCGCGCAATATGTGTAGATAAATTGATTTATTTTGTTTCCGTGTTTCCAGACTTTTTGCGTGCATTGTATATTAAAAATCACTGCGCCTGCTACTTAACTACGTCAGGACTCATTATGGTTTCCATAAAAAAAAAGACAGAAATGTGACGCTAAGCAAAGGCAGTTTTCATCATTTCAAGAAATAGTGTCGTTTGTTCAAAATTTGCTCTAACCTTCTGAATAAAAATCTATGTTTACAAAAGATAACAAGTACATTATGGAACGCTTAAAATCGATTGCTTACGCTGCAAGTCGAGTGAATATTTTGAAATTCAAATTTCAAGATGTATTACATTGTTGAGCGGTTTATTATAATTTATCGTTGTCTACAATTAGAGTAATTCTTCCGTCAAATAACATTATATTTATTAGGAGAATTTGAAACATTATTTCGGCCGATTTCATGTCTAGAAACAATATAATACCGAAACGATTCTTACCGCTCTGTTGATAGGGATCCTATATTGGAACAGCAGAGAATCCAATTCGAACAAAATGACCGTAATAACTCTGGCAGGTAATGATAATAATAATAGTAATAATTTATCAGTTATTTATTATAAATACGACCTGCTTCCCATACGGAAGATTCTCTCCAAATAATGGCTGATTATTAAATAAAGTAGATCAACTCCGTCAGGTAAGCAGACGATATCGTTTTAGGTGTCTCTAGGGAGAAACTGTGTGGAGAACTCTGTTAATGCTCCCTAATCCTCTCAATATGAGAATGTATTACTGGCAGCACACTGGACGTAAAAGCATATTGGTTGGTTTACCTGCTAGTGTACGTATGTATGTATGGTATTATGGAAAGATACGTAAATAGATGTTTTTTGATAGTATAAGTAAAACAAAATTACGCCACCTTACGCACTGTTGCGTTACAACTTAGCAATGAAGATATAACAAGTTAGAAAAGACGAATAGCTGGACAATTTATTGTGTAGTCTGTCTAGAAAGTATCCGGAAAACAAAAAGCACAGCTATAATTTGACGGTATATATTTTTATTACTTGAATAATAAAATCACAACACATAATTCATCTCATTTACTAATACAATCTCCATTTAACTATAAGCACTTAACTAAACGTTCAGGTAATCCCGAAACGAGGTCAACGCTATACTTTTCGGTGATAGTGGTCCAGGCTTGTAAAACTGACCGAATCAAATCTTTATTTCGTGGTGCTGCTCATTCTACTTCAATTTTCATTAATCCCCATATGTTTTCGATGGGACTACGATCTGGGGAAGCTGCTGGCCATGGAATTGTTGCCAAGTTTTGTTCTAGCATCCAAGCTTTAGTGTAGGCAGAAATATGAAGAAGAAAGCCATTAAGAATTTCACAATAATTTGCACTACTAACGGTGCCATCAATTATACAGAGAGGTGTAGCACCACGCTGAGAGATTGCTCCCCAAACCATTATTTTTATGGGAAATTTGGAAATTTGAACGGTAACATTTTCTCTTGACGGGATTTTTAAATGATTTGCACCAAGCTGAAAACAACTTTCGTCGGATATAAAAACATCACTAAAATTATCGTCTCGAAATCGTTGGCAAAAATATATTCTTCGTTGCTTTTGTAGAGGTGTCATTGCAGGGTTTTTTTTTTGTTTCCTTGATAAGTAACCTTGTCTTCTCAGTGAAATGCGGACAGTTTCTGGACACACTCTAATTTGACGTTGATTTCCAAATCTGTTAGCCAGTTTTCGAAACCGCCGGCGCGGGTTTTGTCGTCCTAAAGTCACTAAAGCGTCTAGATTGTTTCCGCTAATCTTACGCGGTCTTCCAGAAACTGGTACATGGCTCATATCTCTACTATTATCCTCTTTATTGTCTCATATACTGCACTTTTTCCGATTTCAGTCAATTGCACTAATTTTGTACGTTTTGAACACGTTTTCTATACAAATATTCCACCAACTTTCTTCTTTCTACTTGCGACATTATTTCACAAATATTAAGCCTGTTGATAATCAACAATATTTGACAGCTGGTGTTGTTATATGATTTTTGCCATGGCCTCCAGTCGGCACAACCTACTTGATGCATTACTTTTGTCTTAGGATGTAACAAAAAAGAAATATATTAAAATTAAGAAAAACAATAAATCCCGGATACTTTCTAGACGGACAATATTTTGCATATAAATAATATCGTATTTGTCATTTTTATAAACTATATAACAATAATGATGTATTCTTTATTATTACACCCAAATTACAAAAACAAAGCATGGCATAATTAAAGAAGACAAAAAAGAATGTAAGTGCAAGAATAATTGGCCACATTCAGACTTAAGTGTGCGACAAATATTTAGGAATAATGTAATATTATTATATTATATAAAACATATATAAACATATGATCAAAATTAAGCTCATGTACAAGACGCAAGTACAATTATAAATACCTTAGTGAGTGACACGAATTATATATTGTTAGATTACAATGCCGATGTAAGGCATGTAGGTCTTAAAACCATTGAGAGACATGGTGGACGTACACACATGGCGGTGTTTTATAAAAACCCGTAGTATTATAGCAAAAAGCGCGTTCAAAGAGAGCAGTATGATGAGTTGGCGGTGTAATATAATGAGAAAAACGTATATTGATATTGTGCACGTCGTTTCTAAGGGTAAGTCAAAAGTGGAGGTACGACGGGTATTTCATAGTTAAAATTTTGTAATAAAAGGTATACAAATGAAACCTCCGACGATTCTCCATGTTTAACCATCCCGAAGTTAGAAGTTTATGCGAAACGAAATCTTCTTAGACCTTAAACAAAACGAATGCAAGAGTTCTGAACTGTCTGAATTCTGCGAGAAGTCAGGACGTCAATATAAGGACCATACACTACGTCACAATATTTATAACAACATTTTCTTAATAGATACGGATAAACAATTACTATTGCAATACAACTCTTTTAAATTGCTATACTCAGCACGAATACTCCGCGTGATGTGGCCGTAAAAACTAAGATCACGGTCCATACGTAATCCCAGATTTCTTGCAGAAACTCTGATTGGTAGAATAGCTCCATTGATATTAACTGATAAATTGTTGGAGGAAAACTAAATATAATTCTTTTTGCCAAAGATTATAACGGGCGTTTTATTAACATTAATACTTAAACACTGTTGATTAGCGAATTTCACGATGTTGGCAAGATCAGAATTAATGAAAGCGTTGGCAGACGCCAAATTTGTACGGTTAGAGGACAGATAAATTGTGGAACACCAGTCTGCACAGGAATTCTGTTCGAAATTTTGTTTGGTTCGTTGCATTACCACCTCTTGACTACGAAAAGATAAAAAAAGCTTCATAGCTAAAGCCGACTAATTGAAGAATGTGTAGCAGTAACTGATGATATACGGTATTGGATGCACGAGAAAAATTTAGCAAATTTAAACAGGTCAACTTCCCTTGATCAATGGCAGCAAAGATGTCATCTGACACAGCTGTTAAAGCTGAGGCACAATTGTAGTTGTTTAAAACCAGATTAATGCGGGGGTAAAATGTTTACGGTATTAATGTAACGACGTATCTGTATCCCCAACAATTATTCAAAAATATTGGATATGATATACAAAATGGTAATTGGACGTAAGTCCGTAAAAGAAGTAGGATTGTTCTTTTTTGGAAGCGGTACGAGGCGAGATTTTTTCCAAGTACTAGGAAAGTAGCTATTCGCAAGGGACACGTTGAGTAAGTGAGCAATGAAAAGAAGCAGATAAGGACAACAAAGCTAATAAGTTCTATACCAATTCCATCACAACCAACACATAAAAATAATAATATTTGCCTTCACAACCCCAACAGCTTTCTCCAATTATAGAAGACATCGGCCAGCCATGAGTTACAATTACGCCAGCGTGCCCAGAGCGTTCGCTAAGTTCGGAATTCGGAGTAAGAAGAACTACGGAAAACCTTACTCTGATAGTTGTGAGCCCGGGCTTCGAACCCGGTACTCCATAGTTTGGACGACCGGTCTTGTCGGTTTGTGTTATACAAAACACATCTTCAGGCCAGAATTAAAGTAAAGGTATTAAAGTTGTCAAAGAGATCTAAAGCATGTTAAACTTACTTACTAGCCACTTTCATGTTAGCCTGAGGATCTGTTTTATGTAACACGAAACCTGTCGCCCAAACTATTAAAAGATAGAATTTTTATGAGAAAGGACATTTTCTTAGATTTTTACGCCTTCTATTTAAATTACACTCACACAGAGTCACCATTAATTCAAAACCATGTTGTCCTTACCCTATTTTGCTCGGGACTCTCCACTGTTCAACAGTGTGTGTTCCGTTAAAGATTTCAGAATTTGTAAGTTTTGAATCATATGATTTACTTAAACTTTGCAAAAACACAAAATATCCCATTGATTTTCATTGAAATTCCTGTTAACATGAACATTACACGGTTCGCTAAACTGGATACAATGTCATTATCTTGCATTCACTTATTCTTCGTCTTCTTCTTCAACTTTTGTTAATATGTTATGCATGGTTCAAATTAGAAAAAAAACCTTGTTTGATGGTGACAAAATCCAACATAGCGCCGATATCAAATAATAAAATGGATGATGGCCAGCAAGAACCGAAACGTCGTATAAAGATTCGAAATACATCATTGGATAGAGATACGCTTTCAGTTTTTCTCTGCAAAGCCAAATAAAAGTGCCAGATGTAAAAGAAAAAAATGATCAGATTGGTATTTTTTGCTAATCCCGAACGTCATTTGTTATAGGTCAACTTTCTTTTCGAGCTCATAACAAATACAAAATGTACCCACTTTGTCAAATTTAAACCTACCATCTACCTCCAATGATAAGCGACATTCCCATGATGACGATCGAAAATGAACCAACCTGTATATAAGAAAACGAATCAAATAAGAACGCATATAATGGTAATAAATGAAAAATTGACGTAAGAGAAAATTCAGAAAATATTATATCGTTTGGAACAAGATGGTGCAGACCAGATTTGCGTTTTTGCCAATGACGTAATCTTAATGGCGGAATAGGAAGAAAATCTAAAGCACAACCTAGAAATATGGAACAGCATAAATATCAACGTTACAAAAACGCAAATAAAAGTAGTAAAAATAAAGAAGCAAAAGAAAAATACTAAAAACTAAACAGACTGGTAAGAGGAAATATTTGGGAACTCTATTAAACAGCGAAGGAAATTTAAACTTTTAACTTTAACCCATACATGAAAAAAATAGGTTTATTAAAATTTGCAGTAAAAGTCAAACAATAAAGATATGGGAAAGAGAATGAGACTGACAAGACTTGCAGTGAAAATATCGCCGAATTAGTCCGCAGAAAAGGCCAAACGTGAGAGGAAGCAAACCAGATGGCAACAGATAGAGAAGAGTGGAAAACGTTTACTAAAGCCTGGAAAAAGGAAACAGATACAATACAATATTTTATACATACTAAAATACGGAAATGTACTTATGTTTTGACAGTACCAGAAGTATTTTTGGGGGAGAGATAGCAGTATTTAGTGCGGAGTGTAGCGGTACGTGGTTACGAATGAATCACTCGAAAATTATTAGAGTACAATTCGCAAATACTAACTTATAAAATGTGAAAAGAGCCACCGTAAAAAAACGTCCAAGTTGTTCTGTTTACGGCGAATATGATAGGACGATACGTGTAGTAAAACGTTTCATTTGAAACGTGTTTGGAAATTCACGCACGTACAAATAGCTTTTCCTTGCCAAAATAATCTCTACAATGTTTCCGAAATGGAAAAGGTGTCTCTTAAATGTATATCTACATTCTCGGATAGTCTACCAGTCAATTTAGCATCCCGCACGAGGGGACAACATTATTTTTCACGTCTGCAGCGCGTCGCACGTCCCATATACTGCGTGTTAGGGCGGTCAAACTGTACAGCTACGGCGTCGGATGAGCCGTATAGGTTTGAGATATGCAAATTTGGCTAGTCACGCAACCAAATCACGTCTGCCGTGACTCGATTCGTTATCTGGTTTTCTGCTAGCGCCACGCTAATGCTATACCCGGAAAATGTCGGGGCCAGTATAGGACTTCGTCTATGGTCCCCCGATGGGGGGCTAGCCTCAGCACGGCGGAAAACTCGCTAATGCGATTTTTTCTCATTTCGCGTAAAAATGACACTTCGGTCCGTCGGGATACAAACACCGTTATGAGGGTTGCAAGATGAATAGGAATGAACACGAAATTAGTAGTCGATCACCCAAAGGACGCAGAAGACAATGTTAAATTACGAATTCTGAATTGAGAAATGATTGTTATTCATCTTCGGAACGTGATATCTCATTAATTTACCTTTTCTCCAGACGACGAGGCGGGGAATTATAAAAAGAAAGCCGCCTGTTATTTTGCTTTATTTTCAGAAGTGAGCGCGATTAAGTACAAGGAGGGGTCGGCTTACCTTTCGCATTTTCGTCTTACGTTTCTTTACTCATTAATGGAATATCAATAAATATTTCGTCAGTTACAAATATTTGTCCCGTTGGTATTTAATTCTCCAAGAAGGCGAGCAGCTATCTGTTGGAAAGGGTTAGAAATTTTTCAAGAATATAAACGATTCTTAAATTGTCGTTTTGTATTTTTCTCTGTTGTCCACCTCGTTTATCATAACGGAAAAAAGAATCATTTCGTATATACACGACATTCTTACCATCGATTACTAGTGCTCGCAGAGTTGTGTCGATAAGTCGCAAACGGCGAAACGCGTCCACAGACGACGGTGTTGGTAGTTACGTATTAATTATTCATTTAATAGTTTTTCTTTTTTTATTGGAATTGCGAGATATGTCGTGATAAATTAATTTCCATTGTATAATTACTTCTAACATGTTAACTTAAGTTAGCGGTGAAATGCTGTAACACTCTCAAAACTTCATTAGCAGCTGGCTAGACAACAATGGAGACGGGCTGAGTTATTAGGGGCAATAGTAAAGATTGTTTAACTTTTATTAAAAAGTTAAACAATCTCTACTATTGCCCTTAAATATTTGTTGTCAATCTTAAAAACATATAACAATCTCAAATCAATTATTTTTACGACACTTTACGGATTTTTTTAAGTTTCTTTAAGTGTGGTAACGGCCCAACGGGGTGTATAAGCTTCTTGAAGCTTGAAACTAAACGTGTTCCGGGTTTGAACTGTGCCATGTCGTTGGCAACGACATGACACAGTTCAAACTCGGAACACGTTTAGTTTCAACTGACTCTGGCCGTGGAAGCCTACGTTTTTATTTCTTGAAGCTTGTCATAACCTCAGGAGCCTTTTAGCGTGTAAGTTGTGTGTGTAAGTGTTCCATGGCCTTGTTACTGTCACCCCTCACTGTAAAGAGTGAAGCGCAGTTAATTGTACCCCAACTGCGAATGGTGACTCGGGTGTGTACCGGACCCACCAAGAAAATTTGTTGATCCTAGCGGGACTCGCAACGCTTAACTCTGTCCAGTCAAGTGCAGGCCCTCTTATCACTGGGCTACCGAGCCGTGAAAGTGAAACAAAACGTGTAATAAAGAATAATGTACATTAAAATTTATGAAAGTTACCTTGACTAAATTAAATTTTAATAGCAAACAAAGGAAAAAAGAGTTTATATAATTGTAATAATTCAGGTAAGAAAACTAATGTACCTTGGGCTTAATATGAAATGTACTACAAGAACATTTGCGTGTTCGCCAACACAACTGAACAAGTGACATGCAATGATAGTTACGAACTCTATAAATAAACAAAACATTAGCTGAATGGTTTTTAAAATAACTTGAGTTAAATCAATGGTAGGTGAACCTTCAGCAACTGAATGATCTATTTGTAACAATAACTACATAATACTTTCACCAATAACGATGATATAAGCTGAAAGCTTGCATGTCTATTGGCAGATCTAAATACTTGTACTTACGTATTTAATCGTAATTGGTAATCACATATGATTCTAACGGTCATATAAAATAGTAGAAATCAAGGGTGATGATTACAACATACTAAAGTATAGTATTTAATTGATAAAATATATACCTTCTATCGAAGAAATTTAAGCTAAACAACGTAATGTTGTTTGCGTAGATATTAGTCTATTGCAAATAAAACTGTACAAAGCACCAATAAAGTTCCTGAACAAATATTGTGTATCCTGTTTAATACAAATATATCACTACATCATAACCAAGAATTGAAACAGGGCATCATTGTAATTAGCGAAAAAATGACTACATCTTGGGTAATATAATCAACATCGTAGCTAGAATAATAACAATGTCTGCAATAGTGGCCCGATAACTGAATAACCTGTATATAATATTTAGTTCGTATAATTGACTGGCTCTTCATTGCACATTTCTCTGATTCCAATTAAAATCTACGTAGCTGAAACATATCACACTGCACTCTTTATTCAGGGCGTAATAAATACACATTAAAGCTTGAGTTCCAAAGCAATTTGAAAATATCTTTTAACTGGGACTATTAACGAACAGATTTGGATTAAGTGATTATTTGATGTGAGCTTTGAAAATGCAATGCCCATTGATTAAACCGCGCAGTTTCCAGCTAATAATTTTAATCAATTCGTAATCTACGCAAATAATTCGGCCAAAAAGGTTTGGGGTATGTTTGCATGCACGCTAATTATTACATGGACCATACAGGTACGCTTGATTAACTGATTAACGCGTATTTGATTGAATGCACAAGTTAGCGCTTATAGATTTAAGTTATATATACATATCAGCTTTTGCGAGACCAATTTTTGCACTAAAAAGAGATGGTATTGTAAAATCCATGAAACAGACATATTTTTCCCGTGTAAAGTTCTACATACAAGTTAGCGTTCATTATTGTGGTGTAATTTTTCTAGATACTATTTTGTGTATTGTACTCTGTGGTGATTGGAATGTAATAAATAGGTGGACAAAACTAAGGATAATCGAAAAATTGGAAAGAAATGATATTCGAGAACTGAGATCAGGTATGTACGAACAGTTATATAGTACCGTTTGGAAGGTAGACCTATTAAAATATAGAATTAAAATAACATAAAAAAAAAATAAACATAAAATGCAAGCCATATTACGCCCTATCACTCCTATCTAAGTCTTAAGAGTCACACATCCAATGGACGTTTAATAATTACATATGCTGGTATAAAATCAACCAAAATCCGCTAATAGTGTTGAGTAAATAATACATTTCTACTTGGTAAACAAGGCTCTGTGAATAATGCCCTATTGATCTCTGGTGAAATCTGGTGACTATGGGCATTTTCACATTTGCCGATACCACATCCATAAAACCGTGGCAAAAAAATACATATTTCTGTTTATGGTTTCATGAAGACATGGAGATGAATCGTATACATAACATCTTTATGCATAGCTATGTGCAGTATTGATAAAAAAAGGCACAGGTGTAACAAGCAGGGTGCGAACCGATGATACTCTTTTCTTTTGGGAGAAAATTGTGTTACAATACACATGTGTGAACAGCAGTGAAAAGCATTTTAGATGCGTAATAAACATGAAATAATAATTTTATAAGGGCAATTTGATGAGAAAGTGAAAAATAGGTAATTGTATTAAAAAAAAAAATTCGTTCCTAGAAATGCCTCACGAGACAAGTGCTGTTATTTATTATTTTAGATAAGATGCTTATCAAGATAGTGGTTTATAATCCAAAATTAAACTTAAATATCCAAAAATCTGCAAAAACTGAAAATAAATGCTGACGGTATGGTTGGCGTTCTATATTTTGGTCTTTGTATTGTCAATAATAACGAACTCATGAACAGAATAATCTTGTCTTTTAAATTATTGTTATACATAGCTCCTTCTAACTTCCACACAGCGTATAAGTCCCGAAGAAATATATTTGGGATGATTGTGGTAATTAATTGAAAATAGAGTAAATTAGTTTTGACCTGATGATTTTATCTGATTACTTTGGGTTTAAAGCACTTTATTTCTGAAGTACGCCCATTGAGTCACTACTATTATTATTGCAACAACGAAATTTATTTTTGTTTTGATCTTCCATATTTGACACTCCCTTTCCATATTCGAAACTGTTGCAGCTTTGTGCGACATCTCTCCATCATATGAATAAATTCACCACACCCTCTACGAATCGTTGCTGGTACATTAATTTCATTCACTGTATTCATACTTTCAATATCTCACGATCGTCATCTGCATAAGCCTTTTATTTTAAAACACCCCACAAGAAAAAGTCCATCAAGATCCGGAGATTAAGCAGAAAAGGTAATTAGATCAAATTTCTCCATTCATCTTTCTCCGAAGTAATTTGTCAACCAATGCCGTACCCGAAGCGTGGAATGAACAAGACATCAGTCTTGCTGCCAAAAAAGTGTAGCCTCGCATTTCTGGCTCTAAACTATCAAGAAACGGTAACAGGAAATCCCGCAAAAAACACAAATAAGCATGTCGATTTAAATTTTCATAAAAAAAGTGAACCAACGATTTAATCATAAGAAATTCTGCTAATACTCTTTCATATATCAAGCGATGCAGTTCCTCGGGAGACATCATGTATAATGTTCCCTTACCCAATATTTTCAAGATAAATATATGTTGCATAGCCTGCAGATTACGTTTAATTAGACTCTAATAAGATTCGGATGGGCAACCAATAGGAGATTATATGATTCCCACCCAATTCTATTCCTGAACTTAACCTATATTTTCGTATTCTTTAAATATTACGTTCAAGCTCAAGAAGAAACCTTCCTTTCCTGATTACATCAAACGAAGCAATCGTCAACAGAAAAATTAATGACATATAAATTGAAATATTGAAGAGCACGGCGCGTAAGCTACAAGTACCTACCATTATTATTTAAATGAAATTTTCAACTTTTAAATTTTAGTTAAAGATTTAAATTCTAATTGGTGCTTTAATTTATTATCCATTTGATATTCTTTAATAACTTCTTACGTCTAAATACAATTTCGAACTGTAAGAGCAATTATACCCAATTTATCCAAAGCAATGCATACCAATTTACCTTACTCATTAATATACTCGCTTCTAATATATTCGATTATCCTCCACAGTTCAACTTCAATAAATATAACAATAACAGCTACCACGGCGAACCGAAAGATTTCGTCATGCGATATTTTAAAATTGAGCTATTAAAGTGTCGTTACAATTCTTTTCTCGTTTGGTTGACTCCGCGCGTTATGATGATGATGATGATGGCAGTCAGATTAGTCACGTGCTAAGGGCCTCTCGAGCTCCATTGTAATGTTATTACGGGCATTCTTGAAATTGTATGAAACAAGAACTCTTCGTTTTGATATATGCGGCTAACGATGCAACATTTTAGCTCGCGACAGAATAGAAATACCTATGTAAAAGATAAAAGATAGAGAGCGTTTTGCGCTGTAATAGGTTCAATGTTAAGTATGGCTCAGATTGTAATCGAGATTAAATTATGTATATATTGCAATAAGAGGGAGTGATTATCGTAAGTGGCGCTATTTTGTGCTATTTTACATCTCCACTTCGGGCGTAAACGCATGAAGAAAACGTGCGCCAGTAGAGACATACGTCTTTGTCGTATGAAGGGTGCACTTTATCAACATTGAGTTCGATTAAAATCGGCCCATCTTGAAAATATACAGCACCATTGTCCAATTTTGCTTGATAATATACCATCATAAGAAATATTTATCATTGGATATGGGGCTTCTAAGACCCGGTTTGGAGTGGGGAACATATTCATACTACTTGCATGTAGTCATTTCTTTTCTTTAGAATTTTTCGATTATCTAAAAACCTAGAAAAATGACACCGTAACCCAACCATAATCAAGGGTGGACAGCTGATCGACAAACGAAATTTATAAGTAGAGGTTTAACGAGAAAATTTCAGAAGATTTCATAATGCATCTCTTTTTATAATTTTATTCTGAAACTTAGTCGAGCAGCTTTATACCGCGAAATTACATTTTTTTATGAATTTTGAAATTAATATTCGATATTAAATATACCGGTATCATAGGCGCGATGACGAATACCATTCAGCCACGGGCGCTCCAGCATCATCTGTCGGAGTGACGCCTTTTTTTGACTCTGCAGCGATTTACACAGCCGACATCCTTTTTGAGTCCCACCTCCCTTTCTGTAATCGCGGCTTTAGTAGGTAAATATTGTAATGAAAACCTTATATACATAGGCAATCCTCGTCGTACATAAACGTTTATATATATTATTTTGGGTTAGGCAACCAATATATTAGGATTAAATGTCAAAGGCTTCAAATATATTTTCAATTTTGTAATAAACATAATTTTATTTCATTTCCTAGTTTGTAATAATTGTTGAGACAGGCATGTAAATAGAACGATCGTTAGACATAGTGCTTCCCAACTAATCAAAATATCCTTGATCTTTACATGTAACTCAGAGGAACCTACGTGAAGGCCATTGTCACCGTCATCTTTTCCAACTTCCTAAACCAATTTTCTTGCTTTAGGAAGCTCTTGACGCAATAAACGAAGCGGACTCCTACTTTTCTCGCAACGCCGTTATACCCTCGTAGAAGTAAGACGCCACGCTCGTCTACTTAAAATTTCCACATTGACTTACCGTCTCCTTGATTTTTTCCCATTTAAGCCAGTTATGAAGTATGATTAGTACTCAGTTAATCGACTACAACCCAGATATATCTTTTTAATAACTGAGTTCGAGGAATTTCGAGATTTTCTTGAATGTTTCAAAATGAAAGACCTTATCCAGTATCCACCAAAGACATCTTCCGGTGCCCGAAGTTATTCCGCTAATTTCCTGAAATCTTCGCCGAGTGCAGCCCAATTTCAAGATTAATTCCGTGAAAAGGAAATATGGAAATAAGAATCCAAAAAGACGAGCTTTCTTACCTGTTTATGTGTTATTTAGTATTACTTCCATATATGTCCTATTTATCTGTTATTTCTATGTACTATTGAATGATGGAATTTACATTATTTATTGAAACACACCGACTTGAAAACGAATTAGCGATAGTTAGATATTTCTTTTAAAATTATCTTCTAACCACGTTCTGACTCAGTCGTAGTTCTAAATTGGGCCAGAGACGGCATCCTGAGTACTTTTGAGTATATTGATTAATAGATTGCTAGAATTCATTAAATTTTATAATTGAACTTCACAACATCGTAACAGATGACAAAACTTGGATGTATTCGTACGAATTGCAAACCGTTTGGGCGTTCCTAGATAAACCGAAACTAACAAAAGTTGTTCGTTCACGAAGCGCCTCGGAGAAAATGATTGCTTGCTTCTTTCGTTGTGTTGGACATGTTTCAAGGATCAATTTGGATTTGGCAACAATTTGTTTGCCAAAAGTTATCAATGAAATCAGGAAAAGCAATCGACAATATTGCCTCATCCTTCATCGTGATAATGCCAAAAAGACAGGGAATATATAATTTGTAACAAACGTTCATTACTTTTCTAAAAACTCAAAAGGTATTCCTTGCTTTTGCTGAGTGTATTGACTATACATTTATGAAATATAAAGTAATAGTTTTAATTGTATAGCCCAATCGATTAACGTCTCCCATCGCTTATTTTTTCTGTGATTCACTAATATGATTTTCTATTGCTTCGAGTACTGACGTACACATCTATGCTTGTTAAAACTCAAGTGCACTTCGTATACAAGCGAACCAGTTTTAAGTAAATTATGTGAATAAATTTTTGCCCATCTTCAACAAATATAATAAATATTTTCATATCGTAATACAAGAAAATAAAGATATGGGAATGATGGTTCCACGAGGGGAAGACGCACAAGTAGTACTAGTACTTGGTTTTGTGATTCGTTCGTTGTAGAATGGAAATCCATAACAATGCACGAGCGAGGTTGATTTATTAAAGATGGTTCTTGGTGCATCGTCTCCCTGTGTCTGTATGTATGTACAATTGTTATTTTAAAAACGCGAAAGACGCCGGAGGAATTGTGGGAAATTTGCAACTATCCTGGGGGAATTTGAAAAGAAATAACGTGTTCGTTGCGAACGAGTACTTACAGTGAAATATATGCATGGCATCTCAAATGTTAGATTGCGTCTGCGTTTATATTATTTAAGTTTATATTGAACCTAACACTGCGAGATTTGCCACCTGTACACTATTGAGTGTTTCTTATTTACAAAGGTTTCAATTTTGAAACGCACACCTCTTTTTTTTTCTTTTATGTAAAAACATCTAACAATGTTAACGAAAACTGTTTTGTTTATTTTTAACCCGTGCCGCAAGCGCATCTTTTGTCTTGGCCTTATTCTTCTGACGCTGGGATTAAAGATTTGGGTTTTAAAGAGTCTTTTATTAGATTATACCGATTAATATCCAATAATCCTTTTTTAGAACTATGGATGTTGTCAAGTTCGTTTGTTGCGTTATTACGTAGTAAGAGGGCCTGCGCTTAAATTGGCAAGGTTGTGTTCGAATCCCGCTGGGATCAAAAACATTCTTAGTGGATCAGGAACACTCCCGCGTCACCATTCGCAGTTGGGACGGGGTGATAGTAACAAGCTTAAAATTTTATGCACCCTGTTGGACCGTCACCACACACCACACAAATAAACTCTTTGTGTTTTGTTCTTCATATGAGTGAGGAATCACTACGAACTATGAAAGAAAATGCAATATTTTTTGAAAAATAAGGCCTATATTGAGCCAAAAACGTAATTGGTGACATTTTAAAAAGAAACATTCCCCATACGGGATATTTCATGAAACTCGTTATTTAGAAATTTTACTGATACTATCATGAATGAAACTCTGAAATTTTGGAATAGGTAGTTGCAACATCGGGAAATATTTTGGCCTGCGAAAAAGATGGACTCGTATATGCAAGCTTTGAAGATTCTTGCAGGTACAGAGCTGCTTTCAAATGTAACTTCTTGTAGAAGGTAAGCTGATATTTGGTATATGTCCTAGATGAGTATCCGTTTCAAACCAGTTGTTATCTCAGCAATTTTTAGTGAGAGGGCTCTTCCCTTTCGGTATTTCTTATCTTCCCCATAGCTTTCACCTTGTTATCAGTTTCCAGAATAAAGTTCTCATTCCTTTGTTGCTTCAGCTCGGCCCATATAGAAGCTTGAAAAAGTGTATTAATTTTTTCAAGCTTGTATATTGCATATAGAATCTTCTCTTTGCATTATAAATGCTCAGCGCAAAAGAAGTTTAGAGCCTATTTTTATATTCCATCTATGTTAAATCTAATATTGGATATTTCAAATAATGGAAAAGATATAATTTATTAAAAGAAAAGTAGTCAGACAGAGAAGAGGGAGTAATACAGAGAAATCTTCAAAGCATTAAATGCAAGTGTCGATGATATCAATCCGTAGACTATCAAATATTCTATTTCATAAAAGAATATATGTAACTGCAAACGTTGTTATAGTTTTTGTTATTGCTAGTAAGCAGTAATAGCATTAATTCAAACCGCAATCGATTTCCTTGTTCGAAATCGCCGTTGTCTTTGATTTATGTGTGTGCACAAATATGTACTGCACAGGATTCATTACAACGGGAACTAGTAGTTCCCAATATAATAATATGAAACAAACCCCGTTGGGAAATTAAGTTGGAAGGTGATATTTATTTGTATTAGGAATACAACTCCATTATTAGCTATTTATCGTTGCATCCAATGTATACTATAGGTACGCTTGAATTAAATGTTTTGAGTACGAAAATGATTAGTTAGTGATGTGGCAGGATTTATATACATTTATTAACACGAATACAGCTCTGTTCACTTTTTTGTGTAAGATTTCTACGCCACTATACAATCAACGAGCAGCATCGGGTTTGTGCGTCTGCTTGTCCAACGCTTTTGAATGCGTAGATCACAGTTATGTGTGTGCTTCGCAAACTAAGTTGTATTGAAATTCATAGGATAGCTGAAAAATTGTTCAAATCATGTGTGGCAAACCACACATGCGTGACAAGATGCTATAAAATTTACTTGGTATTTCGCGAGAATCCGCATTAAGTCCGATCCTGTTTCTTACCTTCATAAACAATTTATCATCTTCTATACGCGATGAGGATATATCGATTATAAGATTTTCTGATGTTAATAAATACTCAATACTGAATACTCAAAGGTTTTGAGTATCTATTTAAATTGTGGTATTAAGTAGGGCATTCATGTTGAGTTTTTATGTAAGAAAAACGCGTGTACTTTTGACGCCCTCTTTCTCTTGGGGGCTCTCCGTACCTGGTTTGACCATTTAGAATGTTTTAATGTAATTTTAGTTATTGTTTAAATACTATTGTAATAAGTGGTATTGCAAGGTAAAATCAATGTTCGGAATGCCCCGTGGTAAATCAATAGGTATTGGTAAACGTTCCAGCATAGTATAACTTTACATGAAGAAGGTTATTCCAGCCTCGTCGACAATAAAATATACCATTCGCCAATATCATGAAACAGGCGATTTAGATGACCGTGACCCTCCGGATCCATCACGAAGAACCACCTCAGCATATGATTATCTACTACAATTAATAAGTAAAATAAATCGCAGAAAAACTGCATCAGAAATAGCGAGTAAATTCAAACGCGGATGACAGCATCCGACTTCAGTTACACAGTCACGAGTACTGGAAAGAAACTTGCACGGTCGTGTGCAAATCCGTAAACCATTGCTACGCCGGGGTGATCGTTTAAAAAGGTTGTAGTGGGCTTGAGAACATCGGAGCTGGACGGTAGAACAGCGGGAAAATGTTTTGTGGACCGATGAATTTTCAAAGTGTTCGGTCAACGCAGGAGGTGGGTGTTGTGAGACGATTTGGTAATTGGGGAATGCTTCCCCGGTGTATTGTACTAACAATGAAACATGCTGTTGGTTCAGCTACAGTTCGGAGTTGCTCTTCTTTCTCCGGAACAGGAAATTTACACGGAATTATTAAATATCAGCATTCCATGCCAATGTTTCTGGGCTGCGAATAATCTACGAGAGTTACACTTTTATGTATTTTACGTATTCTGTCCGAATATGCACATGCGAATATTTTACAAATTTACAAATGACATAGCCACCATAGAGTTCCGATCCCAACCTTCTTGAGTTATTGTGGGATGAGGTCGATAGAAAAGCTGGAATTGTTGGTCCTATAACTCTGGAATGTTGTCCAACAAGAATGGAACAACATTCCAGGCGATACACTAAGAAAATAAATCGAAGAAATGCCGCGAGTTGTTCAAACAGTTCTCAATGCAAAGAATGGATTTTCTGAAGAGAAAAATATTTAAAAATATCATTAATAATGAGTAATATATAATGTATATACATATATACATATATACATACATAATATGAAAATTAATTTTGCGTTGGATGATTTCTTAAATTACGATACTGTACATCGGCAAAGTGAAATGAATCTCTTAATGTTAAAATTACTAAAAGCTTTGAATGACAATGTATATAAGCCATGCGTCATATTATCCTTTTTCTATTTCGTTCCCTCTTTAATAAAGAAACATATTTACAAGCTTTATTTGGACACACAGAGTTTAACACGCACTAAAATTAGTATGTCAAGTTAATCGTACAACGATTCAATCATGCAAACGTATACATCACGATACTTAGAACCATTTCCTTTGAAAAGTATGTAGTACAGTAAAACTTCACTAAGGCAATGCAACCATGCCAACGCTTATTCGCAGAGAGCAATTGATTTTCAACATGCATCTGGCAGCTTCAATGCCTTTTACCTGTTGACAATCACTTGCCGTTAGAATTGAGATTGAAACTTATACATTATATAGCTTTTATATCAAGTGAATAAGAACTATGTTAATACAATCGATTTTCAGCAGAATCTTGCAGTCAATACTTTCCCTAACTACTTATATTCACGCTGCGTAAATAATAAAATCTATATTATTTTATTATTATATTCAATACCGCTTCCGTAAATAACATACACAACACTGGGTGAAATGTATTGCTAACAAGTACTATAATATATGAAATGTAAAATATTTTAACTAATTGACAGTGGATTACTGCTAACTTCTTTGCTGCTAAGATTACCAATTTCATTGTTTTCTTCTAGCAACGTTTCTGGAAATAAGTCATACATCTTCTTGTTTGGGAACTTGAGACAGATACAGGATGAGTCGGGAGGAACTGACCACATTCCAGGACTGTATTGTACCCCATGCTATAACTTGAAAACTTGATAAGAATCGGATATGATGAACTTTGGTCCGTTCCACCCAACTCACCCTGTATATGACATGCAGGGGTCGAAAGAGGTAAGGAAACTATAAACAATGTCTTCCTTTGTTACCACCCTGATCATTTTTCTAGTCTTCGAGCACCAGCGATATCGGCTCTAATCGAAACCTCATCTACATCGACACGTTCTGAGGACAAACTATCTTGTTTAATATCCTCTACAACGTTTTTGAACGTAGAATTTAATTCTGTGGATTTACATTTCGGCCGCTTAATCTCAGACTTTAACCAATCTCTGTGTTTAGGAATAAATATCTATTGATTGCAAGATATTTTATTCCATCTTCTACGGAGATTCCCTGAAAACTTACGCAGAAACTCGCTAAAATATCAGTGGGCATCTAGATTTCATGTTAATTTCCTAAATGTTATCAAACAAAATTTTTTTTTAATCTTACCCGAGCCAGAATAGTTTTCATTGTAAGGAAACGATTAAAAATTTAAAATACTTTTACGATTATTATTTATAACAGATACCAATAATGAACATTTAAACAGAATGTCAATATTTTTTATGGACGTTATAAAAGTACAAGTGATTAAGATAGTTAGGTAAGTATAACGTCATATTTCAACATATATCTAATAATCTGTATCCGAATCCTGTGCATGGCTGTATTTGAGAATAATAATGCATATTTTTTGTGGTTTCTGGACATTGAATGTTTGTTAAGTTGATCTCACCGATGAAATATAAGGATATGATGTTAGAAGTAGATGGTGTAAAATGTTGCCTACTAGTTCTTTTCTTGAGTGAGATTCCGACATTTCCTAAAATCTTTATTCCTCGCTCCTTTCTGGGCCTCCGACAGTTGTCCAATTCATAGTATTGCTTGGTTTATACTTTCCTTTCTATATGTATATGGTTAGTGGCATGTAATACCACCCGTACATGGAAAGATCTCTGAATTTATGCTTATCTATTTGATTTCCTGAACTTACGGCTTGCAATACAATCGATTTTTTTTTCTAAAAATTGGATAAGAATTATTGTAGAGAATTTGTGCGCTTTTCTTGTGGTACAGGTTGTAAGGCTCTGGATCTGAGGTGCAACACTAAGTCGCATCTTTCTTGCTAATGTTACATGAAAATACTGTTACTGTTACATACACTTAATTGTATTTCGTGCAGAAATATGTCAGTACAACGGTTGATGCAGAACCCTCTTCTCTTTTCGAACTTAGAATTAATGAAACCTCACAGGTGGGCGGTATAAATTTTCTGCTAAAGGCATTTTATTGGTTACCTGGAGGGAATTCCAGCGTTAGCAATACGCTTTCCACATTATTTGGGATTCTCAGGCTGATAGTAATCTGAGCCTAATCGTATTGTTTCATCTTAAGAATAGTGCGTCCATCAATAATGTTATTAAAACTTTATTTAGCAGGGGTTCTACTGGAAAAAAGCTGTGACGAAACGGGTAATTAAATTATTTCCTTAGTGCTACGCTAGAATAATTTACAAATTAACGGTAGATAATCGAATTCGAGGCCAAATACGAACATCTTTTAAAATATTAAAGAAGGTTTCCTAACCCAAATTTCACAATAATTATAATTACAAATACCTCAATACATAAGTGATCTAGAGAAATCAAATATTTCCGTTCCAGAATAAACTATGTTTGTAATGGTACTGCGCAAAAAAGTTACATAATGTGTATATTTCCAGAAAAAAATGCAATAACACCAACGCCCAACTTCAGTAAAATGACAAAAGTATTGGCAGGAAAGGTTTTATATGTGTATTCGAACCAATTTTCATAAAATTTAATTACAGTGGTTAAAGTAAATTTGTGGTCAAATGCCTACTTTCCTGTCAAATCGGCTCATTGAGCAACGGTGTCGTCTCCACTTAATTCTTTAACAATAGCACTATACAAATGATTATAATTTGTTAAATCACAATATAAATTCATAATATGGAAACATCAAAACTTGTCACAAGGTTCAACATTATGCTAGCTTCAAAGGGAAAACGGTACAATATTGGGCTGTTAGGATAAATAATCCATAAGTTTGCAGCAATTAACCAGCTACAATGTCCAATATTTGGATTAAATACTTATTATTTTTCAGGAAATTGCTTATCATTATCAGAAAAAATATTTATTTCAATTGCATTTCCTTTTTGTCACTATGTCAAGAATTTGCTTAGGTGGCAACGTTGCTGTCAATACAGATGAAATAAAGCTATTTCTATAATTCGAAATAAAATACAGAAATATGGTTATGATAGAGCCTTTCAAGAAGACGTGTGATTATTAATCGGACTCAAGATCAGAGGGATAATTTTATTACAGGAATTTGTTGAAAAAGTTCCCTTTTAACAAAAAAAAAGTCGTTCTAACGTAAGATGTAACACCCCAGATCAGAAGATATACAAATGATGCGCAGCTTCCAAGATCGCATCTAGTCATTAAAATTTATTGGATTTTGCTCTGAATGTTAACACTTTTAAACTTTTTGGGAAAAAAAATGTTTTTTCCAAAACATATTCCACATAGAAATGTTGACTTTGATGCGAATATTCACTCAACTGCTTCCTTGGAACCACTGTGCGGCGTCAATCTTCATTTTTTCTGTGGGTAATCCTTTTCTGGTATATTTGGTGGCTACACACTTTACTATTCGCCTAAAATCGCCATTTCGTCAGCCACATTCCGCCAAAGCGTTCAATGCTTGTTGAAGTCATTCAACCACGAGTTTTTTGCATCTGCTTCCAATACCGAACGCAGCACCGTGCGCGCAAGTATTCGTAGTACTGCAAATTTCCACAACAAATTTCGATATTACAGGAAAATTTCAATTTCACTTTTTCTGTAGATAAAATTACAGAATCTTCAAGAGTGATTGCAATGCTGAAGGGACTGATGTGTAGTCATAAATCGAAGTGCTACAATTTAGCTATCATGACAGGGATGGACGACGCAATAAGCAAGTTAGTACAAAACGTATTGCGCTTTTCGCAACTTCAACTTGATATTCGATGTGGACTTGAAAAAGCGTCTCATTAATTCTGTATAATGGGGAAAAAAGAAAACTTAATGAGTTCAAACTGAAGAATATAATTTTTGACCTTCGCCGGCAGATAAACTTGATTTCCCAGGACGCTTCCATATTATATATATAGATATACATGTGCGGATATATATCGGGGAGGATGAAGAGGAAAAAAATGTTTTATTAAATTCCGTGTCGCCCGGCATATTCTGCGAAGTATGAGCCACGGAAATTAAATAATTTCTGTTACGCAAAACGAAATTAATCAAGTAATTAGATTTTTGTCCGTAACACTGGTTATTTATACTTCGTCCCTGGATGTTCCGTTTACACCATAAGTAAATAAAATATTAAATTGTGACAAAGTTCGCTGAAGGAAGTAATTTCCGTTCTCAGTGTCCGTTTTATCTAAAGTTGGGAATGTTTTAGTAACAATGTATACAAACACTGGAAGTTTTAGAAAGTTAAACAATTGTAATCTACATCTTCGTACATACCTATACGTAAGCTACTCTTCGCAAGCAACAAGTCAGTGGCGGCTTATGACCTGGAAATTGTATAAGGCGATATTTTTAAGATACATTTTCCATCCTTTTCGAATTAAATATGAATCGAAGCTCTTTAATTTTCCGATGGCTTATGCAACCGAAACAACACGAAACTACATACTTGCGATACATAATGTGAAGTTTGTCGTTAATAATTTTTCAGTAATATTTTATTGTGTACTATTACTTCTGTCATTTTTTAAATTTTAATCGTCATCTATTTAATTATAGTACTTTTTAAAGACGTTAGATCTATATAAAGATTTAAATAAATAATGTAGGTTATTTAGAATGAAGCAACCTATGCAAGAAAAGGATGGACATAGTTCAGTATTCACCAACTTATCATAGCCTGCGGCTATCTGACTAGTCGAAGGGATGGATGGTATGTATTTTCGTAGTGTTTGATGTACCGATCTCGAACATTCGAACATTTATTATCACGTTCGATGAAACGTAATTCTACTCTCTACCGCACGAGATTTTCTTAATCAACACCGAGAGAGCTTTAATATAGGGTAATGGCGTAAATAGACATTGTACCCCTTGAAATGCAAAGATATTTAATAAATATTTATTATAACTAGCCAACAATTTAGAGAGAAGCCTAACCGTATACCATCTATCTAAAACTCAATAAAAATGTCCAAGTACAATAAAAAATGTACACATTGTGGTTTTTCTGTAGTCATGAATGAAAGGAAAAAAAGACGTATTTAGCGTTTCGATAATATGCATATTATCTTCTTTCTATTCTTCGTTTCAGAAAACGAAGCCCATTGAGAAAAAGTTGCTGAAGATTATTATTTCTACATTGTGAATTTAGTTTAAAATTTAATATTAAAAAAATAATCATTAAAAAGATAAAAGTGTCGTAGCAATAATTTTAACTGTTAGGCGTATGAATAGAAAATTCTTCATTCATACACCTGTGACTTAATACTTAGAATGCCTTCGCGTTGTTTATCTTTCTAACGGTTTTTAATTTTTTTACTAACTTAAAATTAATTATTTCAAATTCAATGTAGAAATATAAAAAAAAATACAATTCTTCGATCTTCATAATACTCTTCAACAATTTTTTCTCAATGAGTTTCGTTGTCTAAGGTAGATTACATATTATCGAAACGTTAAAGACACCTACTTTCTTTCCTTTCATTTACGTCTGCAAAAAACGGGAAGTACGCATTTCTAATTGAAGTTTATCGTGTTTTTTTTTTTATATTTAACACCAACACAACGCAGAAATATAGTTACTAGGTTATAAACTTAACTTAGTTGATGTTCATTTCTAATCTATGACGCTGATGGGTAAGTAGAAACATGACCGTTGGTAGTGTATTTTTTCTCTCCTTACATTGCGTTTGTCGTAGATCATTCTATTAATATCACAAGGAAGCTATTTTAGCATTATTTTCTTTTGATTATTGTTTCTAGGCATTTTCTGATGTATATCATGATAAACCTGTAAAAATCTTTTACATGTGCAGTTTTCCAAAACGCTTAAGAATTCTAAAAGATTTTCGTCCTATTCACGAATTGATATTTTCTGTAGTAGGCTTTCACGACCGTACGTCCCATAGTAGAAATGTCTTTCGGGTGTTGTCGCGTACTTGATGTTTGACTTGACGTTCCGCTGATCATACTGTCAGCTTCTTCAGAGGATTTCTAAAGACTGCAGTCTCTAGAAATCTTCAGCGAACCGTCAAGTCAAACATCGAGTACGCGACAACACCCGAAAGACATTTCTGCCATGAACTTCTTTGTTTTTGAAAAATTCACTATATGTCCCATTTGGTTTGGAGTCTTTGAATTACGGTTTTTTATTTACCATCTTACAGCTAATCTTCATATCAACCATCCTCCTTCTATTAGTGTAATTAATTGCTTCCGTATTTCCATATTTGGATAGAAAAATCCTTAATGTGTGCGTTTTTTAATTCCGTATCCCTACATACACATTCACCTGTATGTATGGTAAATGGTAAATCGAGGCATAGAATTTTTCACTCTAGGAGCAACTCCAATGCAATATTTCCAATATAAAAAAGTAGTTCTAATTCGTTGTGTTGAATATAATTTTTTTAGAGCATTTCGTTTTGAACCTATTAGTTTTTGTTTATCGTTGTATACTGTTTTTTATCTGTTTATCTGTTAAAAATGTTCACTACCCTGCAATCGTTAATAATTTCATGATAACAGTAAATGAAACACACTAATTATAGAAGCTTTCGGATTTTAATTCTCATTATCGTTGGAAATCGGTGTAAAAAATGTTTTCGGTATATTTTTTTACTGAAACATTTTGCATTTGTTTCACAACAAGCTTTTTCATAATTAAAAGACAAATTGAACTCGTTACTAAAAAGCTTTTTTAACTTTCAATTTAGACCACGTAAAATATTGCTGTAAAATTTCTTTCACGTCAGATATTTTTATAGAAAATCTAAATTTTAACTACACAACCAAATCTAAATTGAATAAACCTTCGATAGATAAAAAAGTATTTTTGGTTGAAGAACACCAACAATCTAAACTTAAACTAAAATAGTATAAATGTCTTTCGGGTGATGTCGCGTAGTTAATATTTTACTTGACGTTTCGCTGACCATGCTGTCAGCTTCTTCAGAAGATTTCTAAAGTCTTTAGAAAGACATTTCTACTATGAATTACGGTCGTGAAAGCCTACACTCAACAATGAAAATAAAATATTCAGTTCATCCAAGTTAAGTATCATTATTTTGAAAATGTTATATTCAGAAAGCGTTTAAATTTTGCAGCTGTATGCAGACACTTTTCAAATCTGCTATATATTTTAGTTGACATCTTGTTCCGAGTTTCATAGTGTCGTTTGCGATGATTAGAGCGCAACATTCTCGCTTGCCTTCCAGTGATGTATAACCGCGAGAACTGCTTCGTTACATGTCGGCACTACCCGGCCTTCTATGCTGTGTGCTATGTGTAATACATATCGCAGTGCCAAGTTGATAAGTGTCGGAATTGAACGGAAACCATTAAAAATGTTGAAAATGCGTAAAATGCACCAACCCGTCTGTTTACTAACAGGGTAAACACGTATTTATGGAAATTTGCAAACGTAATATATAATGGTAAAGAAATCAAGTGATAAAAGTTTATGTTGGAAACCATATATGTATGTGTAGGAACCATAACACACAAATTAAAAAAAAACCGGAAGGAAATGGTATAAAGAATTTACATGTGATTTAACGATGATGTTAAGTGCGTGCAATATACGTTTGCAAAAATTGGACAGTTTCGTCAGTTTTGGAAGAAATATAATCCAACGTGGTAAATACCAAGTCCACAGACGCTGCGTAGATATTTGCCGTCAGTGCGCGAGAAAATTGAGAATTATGTGAAAACCGCAGTAAAAAATGAACGGTTGTGGCTACCTATAGATGAAACTGCAGACAAAATTCTTTGCTACCCTCTAAAAGACAGCTGTTCATAATGTATTAGTTAGAACTCTAGACAACTTTGGAATTTCACCAAAACAAGTGATAATATGCTTCGCACAGATCAATTATTCAAAGCTGTTTAACCGAATTTGCTACACATAACATGTCTGCTCCATGCTTTACACCTTATAGCAGACACTATACGAAAATGTTATCCCGATCTGGATCAACTAATAGCACAGACGAAAGCGGGTTTTCGTAAATCACCGAAGCGTATTCGGCTATTTCGTTCACAGTGTCCTGACATACTGGAACCGTCGCAGCCAATTCTTACACGATGGGGTTCATGGTTAGAAGCAGCATTCTACGCTAAAGAAGCAGTTGCAATAAAGCTAAGTCAAATGCAGTTCCAAAATCCTTAAGTTGCAGCAGATGTAAAAACTATTAACGACAATTACGTTGCAGTAGCCGACGCAATAAAAAAATTGCAAGCCACTTCGTTGTCCTTACGGGATTCGTGTGAAACTGTTGACCACGTACAAACAGTGCTACATATTTTAGATGACGAAAAAAGTGTTTCAGTCAGAGCAAAATTTAATACTATATTACGAAAAAATGTCGATTTTTCTAGATTACGCCACCTTTTTAACAATAGTATAGCGGAAATTCAAAGACCACTTTAAGCACGCAAATATTAGAATAATAGAATAATAGAACGATCTTTTTCTGCGTATAATCAGATATATACGTCGCAACGGACGGGTCACTGTAGAAACGTACGCTATAATACAGGTATTGCCATATAGGCATATTCGGTAAGTTCTTTACTATACTATGTTTGCGTTTTAATAAATTCCTTCATTGTTTTTTGTTCTAAATAACGCGCACGTTTATTTCGGTTAACCCAGCGCAGTGACGCTACTGCAAGGTAATCGACTTGTTGCGCTCTACTGATGATCAGCGGTCAGTTGTCCATCTTACTAGCAACCTCAAACGGTGAACATTGAACATTAGAAACAACATATCGAAAAAGCTAGAAGAAAATTATAGGAAATTGGATTCTCCTAGTCTTACTGTGAGATTCCTCAATATTTGCTTTAAGTGTTGAATACACCTAATACCTCGTCAATATGCATTTTAAAAGAATTAATTCGCTTTGAAATTACATTCTGCGTCAATCTACTCTCGATAAATCAATAAATTACGTGTAATAGAGATTCTGCTACAAACAATGCATAGTAACATTTTCAAATGAAAGGAAATAATTAAAGAGAATTTAGGAAAGTTTGACTCGGAATGGAAGGTAATGCGAAAGCAAAATAAATTAAAGCTATTATTGTGAGCTTAACACGGCAGTATACATTATAAATATTTAATTGTGCTTGAAATTTAATTCAATTAATTGATTCAGTCACAAGCTGTTCAATATACCAGTTCAGTTTAGCAAACGCCTTGCATTTGGAAACAATATTATACTAAATTAAATCCAAATATAGCATCACGTAATTATGTACTGTTGTATATTTAATGTATTGCACAAATTTCAAATACTGCGATTATAAATAGCGAAGACGAATAGCAAAATCAGGTGTCACTATAATCATTTTTTTTTATTAATCAGCTTAAGTTTTGTTGTAAATATGAACTGTATTCGTTGTATCGTTGATAATGAAGCAAGAAAACTTTTAAACACTAATTTTACGTGATTACATACATGGCTACTCTCTCGCCATTTTATACGTCAGAAATTGAAAAATTTGTAAAATATAAATTCGATAATTAAATATAACACGTATTAAGACTTTTTTAAATAGCAGAACGCGAGTAGTAAAATGTTATAATTTGTTTCAGTTGGTATTCCACATAGGTCCGTTTTAGATCCTCTGCTCTTCTTAATTTATCTGTAACAAAATGTTGCGGCTGACATATTTTATGCTAAGGATACACCTGTGATAAGCAAATTACATACTTTACAATGTATTCTGGCCAGGTTACTAGTCACGGCCTATTACTTTCTGGTCCACTCGCTGGGGATTTTGTTACGTTCAGTAGCAGAGTAAATAATTTATAGCGAATAGAGCAATAAGAATAGCAGATAACATAAAATATGAATCTAAATTGTATAGTTCATGGTTTATTACAACCTGAACGAAAGGAAAAAAATAGGCGTGCTTAACACGTCTATTTTCACACATAATGTTAATTATATTTGGACACGGCCACGAAGAAATTATTAATTAATAACATATAAAGATAATTGGAGGGAATCGCTTAGTAAATTACGGGTTCGTACTTTTCCCTATTTGTTGGAATTAGGGTGTGCTATAACCTACGTAAGGTGTTAATTTAAGTAAATTTGGTACCCACACTGATATTCATTAAATCAATACCAAGCAGGTTCTTCCAAATTTTTGCAGATTAACAAAGAGTCAACAAGGTTGTTGTCAAGGGGTTTCTTTTAAATAAGGTTTTCTGTTCTTGCGAAGAATTTCTTACATACAATTACGAGTGACTTTAATACATATCAGGATTTACAACTATAACATTGTACGAATTCATTGGATGAAGCATTTCACCTTCAGTACTACTGACGGTCACATACCCTCGTTTTTAATCTTCCCTATGTAAATATGAGTGACCGATTCTCCTGCTGGATCGAAAGATCTTGCCAGTGACAATGGTTGGAGCAACAGTTCCATTTTTACAGTGGCTAAAGTAATTTGTGAGTTGCGTGAGGCCTGCGTGTTTGCCTTAGTTTAGATAATCACGATAGTCATATGCACTAGAGGCCTACAAAATTGCAAGAGACACAATCGCTAGACATACTATCCTTTGGGCCTTTAAAAAGGGCTTCCAGTAATCAGTGTGCTTTTTGGATGACGAGTAATCCTAGAAAAAGGATCCATTTCAACCGTCCGTATTATCAGAAGTAGATCTTGTGGCATCAAACTCCCTTCGTCATCAGTAGAGATGACCAAGGCAGGTGCAATTATTACTTTTTTGCAGCGACTAGACAGGCTCGTGTTTATTCGTCTCACGAGAGGGGGTTCGTGTTGCTTACTGGTTTTCCCGAGAGTCGACAAAACACGAGTCTATTTAATCGTTACAAGAAAGTAATAATGCACCTGCCTTTGCCATTTCTAGTCATCAGCAAAAGGATTGTTTCAGCGAATGCAGGTAAATCTATCGATGTAAAAGTTGTTGAAGTAATACCAAAGAAGAACGCAATACTTCCGAAAGAGAACACATCAGATTCTTCATAAAAAAAAACAACATAATCTTACAAAATGCTTCTACTGTGGAATAACTATTTCCTTTTCTTTCCGCAAGAAGTAATGTAGCCGAAAAGGAAAGAAATGTCAGAAAGAAACATTCAATATTTTAAATTCTACTCCTGCGCGGGATGAACTAGAACACAAACAACTAAAGACGATAAACAACAATAAGAGAAAAATAAATAAAAAAAAAACAATGTTAACTGCAAAGTGCATTGTTTAATCAGTTTTACATTCTTTGTATAATTTCAGATAGTTCAGTACCAAAACTGTTCTATAATTCATTTTAAGAACTATTTTATATCAAAGTCAAATTTTTGGTGCGCTAATACCCCAGTCTCCGCTACTGACTCACAAACGGTGTACAATTCCATAGCTACGTTTGATTGTAATTGCGTGGTTAAAATTTCGTAGCTCTTAATGAGAAAATATGTATTGCTGATACACAAAAGAGAGATTTTCTTGGCTGAACGTAGATTTGTTTGACAAAAGGACTTTTCCTATTTTAGCCATACTACGCTACTTCCTTTGCTGTATGTTTAACTAATTCTTGGATTATTCAGACTTCTTATAAGAGTACCTAATAAATTAGTGAAGATTAGGTTCTGGAAACTAGAAACACTTAGAGAAAACAATTTCCTGCATATTTATATCGTTCAAATGCGAGGGCTTAATCCTTTTAAGTTGTTCTTGCAAAACAATGTTTTAAATTAAATTTTGGCAGAAAACGGAGGCAAACGTCACGAGATCTTAACGTAAACTCTTTGTGTGTGAACAGCGCTGAAATTACAAAACTTGACGCTTCTCTTTGTTTTATACTTGGTTAAGCTAACAATGAATCTTAATTTTGGAAATATCGTTTTTCCAAACTATTGTCTTTAGGGGAATTTAATTTCGGTAACTATTCTCGTAATCAAAGCTTGACAAATAATGCGAAGTTTATGTTAATGCGATTAAAGTAATAGAAGTTTTCGCGAGTGGTAGTCACGAAAAAAATATGAGCAGCTCTTACCTAAGATGCGGGATTGAGTACAAAGAACCGCCAACGGAAGACTAGGTAAGAACGTTTGAAATGCAAAGAACAGGCGTGCGAACGTTACAATTTCACATTGTTTGCATCAATTTTAGGTTTCCTCAGCTTCTGGTTTTCAAGCAATAACGTCATCGACAACTCCCGATTTCCTTATATTATTTTGATAGATCATTTTTAATACCTCACACAACAATTTTTTTTAATAAAAGTCATTTAAAAAGTGGAAAATATAAAGGTTATCAATAACAAAAAGAGGGTAAATGCTATTATTCAAAAAATGAAATGATGCCTTCCTTTAAATTAAATATCATCTACCAGCCTCTAGACAATAGGCAAATCCGTGGACATTGCGTGTGCCATCAAGACGACATCAATTCCATTCATTCGATGCCTAATTCTACTTTTGAAATCTTCTAGATTCCACAGTCTACCAATATAGTATTTTGATTTTAAATATCTCTCTAATATCCAACTCCTAGTAAAACCGTTGTTTAAAAGCTTGCGAACAGGACGTGTAAAGCACGGAGATGCATCATTTTGTTGAAACCAAATATCGTCATTTGCTAAGTTAAGATCTTCTACATTTGGAAAAGTTTCTGCAAAAGCAATTACAAGTGCGTCCCTCAAAATGTCGCTGCCCTGCGAGAGTTTCGTCGTGGATCTGACCGTAGAAATGCGCATGATTGAAATTCAGTCGCTACTCAAATATGTTGTCGGGTTTATGGATTTATAGAGCACTCTTGTTTCCAAAGCCAAACTGCTGCTTCTTAAAAAAACCTCAATGGATCCCGAAAAACGCTTGGCAGCGACAAACTACAAATATTTGGAAAGAAACACTTTTTGCCAACCGTTGGCATAGTTCTATAAATTGGAATAATAAAAAACACGCAACCCGTCATACATTATCAAGTAACTTAAAAGCGGTCTATTGTAAAAATAATAACTATCTGTTATTTTCAACTGTTATTTTAAAATAATAGCAACAGCCGAAACTGTAATTTACAAATAGTAGGTTAATCCCATCACTAAAAGAAACACAATATGAAGCGTGAAGGAAAGAACCTAGCACAACGAATAGCTGTGAGTACCGCGAAATTTAAATGATTAAATAAATGAAAGTGTAGTGACAGGCGAAACTTGAACAACAAACAAAAAGCAAGTTGGATAGTTTCGAGATGAAGTTCCTGCGAAAAATAGAAAGGGAGACAACAAGAATTCGAAATGAAATATGTAGGAAGAATCTAAACATAGTCCCTATAAAAGTATCAATAAAACAAGGGCAATTTAAATGGCTAGGGCATATAATGGAGGGCGGAAGGATTAGTAATGCAGGTGATGATGAAGCCCGCACAGCTTCTGAGAAGGAGAAGCGGAATGGAAGGAAGTAAAGAAGCTTGCAGACGACAGAGAGAAATGCAAAGAAATGTGCTGGCTCTAACATAACTTCATGCCGAAAGGTAAAGATTAAGTAATGAAGTAAAATTGTAGACTGTAAAATATTGCACCAACGTAAGCGTCCTGAACAACTAAAATTTCAGGTTGAAAATCGATAATTTAGAAATAGTTATCGAGTCGACATTATGTTACGCGATTGTAAAATACGGATGTGATCGATAGTGCCATTTGTCCAACTCTATCAGAACGTATCCTCAAATTGGTTCTTGGTATCTGATGCACACTCCCATATTTCAATTTATTCCTTAGATGTGAATAAAAAGAAATGAGATTTAGACAACCCATATTTTACGTAATAGTACACTAGGAAAGTCTTAACAGTTCTAATGCCATTAACGAATATATTACTTCATTTATCAAGTACTATGACACGCTACGTGATTAATGGAAAACAATGAGAAACTTTATTTTAATTTATGGCAAATGCACAATGCATTATTAATATTTACTAAACCTTCCGACAAATAAATTTTACTACGGTGCAATTTTCAAGAGTTAAATTTACCTTAATACGGGTACTCCTTCCAGTTTCCTACGAGGGTAGTCTGAAAACTTTCCAGCCCCATACAAAAAACAAATATTTTTGTATCAAACCCAATTTTATTTCTTAACATACAAGATAAGCGCCAGAAGTTTCCGGTCTAACTACATATATTTTAGTAATCATAGAAACAAAATAGCAGTATTGTCAGGTAGCGCTAAATTATTGCAGTGTTGGGGCATTTTGTACTATGGTGAAACTCGAGTACCGAGCCGTGATTAAATTCTTCACTAAATAAAGTCTTACTCCCAGTAAAATTAAATAACGTTTGGATGGTGTATATGGTGCAGATCCGCCTTCATATTCTAGAATTAAGGAATTGGTAAAGCAACTTCGTTTGGGACGAGAAAGCATGGCTATCGGAAGAGAACATTGCCCTAGTGGAGCGCGAGGTGCTGAAATATAGACGTCTAAAGGTAAAAAATTGTTATCACAGTTAGGGCTTTCAAATATAGTATATGCGATGTATTCTACATGAGCACCTTCACATGAATAAGGTTAATGCCAAACGGGTTCCTCGACTGTTGTTAGCAGTGTAAAAAGAGCATCGTGTGACTTGTAGTGAACAATTTTTGAAGCTCTGTGTCAACTAACACGAATGATTTTGTACTATGATCTTCTGTCAAACCTATAGCCCAAGTATGCCAAATCTACCAAACCAATGTCTGATGCCAAAAATCTGATTCATTTCGCTTAAATTGCTTCAACAGGGTTTTAAAAGTAATCATTCAGCTGCGTTTTTAGTCCTGGCTCAGTAAACGCAGCACCAAACGTGCGATTAGCTTTTTCATGCCCAAATCTCCTCCAGTCAATATTATGACAAACACGTTCTTTCGGGATGCCCAGAATTTCTGCTATCTCTCTAATCTTAGTTCGAGGGTCATCTAGCATCATTTGGTTAACTTCTCCCATGTTATCGATAGTGGCCGCAGTTTTTAGCCGTCGCGAACGTTCATACTCAACCAACTGGTACGACCACCTTTAAGTTCAGCAGTCCAAAATCTCACAGTGACAGATGATGGTGCAGAGATCCCGTAAGCCGCGTCCGTTTAAATGCAAGAATTTAATGACTGATACAAACGACTGTTAAACAGCAATTAGGCATCCGAAATGGTTTTCAAAAGCGTCTATCAACGCATACGCAATTATGCTGAGGCTTAAAACTTTTCGAAATTATCCTCGTATATGGACGTTTTTATCTATTTTCCGTCAAGTGTGTCCTTCCCGAAGATCTACCACATTAGTTTATTCCTACATAAAGTGGGTTTATCTTCTTTGTATTAACACTTCAAGTAGCAATAAATTGAGCTGATGCTCTCCTGTATCATCATTTACGGCTATATTCACTTCAGCGTTTTCCCATTAAATGCTCGCGGGCTACATCTTGCAGGTGCTGCTGTTCACACTCGATTTGACAATGCAATAAACAAACGAGTTACCGTTGTCTTTGTATACGTTCTTGTCCTTATGAGTGAAGTTCCTTTGTTATCAGAATAATAATTTCTAAAAACAACATTTATCGGGTTAAGTAGGTTACGTACTTAGCTTAGATAAATTAATAGCTACGTTTCAAAATATATGCCTCGCACGGCGCGAACTTAAAGAACGACAAGGGTAGGTAACTAATTCTTCAATCTAGTTTTCCGTGTCACTGTAAGGTCATCCCACGGCTGAGATAACCTGTCTAGCTGGGGTGATTTGCTTCTCCCCTGAGAAATGGAATACTATCTTGTGCCAGTGACACCGGTCTTCCGATTTGTGTTACCCTACAGAGAATATCCTTTCCAGCAATTGTTAGATACGTACGTGTATAATAAGTTTACAGTAACATTCCCATTAATTTAAATGTTACTTTGTATAGCGAATGACATAGTTTCTCACAATAAACCTACCGCCACACATTTAATGATAATGCATAATTTCGACATTTTTCTGCATGTACACTGTTTTAATAATTAAATGTGATTTGACCGATAACTTCGAACGTGCATAAAATGTTATATTGTTGTTATGTTGTATACTGTATTCAAGGTAGGAAATTAGAGGTGGGCTAACTAGCATAAGATTTCATACGTATGGCAGTCCTACCGTATGTGTCTCGTCGAGCTGGGAGGTCTGTTGTCCCAGCAATTCCTTTTTGCTTGAGGGAGATTTTATAGAATGTATTACAATTTGCGTAGAAAATAATTCTTAGACGTTTTAGTAGAATGGCAACAATATAGGTACTATTAGCTCGGCTGTTGCACATCCTGCAACGAGTTGACTAGTTTGATCCAGTCGACATTCAGAAGGAACAATGGTGGGTTTTGATCTTTTGGAGTCAATCGTTAGCTGTCGTAATGCAATGTGGGATTTGAACTCCACCTGCGACATTTTGTTGTCATTGACAATGTTATTTATAAAGAGAGGCCACCACCATTCTTTTCTAATAATTCTGTATCGGTAATTACCCACACCGCTGTGGAGATCTACACCACAAATACATTTATTGCAATGAAAGATAACAACTGGTTGTGGTAAGGTCTCCGTTTTCTTTCTTTCTGTCGAAGAATGGTTATGATTTTTTACCATCTTTAACTGCAGGCAAGAGATCAAGAATAATTTCGGCACCTAACCTGAAGCTCTTAGTTCATATTTCTGTTTATTGGCGTATACTCCTGCATTCAGCATAAATTTCTACAAATGCCCTTCAAATGAACAAAGACATCATAACTCAAATCCAGATCTCTCTGGCTTGCCTTCAATGAATATTTTATATGAACAGCACTCAAAATATAGCACCATTTATTCATCCACGGTCAAGTTGAACTGCATACATTTCCTGGTTCATTGTGTCAAAACTTATTCTTACCCATACAGTCTTTAACCAATTTTACACCCGAGGTCAAGTATGATATCCAGTTAAAATAACTATGTGAAAATGCACGTTTAAAAACAATAGTGGAAATGCAAGTCTCAACGGGCAAAAATTGAGGTAATTCACACATCCGTCCGATGTAGAGTAAATGCAAAGGAATTCTTCTCTAAAAAAAAGTATTTCAAAGGTCAAGTGTTTCGCGTATGGAATATTATCTACAAGCATTATAGAATATTTTTTATTTTTTATTATTATTTATTATTTATACAGAAAAAAGTAATCGTTGGCGTTGCGGAATAAACCATAAGGCATTATTCAATTTCGGGAAGTTAAGTCAAACAAATTTCCTTTGTTTGGAAATTATTTTTGCCTAAAGTGATCAACCCACAGCCACCTACATTGAATTTTTTAAGTATCATATAATTCTAGTATATACACTAAAATACATAATATATTGTTGGATAAAAGTTCAAGCACAAATTTCTTTTAGAGGCTGAAAATATGTAAAAGAAATCTAAGAAAGACGGTGACCAAAATTAAGTAAAAAATGTTTACGGGCAGTAAGTAGTGCTTCTGTCACAAGACGTACAATTACGCTAGCGATTCCTTACAATGTGCCTCTGATACACATACATTTCATTGATTTGGTTTTACATGTAATAACACTATAGCAATAATCAACAATAAATTACATTTCGTTTTCTCCGATGCTCATAATTTAACTGCAATACCTACGTACATGAAGGCGAATTCTGGGAAATAAACTTACAAAAACAGAAATTACTGTATGAATACCGCGCTAGAATAATCTCTGTTTTCGCTTATGATGGTTTTCGTTAAATTTCTCCGGCACAAAAGCACGTTAATACAATTTCTTAATTGCAGAGAGCAGCGTAGAGCATAATACGGTTGCGGAGAACAGCAAATATACGTCTTATAGTTATAATTAAAACACGAGAAGAAAAAGCAGCGCCAAAGCAAAATCTAGAAAGGAGATACTCGTATAAAAAACAACAGTTAAAATATGATAATAAGCTCAGTTGTTGAAGACGTACCAAGGTTATCTATGTGATCTCTATCCAGGTAATTAGATTATTTAGATGTGAAAGATGGAAAACGTGTTACAATTCCTGTCTCACCCGATGAATACGAACTGGAAAAATCTATATCTATATCGTAATAACTTGCATGATGGGCTAAGGAATGGATATTTGTAAACATTTCGATAACCGTGAAATAGATTTTCCTCTATGTTCTTCTTCCATTTTTCTCGCGTAAAAAATATGGCTCTTAAAAGTATAACAAGTTGAATAAGAATCCATATTGCAACCGAAAGAATTATCTTTGTTATTCTACTAACTTCATTACTGTTGACTTAGATTACCACATTTTACGCTATTTACGCTTAACTTATTTGCATAGTCACATAAGTTAGTCAAATATGTTAAACGTTATTTGAAGTTTCAACATAAAGAATAATTTAAAAAATAACATGGACCACTGGATTATTGTATCCTTTTTTCTATTTGTCTGTCGAATATATTATGTTTACAGTATACAAGAAATACTAAAGCTTCTTCAGTTTTAATGTTAGGAATAACAAGACAGGTTATCAAAATATTTTTAGTTATCTTACTTACCTCATCGGTTTGAACAGAGCCTGCAGGTTGTTGGAATAATCTATGATTAGCTTGATTTGTGTTCCGCCCGATTTTTGTGCTGAAAGAAAAACAAATTTTAACTACACTATGTAATGTGAACTGCAACAAAAATACAATTTTTTAAATATCTTATTCGTAAATATTTTTTTTGGAAAACCGAAATCGAGTGATTAAGACGCTAAAAAACACATGTTCTCTTTGTACCAAGATACTCTTCGTTCTCCAGAATTTCATCAAAATCTGAATTTTTTGTTTTTTTGTATTCTTTGTCTTTTTCATATTTTTCTCTTCATCCTGTAATTGGGGTATCTATATTGCCATTATTATCATCTATTTACACAAACACTTCGTTCGCCCACAACCCGTCCATTAACAGCGCTAATGTGAAAATAAGAACCGCTGGTCAGTCTTAATTAGACCTTTGTTACATTTTAATCACATTCAGAAACGAGAGGAAAGACCACAAAGTTTAATTAAACGAGTTGTTGATGCTGTCAAAATGTTTACGTACGTCTTTAAAGACACCAAATTTTAGGAAAAACGTTAATTAGGGAAAAGCACTTTTATAAACGGGGAGAAATTGTTTCCATTTTTCTTTTGCTTTTTTTAATTAAGAGAAGAGTATTTTTTGTTGACATACTTTATTTTATTTAATTTTAGAATACACAATGCATTACACTATTGGTAAGCTTAACAACTCCTCTCAAGTTATAATTATTTTTTATTTTAACTCAAATAATCTTTCTTTGATTAGCAAGTGAATTGAGTATAGCAAAAAATCAAATCTAATTAAAATAAGCATATTCCTTAATGAACTAAATAACCAGGTCTCAAATAGGTACATTTGTTTTTATTTCGTAGCAAGCCCAGATGTTTGTAAAACTTGTATTTCTTATTCTCATTAACAAATAGCAATTTATGAGTTAGGGAAAGAACATGTCTATCACAAGTTCTCAGGAGTTAAAAGTAAATATCACATATTAATTATTAGTAAACATACTTCGTACCCTTTTCTTTTTGTTAAGTGAAAGTCGATAACCCACATTAATTATAGCTTTCTGAAAAATGTGTGTCAAATAAAATCTAATAAAATTGATTCAACCGTAAAATTATGGAATATATACAGCAAAAGGACATTGCTAATACAAGCATGTTACAGCTTTCCAAGTCGTTTATTGTCATTATAACATTAATAATAAGAACATTCTATGCCTTCTCATCCTCCAATAGTTTTCCCCAATTATTGGGGGCGTCAGCCGGCCACGAGTTAAGCCTGCGCCCGTGGGGCATCTTGAGATGTTCATCGTCAGCATAATGAAGAAAACCACTACTGTACGAGTTGCTAGCCTAGGAATCGGACCCAGTACCTCGAGACATATAGCTGAAGGCGTTAGACGCTGCACAGTCCAGTGTAATATCTACGTAAAACGAATCATCGCATTTAATGTAGAATATCTTCAATATGCTCCAATTCTAATTCGTTTCATTATTAAGCTGTCATAATTTCATTTTTTTTTTTACATTTTCCGATGTTGTAGCCGTAATACCATTTGTGACGTTTAGAGAAGCCTGATTTAATTAATTAAATGGTAATTAACATTGGATGTGGGAAACGTTTATGTATTTTAGCCTGTATTAAGTATGGGACGCCCAATTTTTAACATTGTTTTAATTAATACTTGTTTATTTACATATAATAGAATTGGTTTCATTTATTAATTTCTTGAATGTATTTATTCTATGTATTCTATTCTTTTATTTCAGCTCTGTACGTTGAATACTACTACTTTTCTAAATATTTAATATGTAAAAATTAGGCAAGTGCAGATATATTGATTTTTTCCGTTATGATATTTTGCGCGCGTTGTGTGAGAGAGAAATAGTGCATCCTAGCGGCCTAAACGATAAGACGTGTCACTAGCATCTAAGTATAGGGGGTTGGCCGAAAAGTATCCCAACTGCCCAAAAAGTCGAGTAAAGAGTAATAAATTCCATTTATCCAGTGGAAGGAGGAGACATAGTTGGTGTTTGTCGTGGCCAGAAGAGACACGGATAAATAATATAAACAATTACATGGTGTTGCACCATAGTTGTAACATACAAAGGTACGCTAGCTGCCCCACAAAGCAAGGGCATTAATCATAGCCAAACCTTTTAACTGAACTATGTAAGTGTATAAAGTGAAACCACCACTACCATCAAGAGGGCAGGAAGACGCTGTCTATTTCCCGCCATCCGACCGCACCCATCATCTCGATAAATCGTACATATTTCTTTTTATTTTTATATTCATATTTGTTTCAAACTTATTGCTCTGAATAGTTTAAATTCTTTTTGTCATAAATTTTAATAGTAATATCTCTCTTTTGTAATAAAACATTGTTATCTTTTGAAATCAATTCCTTTATTTTTTTAGTACATAACTACTTAATTACTCAAGAGAAATAGTCATAAACAAAAATAATAATTTTCATTTTACCTGAGGGAGAGTAGAATACTGAGTAAAGTAGGTAACAGTGAAACAATATACTTAATTGATAAATTCTATGCTTTTGCAATTTCATTGTTGCTTCGTCAGAGAAACCAAATTGAAATTGCGAGCATTACAATTAATACAAGGTAGTAGAATATTCAAAATTACTTACACGTGAGTGTTGTTGGCATGAACAGCAGGAAAATTAGACATTAAATTAAAATATAGCCAGGTTTCATGCTAATTTTCGTTAATTAAAACATTGAAATTTAAAGTAAAAAGTTCATCCGCCCGCAATAACCGGCGAATACGAGATCAGGCGGTTATGCAGCGACAGTTTGTAAACCAAAAGGTTATATGCGAGAGGAACCGAACAGCATACAGGTGCGTTCATATAATCCAGTCCAGGAAAAAAATAATGACTAGTGTAGTGATAAGTAAAGTTCTCCACTTTCCGTGCGCTTCACGAAAATAGAAGAGATTAGACAGACTCGTGTTTATTCGTCTCGTGAGAATGGATGCGTGTTGCCCACTGGTTTCCCCAAGAGTCGGCAAAACACGAGTCCGTCTAGTTGCGAATTTCGTGAAGCGCACGGGAAGTGGAGAACTTTAGTGATGAGTAAAGTTATCACAGCAAACAAGAGAGAAGCACTTTTTTAAAACTATTAACTAGTATTATGAGTACAGTCAATATCAAATAAGTACGAATGTATGTTACCCAAACTATGTAAATCGTTGTTGAAATTAAGAGCATCTGAATTTATGTTAATGTGGTACGCTTGCACGAATAACTTTTTTCTAGTTGACTGTTCTGTAGCCAATGCAGACACATCATTGAAGTTGAAACGGCACCCGATGGCATTACCTTGGTTAGTCACAGCTGCTTTTCTACATTATCAGGAAAGTGGAGATGATTATTTCTATGTTATCTGATTCCATTCTTTGGACGTTGTGAGATTTGTCCCACATTGAATCACATTAAACTTTACACTAATTTATTTAAAGTGATTAAATTGTATTTAGCAAGAGTAGCTAATAAATCTTTAAAACAACTGGCAGCTAATGGAGTTACAGTCGGAATAAATGGGAGTCTACAATATTTCATATCTAAGGTACTAGACCTAGAAAGTAATAATTGTTCACGAAAGTAACAGTAAGTTTCTTTGAATTGTTATAATAGAATTTAGGATAGAATATTTTCAGTGTCCAGCTTCTAATAGCTTACAAAGTGTTAATCTTTTGGCTAGGGTAAGTGGGTGCAATAAAAATTTATATATCTACCCGTGCAGGAGAGCTTTCTTGTAGCAACTCCAAAGCGTAGTTTGGTAATCGCTTTTGATAATGTTAGTATCCAAAAAGGAGCAATGTTGTCGACGTTATATTTGACACTAAATTGAATAGCATCATAAAAACCATTGAAAATGGAGAAGAGTGGTCTCTACAGATCATTAAGTTTATTTAACTGAGAAGCCATACAGCGTTACTTTTTTCCTACGGGTAATTTCCCTAATTATCAAAAGGACACAAAGAACATGCCTGAATTCGAAATTTAAAATTACACTTCATCGGAATTTGACCTATAAGGTTAATCAATCATCTTGCTAGTTTGCTCATAATTTTGCTTTCTACCATGAACATCTAAAAAAAAAAAACACCGAAAATTTTATAAAAAATTCTGCACAATCTACCAAATTTGCTTTCATTAAATCAGAACGTCAATTTACGACCGCAATACATCGCTATCACCCTTACAACAACATTTCACTACGGACGCACGTTTCAAGAGTAAAAGTGAGTTATAAATAATAAATGCGTCAAAGGACATCTATCAATTTAACTTCAGGATTCTGTTATTAATAATGTAATTACCAAAGAGAATATTGTTATTAAATATTTTGGAGTATTTACTTGGAGTTCACACACATCATCAAGTTATTTCAATCAAGAAGTTCGCAATGCGCTAGCAGTTTAAGAGAAACCTTCGTAGGTAAGTAAAAACACTAACTGATAGTTCTAAACAATATTTATTAGTCAAAAAAAATATATCTTAAATAGCAAGAAGAAATAGAGTCAACAGTCATTTTGTTCTGTTAAATAATTATCTAGGGAGTATTGAATACAGCTAATAGAAGGCTTCGAGTCAACGGAAACTTGCTCGCTTAAAACCATGGCAACTATATCCGATTGTAGTTGCGACGATCGGTCTTGAGGCAAATTTCGTAGAAGCGACGCAATATATCTCCCAAAATGGTCGAAACTATCCATATTCGTGACACTAGCAACTCTTCTAGAAATTTCGTCTAGTTTTGATATTGTCAAAGTAACATCAGTACTACATCCAATGTCACAAGGAGTCAAAAATGTCCTTTTTGACGGAACTGTTTCTTCAACGTCAGAGTGTATTATCCTTTTCGTTTGCTGGAGCCGGTTTTTCATATCTTCAGAGGTTCTCGGTGCCGAAGTGAACGTTGGCGATGTGGGAGGAAAAGGAGTTGATGACTGTTCATCATCGAATTGATGCAATTTGTTTGAATCGTGTTCGTTTACAATTGTCTTTTTGTTTTCTGGATCTTTATTCAAGTTTTCCTACAACAAATGAAACACAATGGTGTATACTTTTATCTGAACGGTTGGTACTTCACCGAGCTACCAAACTAATATTTTATTGTAGCATGTGTCTTTAATATCTACAAATTTCACTCTCTCTAGAAAACTACTAAGTGCAGTCCACGTACTTTAAGCCTTAGGTATCTAGTATGAACCTAATCAAAAACAAATGCTACCATTTGACAAATCTGCCTGCAATTAACGTCCAAATAATAATTTGCCAGTTTATAACCATTGCTCGGTTAAGTGGGACAATCAGAAGTTGAGTAATTGGAAAGGGTTTATAAGGTCTCTGCATCATCGTATGCCGGCCAAAATTGTTTCAGTGGGGCAGAGAATCTCTGAGATGATCCACGCGAAGAAGGTCTCATTACCATAGCGATGCCAAGAAACAACAAATTGGACAAGGAAATCCTATTCAATGATCGCCAGCCAAAGGTTAAGGAGATGTGGGGATAAAGAGGGATTTCAAAAACAATTTTTTTGGCGCAAGGTGGGTCCTAAAATTGCTCAGCACGGATCAGAAGAAACAACGTATTGAATGTAGCCGAAAGTTTCTTGAGGTGTACGAAGTCAAAAACACGACCATTAACCAAATAGTGACTAGATATAAAAGGACAAAAGAACTACAACAAGAGAAACAGTGCCTCTATACTACAACCCTTTTTCTAAGAAGAGACGATGGAGCGACGAAAAAGATAAAAAGGGTGATAGCTATAGTATTTTAGGACAGCGAGGACATGTTATTAGTCGACTTTAAAGAACGCTGACTTGCTACACCAAAGCTGGCTCTTGCACAGCAATGATCCTTAACAAAATTGCAATTTCGAACGCTACTGTGCACCGGTGTGGATTCAATGAAGTCGATCTTCATCAAAAATTAATATTTTGAAGACAAACAACCATTGTACTTTATAGCTTTGAAGTACTAAATAAGCGATCTGAAAAATGTATGGAAATAGTAAGAGATTATATAGAAAAATAATGAAATAGATGAGATTTTTCTTCCATGAGATTTTTCTTTCCTTGTTAGGCTTAGAATACGTGGACGGCACGTCGTGAAATAAAATGAGAATGAATTATATTAAAAAATATACAGGCAGAAACAATTATACCCGTGAGCACTTATGCCTCCTTGGTATAGCAGTCAGAAACAATCCAAATGTTTGAGAAACAATAATTTCGACAAATTCATGAATTTGTCCTATAGCAGCCGTATAAATTTGACTGGTAATAACTACTTGATGTCTACATACAGAAGCAGGGCATAATAAGCTTGCTCTTAACAGATTAAAGCCGAACGATCCAGGAAGACTCTAAAGATTCTAAAAATAGCCATATACAAATACATAAATTATTTAATGCACGTTACAAAAGGCCCTCTCTCAATTTGTCAATTACGCTGTTTGATCATGTTTTTTTTTGTTGTACTTCTAGTAAATAACTTATTCACTTACCTATTCATGTATTGATTTAATATAAATTCTTTTTATACAAGAACCGGTCAAATGTATCAACCTGTTTAAACTGCACTGAAATATCCGTTTAATTAATTAACAACTAAATTATGGACTGTAACTAAAATCTCTACGTTTGAATACAGGCAAACAAATATGTTGTTTGAAAGAAATAATTTTGTCGATTTAGTTTGATTGCCCTAAAAATATATTTTTAATTTAAATGATAATTAAACACATTTATTTATTTTAACTGATTACCTTGTAACTACAAATAAATGGTTGATCGATCATACAATGACGTTTCATTTGAATCAAAGATGTAGTGCAAATAATATTTATTACAAGTAAGTATAACATACATGTACATACATGTTTAACAAAAAAATATTTAGGACCAACTTAATATACGATATACAACAAATTAAACAAAATTACAGAACTAAACAAAACAAAATGAAAAGCTGAAAATAATGGTAAATTGCCTATAAAGGCACGGTCCCTCTGCAGCGAGAAATCATTGCGACAAAAGGGCATCAATTAGTTGCTTTAACATGGTGTGTTTAGCATGCGATTAGTGGAATCGATTCGTCAGTCACTGTTTCAGAAGCAGTTGTCTTCTGATAGTTGTGTGGTAAATACAATATTTATTTAATATTTAATACAATAATACAAAGTTATGAGAAAAACCATGTTAGGTGCAACTACCTTAATAATGGAGGAAGAAGCAGAAGGGGTATCTTTATTAACAATGTGTAATCCTACAGGCAAGAAAAAGATTTTTGTAGATAGAAGAACAGAAGGAAGTTTCATAACTCTGATAGAAAATCACTTAAAGGACGATGATAGTAATTTTAAAGAATACTTTACATATACCAAGATTTAGTTTCTCGATTTCATATATATCCGATGATATAAGTTTTATAAATTATTTTTAAATGTGTGTAAAAATAAATATGCAAAATTCCAAACTTTTCTTTCTAGATACCTTATTACCGGAAATTCCTTCGGATCCAAAACGGACAAATATGCTTCCGATTTACTTGCCCAAGACCCCCGAAAATTTGAAGCAAACAGCTACGGAATTTCATGATAAATTGCATTTTTCAAATTGCTCTGGAAGCACCTTTAGATAGTTAAAAAATGTCGATGTTTTTAGGAAAATCTTGCAACCAAATTTAACGGGAAGTTGTACCTATAAAAGATTCTGAAGCTAAAGATTAAGATCATCATTTCAGGTACGCACTCGAGGTATTCGAAGGTAGATCGGATGTAAACATTTACATCCAAATTTGAGTAGCACCTGCAATTAAAGATTGGACATGCACCAAGCTAGACGTTCAGAATAAATATACAAGTCAGTATCTATGTTGAACTTAAACAAGATGTAATTAATAAACTTCCTCTGCACTCTCTCACATTTAACTGAATGGAAAGCTAAATATGTGCTCCACACCGTAGAGCCAGTATTCCAGAATAGGATGCATTTTATTTCGGAATATAGCGATAAGCCCAATACCGTTTTTAAAATCGCGGATTTGCCGTTCAATAAATGCACATAGCTTAATCTACACGCAACGTCATCAATATGCAAATTAAAATTCAGGGAATGCGAACGAGTGCAGTACCGCTAATTAACTACGCATAATGGTGAATGAAATGGTTTAACGTTTGACGATGTTCAACATCATATTATTACTTTGACACCAGGCAGAGCTAAGCTAAGACAATGTTTTTCTTGAAGGAACAGTATATTCATTTGTCATTATTCTAATAAAAATCTATCTAAATAATTTGTTTCATTCAGTACACTAATTTTCTTTAATCCACTTGAAACAACAAACCAAATATTTGTTCACTTGTACTCAAACACGCCGGTCCTCTTTTGTTTCCAAAAATTGACTTGGCTGGCTACTGTGTTGAAGCCTCCACTCATCATATGAATCAATGGATTGGCTGGCCCTGATTTAAATACTTACCATGTTTGAGTAGTCCCTCCTTGATTTTACGTGGGGCTTCAGGAATGAATCCATTCTATTAAACCATACCACTGTTGGAACATACATTTTCGAAGAAGGGATTTTCTTACTCGTTCTGATCTTTTTTAATTCCTGCGAATATGAGCTGCGTAAATTATTGAATTTCAATAATACGTGATGTTCGGAAAATCCTTTAATGTTCATTGCGCCAGCTATCCTCTTCGCGGCAACCACACGCGCTTCCCGTCTTTTATAATCTTTGCTATTTGGATCCCATAATACCGATTCATTTTGATAATACTCTAAAAATTTCATTGTTTCTGTGTCACTCATTCTCAACGTATTCGCCGCCATATTGAACGCAACTTGCTTGCGTCACTGCTCACGATCGACTAGCGAAATGACTGCCAGCGCCGATCGTGGAAGAATTCGTAGTTCACGAATTACGTGCGGTGCTGCAGTTTAGGCGGAACGTTGTTCGCCAGAGCATGCGTCACATTCGTGCTTCACGAGCATTGTATAAACACATCTAAATATACGTGTCTACACAAGTGTAAAGCCTGAATAAACATATATCCATAGACGTTATGCAGCAACATTTAAACAAGGATAAGATTAGAGTGGATTTCGGTAGCTAAACTTTCGTTACGTACATTTTACTCGAATAAAATCGATTTATAACAGCAATACATAATTTACCGCTTTGTTTGCTATTGTCGGCTACTTTAACGCTATAGTTTCAAAATGAGTACGAGCATGAGTAGTCAGCCTGAAAGTATCTTATGTAAATTCTAACTTATTGAACGTGGTTTTCGTTGAAGTACCGATACAAGAAATAAAAAAAAATGTGTGCCTTTGGGATAAAATTACTGAAGTACATCCAAATCGAAACATGCGCGACAATGCTTCCTCTTTTCAATATTAATCTTTGCTAATGACAAAAGTTATTTTTTTTATGAAATTTTCCCCAACTTCTTCGCACCAACATGACGATCGAGGCCAACGCATAAACACATAAACCACAGTGTACACAGCCTCCGCAGTGATCAACCGCCACCACTCTATTATAATCATCATCATGAAGGAGCAACAAAAATAAGCAAGAATCCAGCAATTACATTATTCCAATAACTACAACTACAAATGGTTTAATACAGTTTACAGCAAATCTAGATTTCCCAAAAAATGAAAGCACAAAATCAATTGTCACTAAGCTGTGAGTCAGCTTATTAGTGACGAGGGGCATGCAATCTGGTATTGCAGCCGTCTGCTTTTTCATGTAGATAGCAAATCCAACCAACACCCCATCTAGTTAGATTAATATTTTTTGGTGCATAACTATGTTTTATCAAATAACCACTGAAGAGTTTTTCTCTTCAAAACTGAGAAAGTCACGCATATCATTTAGGAACTCATTAAGTAATTTTGTTTATTCGTTTACTAATTGTGTAATTGTGGGCATCAAAACAAGTAATATTCTTTTCAGTAACACTGGAGAGAAATCATACACATATGTTGTCCCATTCAAGTTCTGAATAACTTCACTTATTTCTTCTTCATCCCTGCTTCTTAAAAACAAGGACGAGCTTATAGTAGCGGTGAAGCTTTTTAAAAACCTTTCGAGAGCTTGCATTGGTCCAGAAATCTATCTGTCTGTATGTACACAATTCTCACAATTTATGCACTACCGCCCATTTTACCTTGTATTTACATCAACTTGAAGAGTTGTATCTGTTTTGAAAGCGTCATTCTACCTCGATTTTATTGTTATTCTTCGAGAATAAATGTTGTAGCGTTGTAAAGCGACAGTCTACCAAACGTAGATGCATTCATGTTGATAAGTTTATAAAAAGAAGCAAATGCTTTAACGACCAACTGCATATTTTATATCATATTCTACGTTCACTAAAACCAGCGATAATAAACAAGTTTAATTTGTTGGTTATTGATTCAAAACCAACTGCCAATTTTGATATTCGTTATTTAGAATGTGTTGGTCCACGTTTAAATTTTAAATTTAATTGAAATTATTGCTAAAATTTCATACATATTATTGAGTTGTGCATGCATATGAATTGAATAGTTCCCAAACATTTATACAGATGAAAGTACACACGTATAAAGGATTTACGGAACTAAATATATCAGTAATGAAAATACACGAAAAGCAAATATGTGATTCATATTTAGGTTATTAAACATATGTGAAGAATGAATAAATAACATATATAGGAAACAATAGCTATTAAGGTGTCATTTAAGACCTAAAGGATATTCTAAAATTTATTTTTGTGTATATCTATTTTTTAGCGCTACTAATACTCAACTAAACTGTTAAGTTTAGGCCTCACGTTCTTTGTCACTTTCTCTGGTTTCCCAATTAACTGGAACAAACTGTCGATAAATATTTGATGCCAACATTTCAGTAATTTTAACTGTTTAAGATTTATGTTAAGAAAGATATGCTATTGGCTATGATATTATGAAACATCTGGTACATGCAAATACACAAAGGATGATTTAATTCAATCATTGTATGCAACGTTTCTCCAATGAATGGACTCTAATTGTATAAAGTCAATCTGAAAGATCTGCAAAATATCCATTAGTAGTCGGTCCATAGGTAGTCGACGACGTCATTTGATCCAAAATATTTTTCAGCCATATTTTTTTTCAGATTGGAGAATGGATGGAAAGCAGAGGGAAAGTCGGGAAGATCCCACAGTTTTTCCATTGCCAAAGCACTTTTGGGACCGGCGCTTTGTTCCGATGAAAAAGGATACTAGACCTCTTCCCACGAATTACAATTAATACAGTTGATCCAGAAGCCTTGGGCAGTATTTGCCATTCATTATTTTACTCTCTTGAAGACAATCAGTATAACCACCATCTACTAGATCCTGGATATACTACTCGTGGCCCTTCCAGCAGATCCAATTGACTTCGACTTTTTGGATTGCTGTTTCATTTCTGACGCTCAAACATTGTTGAAAGATTCATTCTCACATTTACTTTTTAGTTTGTACTTAACAAATGTGGCACCTATTGCAATGCCGTGCAATTTTTGAGCTAAGCCGAAAATTGTTTAATTTACCCTCGTATATACATACATCCGGAATCACTATTCGCTGAATAGAGTAGCACTAAAGTTAAATATTTGTGAGTTAAATTAGACAAAAAGCAAACCTGGAGGTCGTACATTTCCAACTTACAAAAGAAAGCTATTACGGCATTACTAATTTGTCGCCGTATGCTGGTAAGGGCTGGGGTCGTAAGCCTCAAATGGTGAAATATAGCAATAATTGGGCCCGCAATCAGTTACTCATCATTGGTTTGGTGATTAAAAATAACTCAGAAAACTATGCGGCGGCAGCTTCAACGAACTCGGAGGCGTTCATATCTTTAATTGCTGGTGTCATGCATTTCTATCCCAGTGAGAATTCCAATGTTTACCTCAACTTGGAAGAGGAATATTGGCATGGCACATAGATAGCTCATAAATAGTCTAGTGTCTAAAGAACTATAGAATCACATACGCTAATCAGAAGCTTTTGCTTTAACTCAAGTTGAAGAAAACCTAAAGAATTACAACGTCCAGTTATACACATTTTCACAGATAGCTAGACAGGACTAAAAACCCTTAAAGCTCACACTAACGACTCCGCCTTGATACACGAATACATACAGAATTCAAGGTAACTGGGCACGCAAAAACCATATTACTTTGTGATGGTTTTCTAGCCATTAAGAGATCAAGAAAATAAAAAGTGAATAAGCTGATTAAAGAAGCAGTGAATATGTTTCTGATTTGTCCAGACCCTTACTTCCCTCTGTAGAAGAGCCCTCTAGAACAAGGCATCTTGAAATACAAGGAAAAAACAAAAATGTTTGCACTGGCAAACATGAGGACAAAATTAGATGAAAGCATTTATATAAGGCTTTTCAGAAACTGTAGACAGTATCAACAAAAGGGATCTGAAGATACCGGAAAGTTTATTGATTAGTCACTTACACGGGTTAGGACTTATCGTATTCTTAGGCATGCCGAAGGCTGCAATACATTCGACTTCGCATAAACAAAAGTTGTTCGTTCACGAAGCGCTTCTAAGTAAATGACTGCCTGTTTTTTCAGTGGACTGGATATGTTGCAAACATTACTTTAGAGGAGCGAAGAACAGTTAATGCTGAATGGTATACAATAATTTGTCTGCCAGAAGTCGTCGATGAAATGAGGAAAAACAATCGACAAGGTTGCATTGTTCTTCATCATCACAACCCCTGTTCTCACACAGCACCTCAAATAACTATTTGAAGGATAAAAACGTTGAATAAAGAATGAATGAGGATCTAAGAGTTGTCTTCGAAACCTCGCTAAAAACATAGATTAAATCTAAATGCTATAAAGACAGCAATACTAGTACTGGGGCGTTCAATAGCTCGAGTAGGCGTATGGAACAAGGTGAAACTTTTACCAAATAATTGACCATTTCCCTTATTGCTTTTCCTTTCCTAACTGCAATAAGGGGGGTGTTGAATTGGATGATAATCTGAGATTTAAAAAACATGCTACCTCTTCGCTTAGACAAATTTTATACAAAATAAAAAAAAACAAAAACTTATACAAAATTTAAGGTACTCTGCGCAGGGAGTATCTGAGTGTTGGGTTGAAGAGAATACTGTGGGACGTATTGGCACTTTCTCACATTAATTATTGTGACACTATGCATCACCATATCTAAAGTCCATTGATACCTCGAATTCCTTAGGCTCACACACACAATCTCACATACTTTAAAATATATATGGCTGAACGCGGCTCATCGCAGATTGTAGCATTTTTAGTCCTTTCAAATAAGATTTTTCTCTCTTCAGCTGAGGTTTAGGCACTCACTCTCCCTCCCACAGAGTCGATAAATTATGAAACAATTTAACTTTTTGCCCTAGATTCAAAATCTCGTATCAAAAATACAATTGACTGTATCAGTTCACCGGAATTCGCTCCAACTTTATTTTTTTAAATGGACCACGGACACTTTCGCAATCTACGAGTTATTCTGCATTTGAATGTTTCGCTTTAGAAAACACATACTTTTACCTATTTTTACTGTATCGAAAAGCATAAATTATAATAACACAACGACAGAAAATACAACGGTTTGGTAATAATATTCTAGTCTAAATATCAATATTCAATAATCAATTTTGCAAATAAAAACGTAGCTGTCGTGATCTCCTAGACTGACTCCTTTAACCGGTTCTTTAAAAAAAGGAGTGGAAGTATTTGTTTTCTAAAATGATGCCTCGTAGTTTCCGAAATTGTAAAAATACACATGTTAAATTTAAAAACCAAACCTGGAGACATTTCCGGTGAACTAGTACAGTCGATTTTTTTTCCGTTGCGAGATTCTCAATCTACGGCAAATAATTCAATTGTTTTGTAATTTAACCTTTCTTGTATCTTTAGAAATAAAAAGGTTACCCATAGAACCGGCTTCAAACTGAACACCAGTATCTGCATTGATACAAATGAATTAAACATACACCGAGATAAGGAACATAATTACCTCTAGATGTCTAAATAGGACACGGGAGAATAAAAATGCTTTCTACATTAGCGTTATTTCGTTTGCTAGCATAAAGGATTGTTGAATGAAAAAGGCACGTACAACAATCGCGTGAGCATGATAAATACGTTTACAATAGGTAAATATATACGGTTTTGAAAGCGCTTTTTAGTATAGTAGATTTACGTGATATACGAGAATAAAATAAAACAAAGATTTTATCCTATTTAATTAACTAATTTAATAAACAGACACCCTCAGCATGCACTGCGTTATCAAGCAACAATTTCCATTGTTTACAATCACCGTTTACAGTGTTAAGTGCACAAGTGGATATACACGCACACACCTACGTAGAGGAGGTTACAAACACGATCGGTGTCAAAACGTGCCTTCCGCTATTTGTAGTCGGAACCCCAATGTGGCTACCACTGCGTTGTTAACTTTTTTTATAGCCAAAGTCTGATGAGTACACACATTGCGTTTACGATTTGCAAACATGTATTTTATGGCCAAAGGACAAAAGAACAAAAGAAGGTAATTGTATTGAATTGATAACATTAACATTTTCCCGGATAAACACAATCTATTATTTCTCACAACATTTATAAGATAACAAATTTAAATGTTATTCTAACCATGCAAGACCGAGCGGCTATGTACAATGCATAATAATAATGCTTGTCAAAGTCGCTCACATTTATCCGTTGATGGATTGTTTAATTCGGATATTTTGGTAATTTGAGCGCCAGATTAAGTTTTTCTATAAACATTCAATTGCAGAGTATCAGACCCGCCGTAAGCGGGTATGCAAAGCATATTCAGGTACAGGTTCAATCAGTACAGCATTATGTTACGCATCGGCTTTCCAGGTAGGCGTTCAGACGGCTAGCGGCGGGCCTGATTTGAATACATATAAAAGAAATCGACACATATAATGACAAAATTCTTTCGAATTTGTATATATAAATAAAATAATGAATAGTGTTAAAAAAAGGAAAATACGGGGGTAGTCTAAAAAGTTTCAAGCTTCAACATAAAGATGACGTTATTCGTCAAAAATATTCTAGTAATACAATATCGCGTGCCTTGAAAGATGTTTTTGCTAATTTCACCCACATTAGACAATCTTCTTTGTCAAGCAATCTTGCATCAAGTATTTCTATAATAATTGAAAAAAAATCGTTAAAGTCGAGATGGACACTGTTTACGGGACCTCTGCACCATCACTTGTCACAGTGAAATTATGGGCAATGTGGTCGTATCAGCTTGGTTTGACGATGAAGTTCGGGACGGTCAAAAACGGCAACCGATAACATCGGAAAATTTCAGCAAATTGTGCTAGACGACCTTCGAATTGAGGTTGGTGGTAACAGAGACCGTAGCTACCTCGAAAGAACGTCTTTCTTGTATATTGACTGAAGATTTCAGCACAAAAAAGCTAACCCCGCGCTTACTCGCTTATGATAAAGACGTATTCAAATGAATAAGCGAAATTTTGGCGTCGATTAATGACTGTAAATGGAATTTGGATATCCTAATACACTCCTGAGACCAAGGCATAGTCGAAACAATGGAATGTGCGAACACAGTCCCATCTGTCGGGAATGTGATGGCGACTGTGATTTATAATTATTTATTTCCGAATCTGAGGAATATTCACTTCATATTAATTATGTAAAATCGGCAGTGTTGGTTTTTAAGGGTTCTATAAAAAAAAGTTATTATTTTTGGGAAACCAACTCTGAAGAGAGCAAATTGGCGGTGAACAATTTTGCATGATCAGGTTCCAAAATTCGTCAGTATTTCTTTCTTTCTAACCAAAAGGCTAAATACCAAACTTCATCTTTCTAAATTAAATAATTACGAGACTCTCAAACAAACATCCAATGTAAGTATCGGCACCCTCCGCACCACACAAGTTTAATTTATTATATAGTAATATAATAATTAGTCCGGGACGACCGTTTCGAGGACACGAATGGTCCTCATCATCAACCGGTGACCGAAACATCCTTCAAGGCAAAATTTCCAAAAATACATGCTTACACACAAAAAAATTGTCCAAACTTCGTGTTCGTGATTTCAATAGTTTTGGCTCTGCGTTGATGAGTTAGTCAATCAGGGTTTCTCTCTTTATAACAATAGAATAGGTGGTGATGAACTTCTATTGCTTTTATAACCTGGGATGAATATACCATGTATGAAGCAACAGATAGTATGATAGATGAAGGTGAGAAAGAAAGCTTTAATGTGTAATAAATAAATAATGTAATAAATGTAAAATAGAAAATACCTTTAAACAGAAACCTCCATGTCTGCTTTCTTTTTTATAATTTTCTAAAGACTGTACTGAAGATAACAATGTTAAGAAAAAAAAGGACGAAATGATTTAATAGTGTCATTTTTTTCGTATTTATACTTATTATTATAAAAAATGTAGCAATCTGGACTGGCCTGCCTTTCATACATTTGTGATCTGTACAGTGCCTCTAGTACAACATATTAAAGGCAAACACGATTACATAATTTACGACACTTGTTTTTTTTTGCAATTTCAAAAGTCGTTAATAAAAAAATCAGCTAGCTCTCATTTCATAATAATAATAATAATTTAGTCATAAACCAAATTACATATTACTAGCCACGACGATAAAAGCATATACCGAGATTGCCACCAACGTCCTAACTATTAAGTTTCATTAGCATTTTTGATAAACTAATCTTTGCTTCTTATTCTACGGAATAGAATCTTCATGTTAACGTTACACATAAGATTATTTTTCCGATAAGTACAACAGACAAGTTGGGTAGCAGTTATAAGGAAAATTATCACAAGGGTGTTGCGGATTCCAAAAATCGAATAAAATAGTAGTATTCCACTTAAATGAATTAACTTACTCACAAAATATATGTCCCTGTCTATAACAAAGTTTTCAGAACTTTAAAATTTCCTTCCAGAGATATCGCTTTGTCCCATTCCTCGCCGAACACGCTGTATATAGCACGCGAATACGCCATCAACTCATTCTAACCGTCCGCCCTAGTAAGTTGCTGTAACACATGTACTAACTAATAAAAATACAACAAAAACAAGCAACTTTCATATTTTCACCAAATGTCACCCTTAATTGAATTGGCTTACGTGATATGTATTTTAAATGGAAGGTCAACAACAACAACACGTGTTTTCAGGAAAACACAAGATATATTAACGGAAAAAATAACCTACGCCGATATTACCGTCCGGAACTTGCCTTATATAGGGATCTCTTTTCAGTTTGTTTTTCCAGACAATGAAAAACCAACATCAGGGAGAGAACGTCCGGAAAACCAAGGCAGGCAGGCGCGAATTGATTTCTTGCGCGTGATTCGAATTTATTGTTTATCTATTTGACGGTCTGTTTTTTTTTTAAGTACTGAATTTAATATAAGCACATTTCATGATACTTTTCCATAAATACGCGCACCCGTTAAGCTTGATAAATTACACAATTTTCAGAAGTTATTGGCATATCGTAAAGTATTTAAATTTGCAATCAACTAATGGCTATTAGGATTCAGAGTACGGCTGTCCTGGTAGGGTATTAACTAAAGGAAGTTGCGGTCAACTAGCCTGACCAAGCGGTTAGTATTGGCTCCTGCCCTCTCCCAGGTATTGTTGGAGCGATGAAATTTCTTGGTCTCTTTTTCGTTACTCACAAGCAAAGGTGCGGCCACTGATTGGCGCAGCGCCTTGTGTTTTAATTGGTATTTCACAATGGTAGACCATGACAGCGTTCCGTAGGTGAAGTCTCAGTGCGTCCTCTTGCCACATTTTTTCCTAACCTCCGTGACACTGTGCATCCACCTAAGCCTCTTATCCACTACAAACTCCAGGTACTTGACCAATGTATCCCAAGACAGCCGTCCAATGCCGATGACAACGTTAGTTTCGTGAGATTTCAATTTATTTGTGAAGAACGAATACGTAACTGTCCTAAAGCCGACTTTGTTACCGATCGGAAATGTGGGCGATGAACAAAAGGGTATAGACAAATATAGAAGCATGAGAGAAAAAAATATTAGGCCGAATTTTTCGAGGAAAGCGAACTGAAGAAGGTTGGAAATACGAACGAATAGAGAAGTACACGACATATTTAATGAACCAAAGATCAATGGTGTGGTAAAGGCAATAGGCTGAACATTTGGAAAGACCAGAAGATGAAAGAATAGTAAAAACAATAGGTTTAACACAACATCAACTGAAAAGAATGAATGAGTATTTTAAAGAAAACGCGTACACACACCACTCTTGCAAGCTGTAACTGGTTCAAAATTAATTGTAAGTAGGGTATTGAAAATAATAAAAACATTATCTCTTAGTGTCGTGTTTTACTTGAAATATCTCAATATACAGGGTATTTCACGAAACTCGTTTTTACAAGCTTTAATGATGTTACGAACAGAACTCTGAAACCTTAGACTATTTAGTCATAACGTTGGACCTATTAATTTAATTATAATTTTATTAGCGCAAACAATTGCACACATTGCATCTTACCTCTAAAGTCAACTGTATTCGAGATATTTCTGACCATGGCTAAAATGTCAATAGCATATTATCATTAGTAAATTTTATATAAACTATTTAGAAATACAGATATTTTCAAATTCCTTTTTTTTAATGGATCTGCTACTATTTAACAGGAAAAGAGTTGTTTTACAATTCAATAATGAGAAGTATGCAACTAGCGGTATCGGAAAATGCGCTACTAACAAGCGCTATGACATGAAATAACACCGGAAATTTTTTAATTAAGGATGTATATCAGCTATTTGCGGTGTTACGGTGAACGAATGTCTCTCGCTGACAGCGCTGGCCGTGCATCATCTGGCGCGAACGCGTCACAGTAATCGGTAGGTCCAATTATACACTTCGCCGACAAGATAATTACAGTATATACATACATTGGAAATGGGTACATCGTTGTACAACGTATATGTCCCATAACCTACTAAAATTATAGTTGTTTATAGTTGCTCTTCGATTATGGCCGCAAATCAGTGAAACTTCACGGTGTATGTATGTACGCTACATCGTCTGTGGTTTTGAGGTTTGGCCCGATAATGTTAAATTTATGTGCGCTGTATAAGTTTGGACGAGAATCGCGACGAGGGACGAAAGAGGAGAGGAGTTGCGTCCGGGATTCCGAATTCTAATACCCGTTTCTCATCCAACTAACACCCTCTACACGGGAGCACCACCAACCAAAATGATTATTAGGATTTCGGCAACGCTTCTAATCGTCGGTCGTCGGCGTAGTCTGGACCCCTTCTGTATTTCATTCCATTCCGGAACTCCGGTCGTGTATTATGGATAACCAAACGGAGAGACGATGCGTACGTACATGCATATCTTATAATTGAAAAGCGTAGCTTTTTATGTGTGCGTCCCAAAATTAAATATGTCTCGGGGTGTATTTACGAGTTACGAAACCAAGGACGTGGGCGCACTAAATATATGAAAGTTCCATGTTTGAACATTTGGGATTGGAGTATAAATTAATTAAAATTGAAAAATAAATAATGATGAAAAAATACGAATTCATTCAAAAAAATATTGATCCAATGAACCGCCTTTTCATTCATTTACAAAAAATAAATCAGGTGTATTCCCCTGGATTCAACTGATTTATTTGATACTTCATTTGTGGCAAAGAAACGGTTAATATAAAATAGGAAAAAGCAGCTTAGTTACTACAAATACATTTATCTAAAATAAACTGTTTCCACGAGCGTCTGCTGCAAAACAGCCAATTTAAACGAATCAAACGTACCAATTTATTTGTTAAAAATATAATTTATGAATAAACCAGAGTCTATTTGTGGCATGTAAACTATTGGCCTCAAATCATTCTCAACAAGATCAATTAAATCAGCATTTTCTTTTGTCTCCTGTCGCTATTAACAAACGTTTGCACTTCTTGTCGACTGCAGCTGTAATGGCATTTTCGATTCACCGCTATATTCGATTTGCCGACTACCCATGCTCCCATAATAATTTAAATGTTCGATTTTGTCTGGTGCTCCCTCTGAGAGTCAAGCGAGAGCGCCGCGTGTTGAATGACAGATCAATGTCGAGCAATCTGTAAAACATAATCTAAACGTTAAATACGTGTTCGGTTACCTCCTCGCATATCGACTGGGCAATTTTAAACCAACCGCGGAGCAATCGCATTCTGAGCAATAACACAATTGCGTGATTTTCGAGCGATCGCAGTAGGAACAAAGAGCAGGTTGCAGTTGATAATGTTTGCTCGAAACGTGTGGATCTCAAATATTTGAAGATAAATAACTTGCATTATTTATCTTATTTACATTTTGGGTTTACGTAGGTACTACATCGTACTCTAACATATTCTCTACTGTTGGTTGCCGCCAAAGCCCCATATAAAATTTCAACTAACAGCTAACAGCCAACGTTTCTTAAGATAGTAAATGCTCTTATTCCATTACTAAAAGATTAGTTGAGTGTTGCGTCAGTTGCGCTCGATCACGCTCGAGCATATTTTGTAAATATTTTATGATTACGTATTTATTTGCAAGAATCATATAAAATATCAGATATATAAATGTAGGCACTACCACAGGCATCTTCACTGATTAGTTGATCCTGACTGAAATATGGAACCGCCAACTGAGCCATCGTCCAATTCACACTGTTTACGTATATAAATCATCATCTGACAGTAGTTGTTACGGTTTACACTTCTTTTAGTAATCATTTTGTTAACATATTTATTACAAACGTGCTTCCACTATGTTTATTCTTGTAAGATATGTATATATGTCTTCTTTTGTCATTGTTTGTGCGTTGTTTTATTACATGCAAATTTTATAGCTTGAAAGATAAATTTAAGCGAACATTTCTGAACCAATGCCAGCATAAGTACCTAAAAAGGTAAGTCTACTTAATGCTAAATATTTTGGTGAAGTACATAATGTATCTTTTTTTAAAAAGCGTTGTCCAAGGCACGAGGCGTTTAGAAGAACTACCTTTACTAAAAGTAAATAAATAGGTTCAGTTCTAGTAAATTCGAAGCAAAAAAACTTAGTTCATTTACTGCAGTTCATCTAACGTTCACTCACACAATCATTCACTGGAACTTCAATTAATTTATCACGGGTAAACTAATTCACTTGTCAGAATAGGTGGACTCAAATGAAATAGTTCAGCTAGAGCTAGAGCAACTGAATAGTTCTCTCGGTTCAAATAAAAATTCGTACTTTTTTGAGTGTATGTCTAGTACAGTGTTTATTTCAGTGTAGCTGAAAATATCGTAACAATATTTTTTCTTGATTGTCCTATCAATATCACCTCTTCATATTGATAACTTTATTGGATTTATTGGAAAGATTAATTTAAGAATGTAACTAAGTTATGATGGAGCGGTTCCCAAAAGTTTTGTAAGTAGGAAGCACGCGCATAAACCAACTCACACTGTTTTAAAATTAAAGAAACGTGAACTAAAATCACAGCATCTACTTGTAATGGAAGCACCCCTATAAAAGCTACATTTTGCATTAAAATTAATCGAATTTTTTTGAATATATAGGGAATAAAAAGTCTACTTCTGCACGAAATTTTAGGTCATTTAAGCTTTCAAGGCACTGTACGATTACTTTTTGAGTTCGAAAATATTAAGTAAAGTAGGAGGCCCTGAAATCGCGTTCACCAACATATATTCATTAATAAAGAATTTACGAGAGCATCACTTTTCAAATTTCACAGTGCAATACAAGCCAATATGTATTAATTTACAATGCATTACGTTAGGTGTAAATTTGGTTCTTACAGCATCCACTGACCAAGGTAAACCAACATTTATGAAAAAAAGACTAAAAACTAGAAATTAAGTAAACAAATGCAATTCCTTATTCAAATTTATTTCAACAATTATCGAACATACTAAGTTAATGAACAATTATGGAGTAACTAAGCAGATTTTATTTAAATTACATGTATTTTTTTGGATAAAATAGCAATTGGTAATAACAATTGAAGCATTTTTTTAAGATACTGCAATATAAAGGTGTATTAAACAAAAGTATATTAATTTTTTAACTGTAGTTAATTTTTTTTAAATGATTTGGTTAAAACCATCTCAGGGAATAAAGTCCCTTGAAAATGAAGATGAACTTCTGAAATTTTATGTGAAACCAGACTTTTCGATCCTCTACATGTTCAAAAAAAGAAATCCTTCCATTTTAATCCAAAATGTAGATTTTACAGGGGTGCCTCCATTTCAAACGAGTCATATTGTATAATAAGTACATTATTTGCATAAAAGATCTTATTCCCAGGAACTTTGATGCTGCCAGATGCGATGGTGACACTGCTTTTTTGAAAATTTTAGAATCAACACCTCTACGAGGGTTAAAATAGAACATTAGAAACATTAATAAGCAAAATAACTAATTTACACCCTATAACAATCATAAAAAATATGATATCACTCAATGTTTGGAACAAAAACAGTGTGGATAAATTTGTTCAGCATTAAGCACTCCACTCTTGTTTAATAAGGATAAATAGTGGATATTTGAAATCTAGAGAGACTAAATCAAAATTAATTCTAATAAAATTATATATACCTCATAAATTTCGAAAATAATCTGTAGGAACTTTCTATTCATAGTCATCAGATCGTTAACAACTCAGTTATAATTAAACGAGAAGTTGCGCGCACCTTTTGCGAGTTAGTATACCAAACGGCTTTACTGTAAATGGAAAGGTTCATTATTGGTGAACAATCCTTCATTGTGGCGTCAGCCTGCGTTTGCGATTTTTCAATGGCTAGTTTGATAGAACAGCGTCTCGGTAAAGTGCAGAAACATACACAAATGTTAAAGGAAGCATTTGGCGGCAGTGCTTTGGGTTAAAGATAAGCTTATGACTAGTTTAAACGTTTCAAAAATACCCAAACAGCAACTTGAGGGAGACGATCGCGTCGGACAACCATCAACCGGAGTTACCCACAGAGAGTTCGTACCTCCACGTCAGACGATAGACATACATGACAAAGGAACGTCCAGAGAAGTGGCGTACGATAGACTGGATTTTCGACCACGATAACGCGATGCTACATATCGCTTTGATCGTGCACCAATTTTTAACAGAAAGAATATGATCGTTGTTTTTCGTGTCTGATTTAGTTTCCTGCCACTTTCTTCTCTTTCCATGGATGAAAATCAAATAGAAAGGGGTATTTTGGTTGAAGTACGTCTTCAGTAGATAAACTCTTCGCTATCAAATTTCTCAGGTGAGTGTATTTCATATATTACTGTAACATCTACTCTGTTTTGCTACTCAATAAAAAGAATATCATTTGCATCCTCTTCATCTATTGACGGAAAATCATGCATTGGATTTCATCATCGATAGCGAAACATGTATCCCAAAATAGCCTCCAGTTTCCAAATACAAAGAGGTCTTTTCATTTCATAGATTTGCGAAAGACACTGAACGGAACTAAACAGTTATATCCATCACACGGTTTTATTTTTATCAAAGTGCGCGAAATAGTTGAGGCTAGAGTCATATCGCAAGGTACAGTGTTTTCAATTTTATACAAACGGCAAGATGGGTGCCGCGTTTGCTCTCAATGGAGAATAACGCAATCGTGTGGTCGACTGTGAGGTTGTTTTGACGTTTTTCGGCCCCAAACCTGACGAGTTTCTCCGTCGATACATAACTGTGGACGAAACATGGATACACTACACATCCTGAAGACAAAGGAACAGTCAAAACAGTTTGTTTTTGAAGGCGAACGAGCTCCGAAAAAGGCGAAAACGGTGAAATCGTTCGGCAAGATGATGGCCCCGGTTTTTTCGGATACACGCGGAATCATCTACCCCGATTACAACATCCACCATATTCACCGGATTTGGCCTTCAGTGACTTCTTTTTATTTACAAATTTGAAAAAATGGCTCCACAGACAACAGTTCGTGTTGAACGAGGTCATCACCCAAACAGACACCTATTCCGGGGACCTTCTGAAATCCTACTTTTTAGGGCTTAAAAAAGCTGAAGGAACGCTTGGAAAAATGTATAGAGTTAAATGGAGAATATGTTGAAAAATCTACAGAAAATACTTTGTTTTTCTATCTTCTCCTAAGGACTAACGACCCTCGTATTTACTCAATATATGCATATGATGTCAATAACATTAACTCTTTTATTGAATGTTTCATTTAATTACATTTATAGAATTCCTCAAGCTGGTAGTATTTGCTTAAAAAAAAAGGAAAACTTAAAATAAGCTGGACATCTTCAAAGTGCGCTAATCAGTAAATAATTAAAATTATGCAGACGGTATAACGTATATGGTATATTATATATCTCTGAATGGAAAACAAAAAAAAAAAAATCCGGAACATATCATTATATTTCACCAAATAGCACTGACGGCTTCCAAATGGATAATTATCGATTCGCCGACAAAAATACGCAAACAATTCACAGGATCGTCTGCGCTATTCATTTTTCACCGATACTTGACACCCCAGCGTTCCTCGGACAAAACCGACACCGCTACCGCCTTGATTGATGTCCAGGCAACCGCTAAATTTCAATATTGAATAATAATATCGAGAAATTTGCATTTGCCGCGGTCGAACCCCGGCGCAATTTGTTACGTATTTTAGAGGTGTTAATGACGTTTGTTGGTCGCGCCATCCACTGGAACGAATCGGCGAATGTCGGTCTTGCGTGGATAATTAGCTTATAAGCTTTGGAGAGGAAAAATGTTCGCCACGACCCAAAGGTTCGCTTTTTTTTTAATGAAAATATGCGTCTGTATGTTTTCGTGGTTGTTATATTTATTTTTGGATTACATACCACGCTTTGTTAGTTCCTACATGATAGCACGATTAATGTGCAAATATTAGATTTTAATGGTAACGCACAATAATCTTGAGTTAGCATGTTAACAGAAAAATCGATTTTAATGCGTATTTATTGCGTACAGAAACAATTGACGTATGGCAAACGTTCACAATTTTTATAAGAACTTGTCTTTTTAGGCCTTAGTATAGTTTTATTTTGTTGGAGAGGGCGTCCATATTATTGCATTTTTAATATTTACATGCATTTATAATAATTTATAATTATAATAATTTATATTTACAATGCTAAGAATGCAATAGTCTGGGTGCCCCCTCCAACAAAATATTTCTGCAAATTTTACAAATTTTGAATGTGCTTGGTTTCTGATATACGGCAAATGTAACTCATCCTGTGACTCCTTGTATGCATAATTTACACTATAAATAAATATTTAAAACGTCTTTTCTGTTTCATTGATTTCTAGAGTCTAAAGAACTCATGCGGATACAATACGATACCTAGTTAGTAACTATAAAATATTTAAATTTAAATAGATTTTTGTTAGGTTTTTTTTTTCTTATGAATTGACAAATTGTTTCTTCTGAAACATGAATATTTATAAAACAGGAAAAATCTCTGAATTAAATCTATATTTCATTCTACATGTTTAAGTAGTTATCTTTGCAATTCTAGTTTTTCACTTCTTTTTATTTTTATATGTTGGTTACTTCCATAGAAAATGTTTAAAAAAAAAATACTATAGACAAATTTTATACGTAATAGTTGCTTTTTTCGAAATACAAACCAGTAGGCCACAAAGTACAAAAATAATCCAAGTTTAAATAAAAAAAAACCGCTGTAAAAGGTACCGAGCGAGGTTCAAAATTATATGTCTCTTGACATCGCTTTCCATTTAAATTTTATTGGGACAAAGGGCGCCTCCGCTAAATAGATACGTTTGCAGTAATTGTGGCATCTCTCAAAAAATAAAATGAGGTTAAGTGGTGTCTACAGAGATTTTGGTGGATCATTTATTACATCCAAACAAGAAACAACATTGGAATCCTAATTCTTCAATAAATTTCCTATTGTTATAAAATTTTTTCTCAGTGTAATTTTATGCAACGTCAACTTTTAAACATGCAACATCTTCTCTCGCTTAACCGCTCCTTTCTTCCTTGTTTTTACTGCCGCAATAATCTAGCTTCTACATTTAGAAGTCCACGGTCCCTCCTTGACTGATTACGATCCGGAGAAATTCGTTTCACGGAATGTGCTTTTTGTTTAGGTCGTCTAGACGCGGCTGCTATACAGCAATGGGATAGGTATGCATAAAATATTCGGGAAATTTCGCGTTTTATATCCGATTTTATTAATGACGCAAGTCGTCTTTGAATAGTACAATTTCTCCTTTTGCTATAGCATCGCGGGGATGTAAGACAATGGCGAGATTACAACGCCTTTAAGGGGGCTGCGCGAATACTTGTAATGGTTTGTCACGTATAGTTCGGTACGAGAACAAAGAGAAAAGTGAAATGTAGTGGAAGATTTGAAGGCGTATAATGCGCGAAGTATTTATGCGTATTCAAAGGAAGTTGTGAAGTTGGAGTGTGAGGATTCTTGTCAGCTGTGGCTGAAAGAATGGGGTAACCACGGTAGGATATACGAGAATTAAAATCGGTACGAAATTGTTGCCTACATGAGTAATCTACAAAATTTTGAATGCAATACGTTATACGCTGGTTGCGCTTTAGTAGATACAATGATGAATAGCTTTCCTCAATCTTACAAGAACTCCGCGATATTTTTGGATTTATTCAAGGCTTTCGATTGCATTGCACATACGTCCCCTTTACATAACCTTAATTACTACGGTATTAAAGGTAATACCTTTAGGTTATTTCGGCCATTCTTGTCAGAAAGAAACCAAGTCTCAGTTGAAATTATCTCAATTGTGCATTAAACATGGAATACCTCAGGGTTCGAAGTTAGGACCGATTTTGTTTTTAATATAAGTAAAAGATCTAAGCTCATAAGCTGATGATACAACTTTGTTATTAACAATAAGAGCAACGGAAGAGATTTTGAGACGAGAAGCAAAGTATATCTGACGTGGAGCAATGGTACGGTACAGCCGTAAACCGTTCACACAAATTTAAAGACAATTTTATGCTAAAATAAAGTATAAACAAACATAATTACTTTATTTTTAATTTATTTAAATTTCGTTTCATTCGTATCAAATTGTTATTTTCTTTTAATAAATTTACCAAAACCCTGTAAATACTATTGAACCGCAATGTATACATTTTGTCAACCAGCAGAACCGCGCTTTATTAAAGAATGTTTTGCTGGTATACGTCAGAAGCAAAAAGCGCAAAAGTCATGCCGTAGTTGACTATATAAGCCGCTCAAATTTTCGTTTTCAACAGTCTCCTGGTGAGCACATTTGCTGCTTCACACGGACGACTCATGCTGAGCAAGGTTTCAGGAAGGTAGTCCGTTGTGGGTCTGACTTCTCGGTGTGACGGGGTCTATGTTTTAAGCTCAAGGGGTATATTACTGTCGGTCTGCCTTCGCGAATCGATGTAGAATACTCCTGACCGTCGTTCCGCTAACAGCTCTCTCAATCTCAAAGTTTAAGCTCGCATTTGAACATACACCTTATTACCGACCCGCGCTGAGTTTTCTAGGTTTCACCTAGAACCAGTAAGTACAAAGATACGACCTATTTGCCTTAGAACTTATAATTTCTTATTTTATAAATTCTATACCGAAAAAAAAAAGTTATTCGAGTTTACCGTTTTATTTTACGATGTTATTATTTCCATTTAATTCTTTAATTTAAACCAAGCCAATAAAGACTGTTTTCTTTTTTTATGTTATTAAATTCGTTCATTCTCACTCACCTGATTTATTTGATGAATTCTGGACAATCCAGCTACCTTCGGTAAACATTAATGGACGGAGCGCTCAACTCGAAAATAAGTCAGCAATGTCACTAATTAATTCAAATACTACAATTAGGTATTCTAACTATATCAAACTTAACCCATTTGCGCAATCTATGCGTAGAATATGCAACTAGGTCCGTACACATTGCTAAACCATTAATACAGATTCCCGCTAGCTTTTGTTAAGAGGATATTTTAAGAATGAAATAGGGAAACGATTAATAAATAGTTTATCTAAATTGCATTTGAATTCTTGAAATAAAATAAATAAAGCTAGTTCTTCGCATCTTGGTGGATAGTGAAATTCCGGAAGAAGTACAGAGAGAATGCACGCGTAAACTTAATTAACATAAGGTACAAACAATTATTTTTTAAACGCGGTTACTGAACAGCAAAGCTATTAATTTGCTCGGGATGTGGGTAGACGCAGGGTTAAGTTGCACCGAGGAAGTAGATCGATTATGTAAGGAGCTAAATTCTTTGGTGTACCAAATAGAAAAAGTTATGAATATAAATACAGCAAGACAATATATTACGAAAATGTTTACTCTTTAGCAAAATAATGTGGGGAAGTACACATCATGCAGAAAAGACTTTTGGAATATGGAAAGAATGGATCAGAGCTAATATAGTTCTCAGTTATCGAAAATACCGTAGGCTATATTTTTAAAAATTCGTGTTAATACCTATACCATCATTGTATATTTAGAACTGTTTGCTATTCATTACAACGAATTATAGCAGCCTTCAAATGCAATCCAATTTGCACAATTATTACACCAGAGATCAACATTTGTCAGAATACTGTATCACCGACTTAACTTTTCTTTGCGTTATGCCGCAAAGAAAAGTTAAATATCAAGGCATGACGATTTATAATTCATTAAGCATCGAAATAAAATCTCTACCTTCATCACAGTTCAAAACTAAGATGAAAAAGTTGTTGGTTTCTAAAGCGTTGTATATAAATGAGATTTTATACAGATTAATTACATTAAAATGTACATAAATGTATTTCCCTTTGTCCTATATTTTTATTATATTTTCATTATGTTCGCATATGTATTTTGACTTTCCTGTATGTTTTTCCTGTTGCGAAATAAATAACACGGAACGACGACAGCTACTTTCAAGAACGACTGCTGTTATTAGTTATCAACATTCAAAATTCAAAGAAAAACCATGTTACCCTTTAACTCGTAATTTTCTAATAGCTATACATCCAATAACTATACAGCAAACTCCTTGAAGCAGTAATTTAGGAGCAATATTTAATATTTTTAGTACACGGTACTGGTAGCGTGCTCAGCTGTTAAAGGCGAGGTAAGGCTTTCCACAGTTTTCCTTAGCACGCTCCATAGACGAAGTAGAATTTATGGAAATAATCAAAATTAAAGAATGGTTGTTTAAAAAGTTGACTTCCTGGTTTAATATGTCCAAGTTTGTATTGGATTGTTGTAACATCCTGTATGACATTTTTATAACTAACTATAACTATTTATAACTAAAAACGACTATTTACGTAATTCACAAAAATCCCAAACGGATTTGCATAACTAATACCACAGAAAATATATTGACTTTGCTATATTACTTAACTTGCTTTTAAGAAGGCCAGAACAATAGAAAATGCGACCCCCAAATCATAGGACAAATCATAACTTAAAAAAAATACGCTGGTTTAACGAAAAGATCCAAAACATAGCTTTTTTATTTTAAAGACATTACATAACAATGTTTCTAGTACTTATATTTTTAACAATCAACATTGCTGACAACAAAATTTTGACAGCTACGTATGACTACCGTTAAAAATAAGTTACTTCTCCTTTAGCCTTAATGACCGTCTTAATTCGAGAGAACGTAGTGTCTACAAGAGATCTACAAAATTCTGGAATAAAACTGTTTCAAATTTCTTGTAATTTATTCCGTAATTCTGGAAATAAAGTGTACAATGACATTTAAATCTGAACCATTCGATGGATGAGGCATCATTCTCTTCAAACCATTTGTTTCGTAGGTTTACCAGAGTGAAAAATTTATTATTATTATTTATTATAATTGCTTTCACCATTTAGATAATGTTTATACTAGAGGTGCAAACGGGCCAGGAAAGTTCAACTTGGGGCAAGGGGGTGTAAATGAGTTAAAAAATCTCAGTGCATAAATAAGATATACTTATAGTAGCATTTAGTGACATGTAACATTGTTCTTGTTTATTCATAAAATTCCGATAATCGTTGAAGTTTTAAGAGTAGATTTCACCCACTAGTCATGAAATTCTGCCTAAACGGAAAGCGGTGTTTTGCAACACTTGATGGGTTCTACAACTCTGCCAAGTTTCAATCTGATAGGTGATTGACACCTTTGAATCTTTAGACCTTTAGACAAAAACTGAATGTGCTACATTACCCACCCAGCAAAATATCATGGGTTCAAAATAAGCAGGAGCCGGGGATAATACGACTAACAGCTGTGTAGGCAATTATACTGTATAGGTGATATCTCCAAAACCTGGTTCTTGAAGGCTTCAACTAACAGATTCTCCAGGTTATAAAAATCGCTGAGCACGCATTTTTTGTTTGACATTCCGGATCAAAGAGACGCCAAATCAGGTGATACGGGGAATGAGATATTAATTCGATGTTTTTTTCCTTCAAATAAACAATTGTTTGACGTGCTGTGCGAGAACTAATGAAGAACAATGTGACGTTATCAGGTGTTTTTCCTGATCTCATCGATGACTTTTAACAAACAAATTGTTGCACACCATTCAACATTAACTGTTCTTCACCCTCCAAAGCAATGCTCGCAACGTGTCTACAGCAAAAGAAACAGGCAATCATTTTCTTGGAAATACTTCTTGAAGGATCAACTTTTATTAGATTCGGTTCATCTGGGGATACCCAAATGTTTTTTTTACAACCAATTTTGGCCAATCTTCACGAAATTAATTACAAAATCCTGTAAACAAGTTTTGCTGATAATGGTTCATTACCAAAACTTGAAAGAAGAGACTCGAGGTATTGTTCTGTTAGCCCTTTACAAAATTTGTTAATTCACAGAATTGTTTTTTTCAAACGAATTCTGCGCTGTCATTACTTCAACAATAAAAAATACAATATTTTACGAAAATGATAACTACAACATTTCACCGTCAATACAAGCTTAAAAAGCTTAGCGAACGTCCTATACCCTACAACTTTTATCCCTATCTATCTTATTTCTATTATCCATTCTTTAAGATTCAACCTCTCAAATTTAACAGTAAATGTTATAAATCAGAATGCTGATAGTATACAAATATGACATTTGCTGTAAAATTTAAGAAATTATTAACACAATATGTCGTCATCTTTATGCTCAGTTTAAAAAGAAATCACATCGAAACATTGGAGTCCTACGCTCAGCGACAAAAAACGATCCACAATGCATATTGATCAGAAATTTTAACTTTTAAACAAAATTCATTAAATAATATCACATCATTAAGTTACTAATATCCACCGAGTTCAATAATGCATATGGATACTTCTAGTTAATGGATTCATAAACACCTGTACGGCATTTGACGTTTGAGTGCTCAAGGCGCTTCAGGCATGTTATCATTAATATGAACGCATAAACACAGAAAGCCGATAATTCGCCAAAAGCATTAAGATATTTGGTATCCATATGCAATGGTGTGGGTGTTAATAGGAGATGTGGAGGAGTACATATGCTGATGTTCTCAAGGGTGTTGACATGTTAATAATATTTTTTCTATTATTACAATCAATGTTTCGCTCAATTTTAGGGCGCAAGACGTTTGGAGGTGGATTTTATTATTTTTTATAACAGCAATTAAACAGAATATGGTGGCTTTTAGAATAATCAATACAGGGCGTTTCCCAAAGATAAACTATCTTTCATTAATTAAAAAAAGAATTATTTTGTCGCGAAGAGAGTTTAAAAACGTTAGATATTCTATCGTACAATACAAACCTATGATCTAATTAAAGAATCACAAAATACATAACCAGATGTTTAAGGAAAAATGTGCATTGAAAAAATAAAAAACGCGAATTTTTATCTTTAACGTCACTTCACATATTTTAGCTTATAATCTACTAATTATAAATTTTCAATATTGTGTAAGCATGCTAATTTATAAAACAACGCGCATGTGGAAGGTATGCTAGGTTATCACATATTAACCTCCGCTTTACAAAAAGTGATTTAAATATTTAACCTTGCATTAGCATGTTAATCTCTGATTAATTTAATTTTTGTAACCTCACTAATCATCGATCAAATTAATTTATTGTTAAATTAGGATTAGAACCAAATTTCAATTTAACATCTGTCAATACTAATGTAAAAAAAATACCAAGGAATAGGAGGAAATGATAAAATTATTGTAAATTTATCATTTATTTAAAAGAAAAGATTCTTGGACAATTCGACTGCTGTTTTCTGTGATAACTCAATGCCTCTTCATATTAATCGTTTTACCTAGTCTTCCTTTTTGAAAATAATGGTAAGTAACAACTAGTCCATATTATAACTTAACAAAAAATCTATATTACTATTCAACTTTATCTTTTGTTAAAAAAAAATCTTTTTAATCTTCGACCTGATGATGTGCACATAGTTACACGAAACCGGTCGTCACGTTTATTCCATAAACATGTTTGTAAGATCTGGTCCCTTTTCTTTCTCCAATTATCAAATTAAAAAGTCCAATTTGTTGTATGACGAAACTACAGACATAACAGTGATGTCGGATGGTAATATTATTTAGATATATTTTTAGCTGTGGAATTTATAAGCAGTTTTCGGGATTTAAAGGAATTAAGAATAACCGGTGTTCAGACACATATCCTTGTACACATTATATTCAGTGCTATGGCTACCAGTACGCATGCAGTACGTCGTTAGTTGAAGACAATTTTATTCAATAAAGGACTACACAGTAAAAGAAATTAACAGTATTCAACAATGAAATAACACTACAATTTGTTCAGGAGAATCCACAGTAGTGTTAAAAATTGTACACTATTTCAGTGTAATGCCTAGTGTAAAACTAACACTACTATAAATAGAACATAGTGTAATATTGTTGTGCATTTTATAATGCGAGCGCAGTGTAAATCTATATCGCTGCCACATCATGTACACTACTGATTTATAGTTACAATGTATTTTAAGTCATTTCGAAATAAGTCGGAAAAGGGACATACAATAGAATAGAAAAATTTTTCGTACTATTTCAGCAACTTCCATCTTCATGGTAGTAAAACCTGAATACAGTACTTTAAAAGACAAAGGAAACCCTAAGTTCTTTGTATTTGAGAATCTCCCCAAATTGTAAAATCAATTATCTACTCTATTTGCAAGATAATGAACAAAGTGAAACTGAATGAAGTTCTCTTTACTTCAAACAAAAAGGTTTAATGAAAGCATTGCGCTAATGTAAGTTGCATGATGCATTATAGACTTAGGAATCAGCAGGTAGCATTCTTTATACATTAATAAATGAAAATCTACAACTTGAAGTCTATCATTTTGTCAATCTTATAACTTGAAATACTTGTTCCTACATAGAACACAAGAGTTAATTCACAGAGCTTTTACACCAAATTTAGTGTAACAACGTTATTGTGTCCAACTGTACATATATACTGTAGCATCATGTAGCACTACAAAGATTACAAAAAACACTACAAAAATTACACAAAGTTTTTTAATGTATAGGAAGAGGGGAACCCGACGATATATAAGCAGCTGAAAAATGGGCTAGAACCAGAACCGCTCGAATATTGATATTTGGACCTCACTTAAGGAAACGCCGCTATATATGGTGTTACCCGCAATATTGAATTATTAACGTAATAATACACTAAATGAATAGAATCTTTCCTTTGGTCAAACTTCTGTAGCGTCAGTACAGATACTCTGTTAAACCCTAAAACATATAGCGGGCTTACGACCGACCCCAACGCTTACTTATTTACTTATTTAGGTATACACTCTAGGGTTAAGGCTGTTGGGTTTTGTAAAATGTTTTATAGTCTTGTTCAACGTGAGATTAACTAAAGTAAAAGCACGTCGAGACACAAAAAATGTAAGTAGGCTTTAATACGGCAGATGAATAGCCCATTTTACGGTTGACTCGTCGGTAATAAACTTTTAATTATCAGATTTTATCACAGCGAGAAATTCAACAAGAAAATTATTCATCACTCCGCATTACCATAATAATTGAGGTGTGTGCTCCCACTCCACAATTTCCGCCGCTGTTTTGCCAAACTCCCGCGCCGCTTTGAGATCCCATAACACGGCGTTTCCGTCGACCACTGAATTTTCAAGCACCACCCTAAATATTTCAGTAAGTCATTCAAACCTGGCCCCCGTTCTTAATGCAAAAGGTAATTATGTTCTAGAAAATCATTATTATCACCTTTACCTTTACGTATTAATCCGGGAAAGTTACAATCTTAATAAAAAATAAACACAACTCTTTAATTGACACTATGGCCAGTGTAAAAATATAAAATCGTAAATTAGTACCTTTCCTGCTTAAAATGCTGATATGTAACAAAAAAAATCAGCTGCATGATTCTTAAATATTAATGAATAAATTTATGAATTATTTCATGGCTATTCACAGTTTTCTTAAGCGTTGGCCAAAATTGTGTATAAGCAAGATTTAGATACTAGGAAAATGGGTTCTGTTCCAATTTTGTCGAAAGATAATAGTTCAGGCAACGTTCGTTTTGGTTGACTTCAATTGTAGGTTCTTCAATTTAACTAAAAACTAATATTCGATTTATTGTAGACAATCATGTTTGCAATCGCAGTTTCTCGTACATTAAGTTCCTGCCTTATTTTCTTTAACATCAGCATCTACTGCCCCAGCCTCTATACAGGTGAAATTTATAACAAAACTAAAAAACTAGATATTACCAGCTATGAAAAATAATATTTCAATATCATTTATTGTACTTCTCATTATTCGGTGTCAGTCAGATTTTTTTTATCACTTTACAAAATGTAACAAATAATTTTTAACAAATTTTAACCGATAACCTTAATTAAGAAGATTAATAAGAATTACATTAACTCTCTTTGAATGACGTTTCCTTACTCTGATGAAGAATTGAATTAAATTCCAAAATTTAAAACATTCCGAAAGAGTTTTATTTACTCCTTCAGTTTAGTTTTGACTGCATTTCCTAAAAGTTTCATGTCTTTTTTTATTATCTTTTTTGTTTCAGAATGTTACTTATTTCAATGAAATTACGCTTAAATAAGTTATGCTCAACAATCAAAGCTTGAATGTTCTCAAAATCAACAGAGTTACCATAATTACAGTAATAAACGCACAGAGTCGTACTTTGATGACTATTACACCAAATCTGTCCAGAGGGTGTTTCACCTTTAAATTTAGAAAAAATTACACTGAGTTTTTTTAATATGTTATTGAAAAATTATAACAATTTGTTGTAATCTTTATTTACAAAGGTTAAGAATAAACCGCCCAATTATTACTTTAAATTAAATTTGCTGTTTTTCTCATCTATATGTTCTTTTTTTGTATGCTATTAGCTTGGTATTAGGACATTAAATTTAAGAGAACTTACTACTCATTCTTGTCTTACTCCAGTTTTCCTCCAGAATTCATTACTGCCCTAATGGATGAAATACCAAAAGAAATGCAGACCAAAATGTAGAAAAATAAGTATGAGAATTAAGGACTTAAAGCCAAAGTTACTATCCGAACTGTTATATGCAGATGACCTTGTTTTAGTGGCGATATCGGGAAAAGAAGCTGAAAAAAGTTGTACGTTTGGAATGAAATTCTTTGTAAATATCACATGAACATTAATACTGAAGAAACTGAACTACTGAAATATTAGCGATTGCTGATGAAGAACTAGCAGAAGAGTTAACATTCAGTTTAATAATCAATGTGTGAAATTAACGAAAAATGTACCTGGGGTCTTCACTGAATGCTCATGGGGTATTAGAAAACGAAGCTAATTAAAGAATTGCCAATGCTACTGAAGTTCCTTTATTCTCTGAACAAGGCACTTGTTAGGCAAATGAGAATTTCTGATGAGTGAAACATGGTCTATGTGTTATCGAGACAAAAGCGAAATACGAGCGTGCAAGATGAAATATTTAAAAGCTGCAGAAGGAGCGACCAAAAGGTATAGAAACACTACCGACTCGATGAAAATGCAATCAGTAATTAACACAGTGCACAGGAGCACAATAGTTTAGCAAATCTGAAAGGCAAGCAGAAACAAAAATCGTAAAAGAGAAAGGCCGCACAGAACGTGAAATGGCGAAATGAGAAGACTGCTATGTTAATGGAACGTCTCTTATGGAGAGAAGCGGAAGCTATGAGGTTAGATCGAACAAGATGGAAAAAATTCAACTCCAACACCTCTACAGCGCAAGGTAGATGAGGAGGGATTAAGTAAATAAGTAATTTAGAATTTCAGTTGTTAGTGTATTTCGGTGCGGATACCTAAAAATGCTCTTATTCTTTGTTGTGAATGCTTTATTGTTTATTTAATATACGTATTTTTAAATTAACCTTATTATTTTCCTTCTGATTGTAACTTACTCCTTTCAAGCCCTTAAAATATGTATTTTTACACCTCCAGTTGTGAGGCGGGGACTTTATTCGCAAGGCAATAAGAAAGCAACCTATACTCTAGAAAGGGAGGTATTGTCGCTTCATTATTTAGACAATACCTCCAAAATGGAGGAAATTCCTGTATATATTAAACGGAAATTGAACCAAATGTTTTCAGATGTTCACAATTTTTAAGTGGAAAGTGTATCCATTACAGTATGAACACTTTGTTCAGTTGGAAATTTAAAATTAGCAAGTAATTTATATCAGTTTTATACCTCAAAAATGGTGGAATGACAATACCTCCCTTTACAGAGTATACCGTATATCTTCAATGTGTATTATTGAAGCATTACAAAATAATCACCCAACTATTTATTGATTTCATAAGCGAAATGATGGTAAGAAAAACAACTAAATCTTGAATACCTCTAGACAGAGAAAAATTTTGGGGCAGCCAACTCTTGTATTTTTCAAACAGCAACAATTTATAGTAGGTATTACAGTATGTATATTTAATTCATTGAAATATGTAGTTCTTCTAACAAAAATTATAGTTGGATTTAACGTAGCAATAACATGTTGCTGCCACATATTTTAATTTTAAATGTCTTACATCTCTGTCAAAAAAGAAGAGAAACAACACTACGACTGAAGCTATTTCGACATTTGATCAACATGGTACAACAACGTCGACATTGATGAAACGTACAGTATACACTAAATATATTACAGTTAACATGAGCAGAATGCATTTTACTGCGATGAATAACATCTTTACTGTCTGGCGCAGTCTCGCATATCCATCAGCTACCGTATTTGTTTGCAATTTAAATTATATTACGAATAATGTTACGCGTTCAGGAGCGGCACACACTATGATGGCAAACGCTGTAAAAGGAAGGAAAAACTATGCAAAATTTTAAGCAATTACCCATCTTCGCTTCGTATCAAGAAACCTATTCAATTATAAGTTTTATGGATGCTGGCGGAATAAGCTCTAAATGGGCACATTATATGCAACATTATAAATATAAATGCTTATCAAAGCAATAAACCGTTGCTTCTCGGAACATTACGATAACAGTTTCTGTATTTGTAGACAGAAATTACAAATAGTTGGCATTGTAGTAGATAATAACGAAGGAAATTGCTAGGAATTGTAAGAGGTGTAATTATGTCGCTGAAGAATAGTGGAAAAATTATTTTCAGGATAAGCTAAATTCCACGTAGCTGGAAAGATATTGCATTTTTAAAAAGTCCGTTTTTATTTCAGGCATGAAATATACCTTGATTTTTAAAGTGCACCCATTTATATTCCATCAAGAATAATATATGGAAAATTATGAATCTGAAAATTTGGCGATTACTAATATCACGTACAATATTTTAGCATATCGATTTCCGTGCCTTAATGACCCTTTCTGTCCTTTTTCTTAATTTTGCCTACTCCCACTGAACATGCTAGATGCGTACGAGGTACAAAACGCAGTTTTTGAGTCGCGTATTCTGCAAATAACATAGATTAACTGCGTGTGCCTTATATAATATGTATTTCTGCAAAGGTTACTGTGTGATGTGCGATTGGGAGAGACCGGCGTAAAAGTTCTCAAAAATATTGTACATCTAAATTTACCAGAGACACATAAAGAAATAAATACTGAGTTTTGAATTATGTCCAAATCTGCGTTTTACAATGTGTCTCTTCATTTAGTAGGGGTTATGGTCGATCAGCTGAATTTATCAGAATTGTCAGCTGCGTTCAGCAAATTTTGGTGCATGCTGTACAGCCCAGATCTTTAGTTTATTCTCACTAATTTTGTTGCTTTCGGGTTTTTTGTGAAGGTAGTTTCTTAAATTTTCTATTCATTCAACTTAAATTATGTATTGCTACATTAAAATTATTCTTTTGTCTTCCTTCATTCAAATTTCCTACGTTTACTGACACGTAATTTCAGTAACGAACTTCCGTGTGGGGAGAATTTTATTTTTGATTGTATTTCCATTTTATTGCTGATGGATTGGTTCTTGTTGATCAGGGTTTAGAGTGTTTAAACGTTAGTTTATGTAATGTTTCTTCATTATTGTCGTCTGCAATTTTTGACTGTATGGATGTTATGTAAACCCATATTTAATTTCTGTTGCCGTTGGTTTAGCTTCGAACTGTATCTTTTTAGTATGGTGACGGCGCAACGGGGTGTATAATTTGTTTTAACCTCAGGAGCCTTTTAATCTGTAAGTTATGTGTGTAAAATGTCCCATAGCCTTATTACTAACACCCCCTCGCCACAAAGGATGAAGCGCAATTAATTATACCTCAACTATGACAACTCGTGACTCGGAACTGTACCGGACCCACCAGGAGAATTTTTTGATCCTAACAGGACTCGAATACACAGCGCGTAACTTTGCCCAGTCAAGCGCAGGCCCTCTACCACTGAACCATCGAGCCGTTCACATCGGTACTTAGTATTTATGGCATCAGATTACTGAAATACAGGATTTGAGGGCTACGTCTTAAACAGTCGTTTTGAATTGGCACCAATAGCCAAGCTTTTAATTTTTCATCGTCTCAATAACGGTTTAATTTGATTCAACTTCTTTCTAATTTTGAGATTTGGACTATTTTTTTAGAGAGGATTATTTTGGAGCAAGTAAAAATTTTCTAGGGCAAAAATTTTATTATTGGAGCGGAGCAAAATTATTATTTTTGGACAAGATATAAATAAATTTTCTTTGTTTGCGGAAAAATTGTTCATGGTCTGGCGCAAATTAACCTTGTTCGTTGGCATCGCTACCCCAAAGAGACTAGTGACCAGCACAACAAGCCAAGTGTTTGATGTAACGCCTCTTGTTATTTCCACGGATGTCAACTTTTTTTTAGTTAAAAATTGAATTTAATTTGACTTAAACTTTATCTTCTGATTCAGTTCAAATTTAAAAAAAATGCCGACTTTTATTCGTCTTTTTTGTAAATTCTTTTGCTTGTGGATCCATAATTAAGATAATTTTTATGTTTTGAAGTCTAGTCAATTTGATTCGCATTTAATCTTTGTTTCTTTTCTTGCGCTTAAAGACGTATCAAGGAGCAGACATCTCCAAATATTTCAAGCAAAGATAATCGCTAAAGAAGATCCACAAGTTAATGGACATAAATTGGAACTAAGCAATCTATCTGCACACAGAGAAGGTAGGTTGTTAAATTATCAAAATCTTTTTTGTTAAGTTTTTGCGATTAAAACACTTATAGGAATGGAACTTAGATCAGTGCCAAATTTTCAAGGTAAGTGTAAATTTATATTTCGTTAATTAGATTTCCTTATATCTGCTATACAGTGATATTTATATTTTAAAGTAAAATGTGGCTAGTGTAGGTAGTTCAGTGCCCCTCTGGTGTCTACCAAAATGGTCATTGCCGAAGAATGTGAAAACCAGAAGAAAGAGGTAACAATATTTTTATGGAATCTAAACTATATGCATGTATTTTTACATGTTTTTACATGATTCTGGTTCTTAGCAGGTAGGTACTGTACGAAACGGTTTCTGCCATCTACAGTAGTCACATAACGTCCCGAATACCCAAATTTTCAAATATATGGCTACAATGCTTGGCACTAATGGCTCGGGTACTGTGAGTTAGTGGACTGCGTAGGTGTATGTATTTGTTTATTAGCAATATGTTTATTATTGCTTCCATGAATAGCAAGTAATTTTCTGGTTACTACACTTGATGTATATACTTGGAAGATACAACACTTCTTTTGCAATATTTAGTAGGAATTTCAGTTTCTCAAATTTTGGGGTTACCTCTTAGTGACTTGTATGATTTCTTGGATGGAATAAGTGACACTGTGACCGAGAACTCTGCTGCTGAGCGGGGCAGTAGACGATAATTCTTCACTACTAACCGACGATGATGATTAGAATGATTATTCACGTAACGAGGCTCTCCCTGAAGCATAATTTGAGGATGGTACACAAGATACGGACCTAATAAGCACTTTGAAAGTTGAGGGATGTAATGTAGATGATACAGAGAGTGACGAGGACGGCGTTGGGGATATTGATGGCTCCATTGTCGGCATGAAATGGACAAAACCAGTATACCACAAAAATATAAAATCCGTATCCCGTTGGCTTTGAACTTGACCATACACAAAACTTTCTTTCGGAGATACCACCAAAAACAGTACTAGGAAAACCGATGGTGAATATCTATCTATCAAAGGAAAATATAGAAAATGTGTCCTTTATTCTACGGAAACCAATTCAGGTTGAAGAGGTTGAAAATAATTTGCGCTGACTGCGAAGTAGCTCTATGTTTGGAGTGGTTCTTACTATTCGATAAAATAATTAATAATCTGTTCCTTTTCTTGTTAGAATGTGTCCATATTTTGTATTCTATGTTATTATTCGCTAAGGTTATACGGGAGCCATCCATCCATGTTATAAGTTGGTTGGTAACCACTTCAAAATTACGAAAAGAGAAACAAAATTTAGCAAAAGAAGTCTCTTCAGAACTAATAGCCACCAATGCAATTAATTTTTGCCGTATAAATGCAATCAAAACCAAACAAATGATTTGCCCGTTAATGGGCTAAATTGGGCTGAATTGCAGAAGACAAAAATCCTTACAATTACAGAACAATGTTTCTAATTCAATATTAAGTATCAAATCAACTGGTTAAAAATAATATTAAAAACAATTTTCAGCACATTATAAAAATAACACCATTTTTCAAAGTGTATTCCCAATTCTTCAAGTAAAATGCATCGCGTTACGGAAACCAGCGCAACGTTAGAATGATATATGCAAGAATCAGCATTATATTATGTTAAGTACTTACAGACATGCTCGATGGCTTCGGTCGCCATTAATTGGAGCAATTTATCTACCAGGTCGTCGCCTTCCAGATAGAGCTCGTGCTGAGATATCCGTAAATGGAATTGTTCGAGGACTGTCGCATTTCTCCTGTAATAAGAAAAATATTTTACTAACAATCTCGCAACCACTCTCGTACGAATCTTTATATTTTTCGTGTCTAAAAATACTAGCGCTTTGCGAAACATTTCTCATAGCCTTACAGTTTATGCACTTGCAATTGTTGAGAATCACTTGCAACGTGTAAATACGTTTAATAAATCTACGTGAGAATCCTGTTGAAGGATATCTGTTACAGTAGTGGAGAGAGAGATGAAAATCACTTGTTAAGCTTTTATTTCTTTGAAATTCAAAACTGTTTCTAGAATAAATTATATACTCAAAAGAATTTTGTTTCTGCATCTATTACAATTTGAAAAAGTCGTCGCCTATGACTGCAATCAATTTAATTATCAATACCACTAATGCAGTAGGCTTATCAGAGGATGTACTTGGGTAAAATTAGGATTGGACGATTTTAATGGTCTATATACACTGCGTTAGAACAACTAAATTAAACTCTTGAATAAACAATGCCAATACTATTGATTTTCGAGTAATAAACAATACCTGCAGCTGTAAAACTTTCCAGCAGTCGCAGTCACCCAAAAGGTGCTGGTTTACAACTTATTCCCGGACAACGTTATGACGATAAACTCCAGTGGCAAATGAACAATTTTAAAAAACGCTATGGCGAGAAAATGGTTTAGATAGGGTTTAAATTATTACAGTCTTAGTAATTTTTTGTCCAGAATTTTGCCAAAAATTCTGAAATAATTCGATCTAAACAAGATGGATTGTTAACAAAAATATGCCGTGCCACCTTAAAGCAATGTTACAGGAATTTAGTTAGCAATTCATAATTACAGGAATGCATATACGTTAGGTCCTTTTACCAAATTTAGGTACTAAAAATCGCATCTATTTAACGCGCATTTCTAGGAAAATAAATTTATGTAAATGCCGATTTTTCCAAGAAACGCCCGATAATTCTGAAACCATTGGTTTTTCACTCTTAAGACAATAATTCCTTATTACTTTTTCCTCAGAATTTAAGGAGAATTCAAAACATTTAACAGTACATAGCATATTCTATTCCAGAGGACAACTCAGAGTAATACGAATTCAACGGTTTCAGTATATGCATCCAATCGAATCTCATCACAAAAAAAACCTTTTCAAGGGTTCCGCTCAAAAATGCAAATCAAGTCTGCGAGATGACTCACCAAGATTATATACTTTAACAAATGGCAACATAAATATTTTTTTGTTGAAAATACATCACAATTACCACTAAATTTCTTTTTCGTTGGTATTATTAAATTTTCAATATCGCTCCAGCTTTGTAACTTCAGAGATCCAATAACAGCACTTTCAACTCTAGCATTTGATACAAGAGTACAAACTAATCCTCAAAATGTAGAGATGTATATATTATGGACCACGTGATAAACAAGACATTCCAGACGATTTAAATAACAGCCAAAATGAGGGGGCAATACGATAATAACTACTGACTGAAAGTATTAAATTGACCAGGCTTTATGAAAAATGTTCATCATCTATTATCCACACAAACTCATAGAGTGTCACCTATTTTACCCACAGGATTCTTGGCGTTCGACACATCAAGCATTCTATCAACTTGTTTTTATAAATTACTTAAACCCAATTTCCTAACTACAAAATTTCCTTTTATGCACATTTGGTTCTGATAAAAGCCATTTAATTTGTTGGTATTGGATTTTAATCTGAAGTGATTGCCACACTGTACTGTTCAGCAAATTGACACCAACGGAGTCCTTCTAACGTTTTTAGTATAAATGCAGCAAATTTGGCTAAACCTGCTCTGCTAGGCCACAATCAAAAACAACAACAACAAATGAAGCAGATGGGATCTGTTACGGTTTGTTAGTTTAAATTGACAATAATACGTATGTGTGTATAATAATAATATGCATTTATTACGCACAAAAAAAAGTTTACAAGCATTGAAAGGAAATCAATCAATCAAGATTTCTGAAGTTATGACAAGCTTTAAAAGCCTATACACCCCGTTGGGCCGGCATCAGTCTAAAACAAAACAGAAACAGAAAAAGTCTTCAAATTAATCATCATTAGCTTTGTGTTGATCACGTAATCTGTGAACATAATCATTTTATGGGTTTATAACAGTTTCAGGAGATAATTGCACCTACTTACAAAACTATACTAGATGGGTATAGCAAAGGATAAAACAGCTTAACATAAAGCGAAGGAAGATCCGAAATTGAAAATAAAATCTGAAAAATGACAGGTACATTCAAACTCAATCATGTAACTTCGAAATTTAACGGTAATGCATATATCCGAAGTGTCTTAGAACAAAGGTATGTAACCGCATCTGCGACATATATATCCATACAATCTTTGTTTCGTCATAGAACAAAGTATAACAATCGCAAGATAACTTCCACGACAATATCTAATGTGCAATCCTTTAGCAACGCTTTTTATCGTATTCAGTTTCCCAAAGAAGAAAAGGAATACATCAGTTCGAGAACAGTTAGACAACAATAGCGTCATTATTTCACAGACCATCATATATTACGCGCAACACGTTCTCTTAACAATATGAAAACAAAAACCGACCATTCAGTTTATCTAGCTTCCTTAATGAACTGTGAGATACGTGTATGCAAGTACTAGTCTGCGTAGAGTAGCACAGTAACATTTTAAATTAAGGCGCTTTTAATTTAAATTAAATTTTAGGTTTATGTTTCATAATTAAAAATTCTCAAGAAAAAAAAAACAGAATTTATCCTATTTAAATTTTCTCAATATATTTGACCCAGATTCAAGGTATCTTGGCCCTTTAAGTTCACTTGATTACAACGAACGGATTTGATAAAAAAATATATACAGTGGGAGATGAAGCCTACACTTACGCATGTAAAACGCAACGATACGAATGAGTCGGGCCAAGCCAAAATATTCCAGATGCGGGTCGGGCTTTTTTATACTGAAACGGGCGGCCCGCTCGATCCGTCAAGTCTGTTCGGCACATTAAGCCAATTCCGATGGGAAAATTTGTTTAATAAACTCTTAATCTTAAAATTATATTTATTTATATATGTTAAATTGAGGAAAATAGATTATATACCTACAGCTAGATATATTTCATTAATACAATACGTATAATAAAATTGCACCGAATTAATTTGTGACTATTTATGTACATATGCAGATATACTACTATATCTGTACCTAACAATGTTAATTTCAAGTAGGTCTTTCGCTAGTTTAAAATAAAATACAAAACATAATTTCGTTGTAACAACAGAGTGTCTATGCTGCAATAAGGCACTGAATTATAATTTGAGTTTCTCAAGGATAATGTTTCAAAAAAATAAAATATATAATAATAGAACGTAATACAAATAATATAAAGTGTGAATATTTTTCTTTGCAAAGAGATTGAGTAAAAGTTACGCCATTGTTGGTGTTTCCATGCTGATCTTAAAATAATGTGAAATGAAGAAAAACAAATAATTTTAAAATTGTTTAAATAAAATATCAAGTGTGTTATATCATTCTAAAGGTAATTTTATATGCTTTTCAATAGCCTAAAAATATATAGGGTGTTCCATATAAAAAATACAAGTCTTGATAATATCTCAAAAAACAGGAATTTAAAAAAAGAAAAAATTAGAGCATAGGATTCTGCGTTAAAAAGCGCCCTAATATAAATCAAGCATTTTCATGAATAAGAAAGTTACAAGGGTTTTTAGAAAGTGCACATTTTAAGAAAACGCTCTGTATCTCTTATGTTAAAGAAGATATAAAAATAGGGATTTCACCAATCGATTTTCGAGAAGCATTGTTATACGGAAATTACAAAATATCTATTAACGTTAGAAGCTGCTCTATGCCCTCATCACAATATACACCCTCCCACGATTTACACATTCTTAAACATTTTTATCTAAAAGGATGCAAAGAAATGGAAGCCCAAAGCAGTTGCGTATGTACCTGAAGAGATATTACAAGAAATATTATCGATAATTGTAGCAGAGTGTTGTGTAATCCTAATGTACTTAAATACCATAATTTTTAAGCTATAAATATTTTATGATAGATTGCTGCTCTACAAAAACAATTTAAAAATTAACATTAAAATCGCCAGTAGTAAACCGTAATTGGTCATTCTTGCATGTATTAAAATTGTGCAATAGGTTTTTCCAAACATTATATTAAAATGTAAATATTGAAACATATATGGATGCGTCATTTGTTTTTATACGGCAATTAGTCTATTAACTACTACCTTCGAACATCTATACATAGTGGTTAGGCGATAGTCTAACTTCAGTACATGTTTCAACGAGTAACGACTCGGTGGTCCAGTGGTAAAAGGGCCTGCGCTTGACTGGGCAAAGTTAAGTGCTGCGTGTTGGAGCCCCTCTAGAATCAAAAAATTTTCTTAATGGGTCAGGTACACTCCCGAGTCACCATTCGCAGTTGGGGTACAATTTACTGCGCTTCACCCGTTACGCTTATGACAAGGTTTAAAAGCTTATACACCCCGTTGGGCCATCGCCACAGTAAAAAAATAAAATAAAAAAAATTATTAATATTAATATTAAAAAGCAAATATATTAACATTCGCTATCGTAGTGAAAATCGCTCAAAAACAATATTCCGTTTTGGTTATTCATCTTTTAATTGAATAGGACTCCTCTATTTAATTACACAGGCATGACAGCTATAACAAATATGCCGTGGTGTTTCTTTCCGATTGTGTAATTATCGCCCGCTATACGAAGTTTCTATTCTGGAAGGCTTCGGATACGCTGGCCGCATAACAAACGAATTCCTGTAGCGACGCCTTATTTATAAAGAAATTATTAAAACACGTCGGAAATAATTTAAAATCGTATGATTAATGATCGTGTGAGACGACCGATGTATAATCATTAATCATATAAAAATCCATAATTAATACCCATTCAAAATATTGATTTTACGGGGTTGCTGGCCTGTTGAAAGGCTGTATTTACCCGATTTAATAGATCATTTTCGGTGCGGCTTTGTGACGATTTCTAAAATCGATAGAACAATTGCTAAGATAATAAAACTATACCTGGCCAGCATAACTTGTTCCTCATGTTTTTAATTAAAATTCCCTTTAAGCTTTTCCTGCTTGACGTCATCTCCATGCGATGGAAATTCATTAAAAGCCTTATCATTTGATAAGTACAATGCTTTATGAATTATAAACGGGAAAATATTTTAAATAAATCGCGCATTTCAGAAATAACATCAAATTCCCATTTCGGCGATTTTAAGTTATATATATTAACATACGCAAAATCTGATTTAATAACTACGTACAGTGACCAAAATAAGTTATGTCTTTCGCCTCGAATGTGCGATTATCAATATCACTTTCTGTGTAGGAAACTATGTACTTGGGGAATTCCCTGCGTTTGCAAATATACCTGTGCCGGTAGTAAAAGTGCAATAAAGTAGACCTTCATTAAGATTTTATGGTTCCTGACTTATTATTATTAGTTATTAGTTATCAATTTCAGTTCAATTGCGTTCGCTTGTATTTAAGTAAAAATACTTGGAACGTAATAAAAGAACCATAGATAGAAATTTCACGCGAAGGTTTTCGTTTGGTGATTTCTTTACGTTTCTAGTAAATCGCTTCGTTCAACTTTTGCTAATGAAGCGCCATTAGAATAAAACTATTTACTGCCCTACAGAATTTCGTCGTAGTCGTCCGTAATGAATTTCATAAATGTCGATCAAAATCAGTTGATGTTCTAAAAAACAGCGGAACATAATTAAAGAGGATCGCCATATGACTTACCGTGAGATTAAGGTATCCTCAGAATATTGAACATTGCATAATATTACATGAAGTACTCAAAAAATTCAACGCAACTTCAAAATCTGTATACAACAGGCGATAAAGCTTGGATATATTCGTGCGACCCGGGAACTAAACAACAATCAACTGCGTTGCAATATTAAAAGCTTCTTCTTAGTTTTTTTATTGTGTGATGTTTACGTCTGTTCTCCCGATTTTCTTCTCAATTCTGCTTGCAATTAGACGTTTTATCCAAATATTTAATTGCATTAAAGGATGCGTACATGTGAGCTATTGCATTGTAATACCCTAATTTTATGACAATATTTTGTTGCGATGTTTCTTTTTCCTATTTTCAATATCGTTTTGCAATTTTTTTCTCAACTATTTTACTGCCATTTTCTATTTTTTCCGGGCGATTCTCCTTTTCTTTTGCTACTCGCTTGCAGAGCAATAGTTCTGAAAACTATTGCTATTAACCGTATGGGTAACATTTGAATATGTTTATCTTGTAATAATTTAGTTACACAAGCCAATGTTGTTAATGCTTTGTTAAAACCAAACGTAGGTTGTATATGATAAACTTCATTAGATTTAACTTCGTCTTGAGTTAGTCTAAAGTGTCGTAACGATCTTCCCGTTGTAGAAAACGACAACAATTTCTTGATTTAAACAAAATTAAGGTCTGCGTTGCGATAAGTATACGGGCGGAGACGTGAAGTCCTGTAATCAACAGTCGAATCTAACCACAAGCAATGTCTAATACTTCTTATTCTTTCCTGTTCCAGACAATGTTTTCCAGAAAAACGTCAACATTTTAAATAAACACTGGGATTTGTTATCCAATCCGTGAAATGCAAATATCTTGTTGAAAGTAATTTACCACAGTTTGTACAAATTTCTTTCTTAGTAATATCAGTAAACCATTGATGCCTTCTATAGATCATAATTTCTCTTCATTCACCTTCATTTTCTATATTGACTAAAATAAATTTTAGCAGTTGGCACGCGAGTCGGTAAGTTCTCGTGTGCCGTGTCTTTTATTATTTCTTTTATCTTATTCAAATTTATCGCAACACCCATTAATTCTGTTTTATTATGCATGTTCCAATTACTTACGGTGACTACTTTTTTGTATATGTTTAATAAGTGAAAAATCGAATTAAACGATAATCACAAGTCCCTTGTGTCTTTTATTTTCAGCGCTTTTTACAAAATAATTTTCATTTAGTGACACTAAGTGCTTTGTGTTAGTGTTTGTTTTGAGATTCCTCTTCGAAATCCTATTTTCTTCCTTTTAGGTTAATGCTCCAAATCCTTTTCATATAAGTCCCCTCTGATCGTTTTTCATTTTGTTACTTACTCTTCTCAGAATAGCCTTTCAACTACTTTTAACAGTTTTTGTTGATTAAGGTTGAATTTCTGTATACTTTTTTTCGAAAAGGGTCCATTGCCAAAAAGTATCTTTTTCTATCTATCCACCTGTTCACTCATTGTGCAAGGAACGCCTATCCACCGCTTGATATTTTTTGTGGTTGCTCTAACGACAATCGTTTCATGTTATAGATAATGTTGTGAATTTAGACTGCTGAATTCCATATAATCTGTTTTGTGTATAAGTTTTATGCGTTTTCTACAAAAAATATTTCCAAGAAGTAAATTATTGAGGATAACTTGTGACTGCGATTATGAATTTGTTTTTTTTTTCCTTCAATTTGTCGCATTATTTGGACAGGTACTAGCTTTACTTCTCTTTCTTTTGCTTCCTTTCGCTTATTCTTTTGTGGTTGTAGGTAATTTGAGATTCTATTGGGTCCAGTAAAGTACTGGAGCAACATAATTATCCAATTAAAACATATCGAAAGTTGCCTTCAATATTAATTGTTAAAGCGATCACTTTGGCACTCATTTCTTGGATTGCGGCTTCTCTAAGTGTAAGGTACTTACTTTTATTTTCCAGTACAATTTTGGTAAAAGGGCTATCTAAAAGACTGAAAATGGGACAGAAACAGATCCATTCCAGATGTTGGTTCTAGGATTGCAGTTGGATGAACGTCACTATACATGGTGCTAGTGACATTAACCATCGACGTTCTATTTTTAATAACATAGTATATTAGTCAAAACATAAAGGTGGCCGTAATATTATAGCTAATGACTGCAGAGTATTTATATCTATTCAGGAACATATAGATTAGATTATAATTGTATTATTTCCGTGGTTTGGTTCATATATGTATGTGTACTAGTATAAAAAAAGTTTGTTATACCTAAATTAATACAATATGGAATTAACTTATTTCCTTCATAACAATACGTATTCATAGCGAAATATCCTTCATGATAAAAGCACTAAGAATAAAGTATTCGTCATATCCTGGATTGATTGTTTTAGTATCAGTAAATAAATTTGAAGATTTTGATTTTATCTTTGAAAAAATAATACTACTTTTACAACTTTTTCTCTACGTCGAATAAGAACAACGAATACGAAATATACTGTTCACAAAAATAACGAAATTTAATTTAAAATGCTAGGATGTAAGACGAGACTTCATCTCATCATAATGAGCGAAGAGACGGACTAAAAAACAAAACACTTCAAGAACTTTCGCAAGGTTCGATGCACAAACTCACTAACTATCACATTTTAAGTCATCTCTTTATTCGAGCAATCATTATGCTAAAATCTCATATATTAAAAAGGTTCCAACGCGAACTAGTTCCCTTGAAGCCGCATGATGAGCTACTTCGTTTAATTTAAATATCCCACTCTACTCATGTACCCATTATGCTGTTGCTGCAATTTCTTTCTAAATGATGAAAGCGAAAAATAAACTAAATGCTGGCAGCGTAAAATTTATATACCTACCGGGCGGCCAACACAAAAAGAAATAAGATTTTCATAAAATACTTTCTATTGTGACAATTAATACTATAATTATTATTACACAGGGTTGGGACATGTATGAATTGAGCAAATATCTTCAAAACGGAAACAATGATGCTGATGAAATTTTGCAGGTACATGAGGTAATAATACATAATACATCTGGTTTGGATTGCTATGAAGCTATGAAGCATCCCCAACTTTTTTAATTTAAGTTGGACACTCTGTATATTTTTTCAAATTATATTCCTCGTTTCTCCGGATTCATTCGCACTGGTTTTACTACCATTATTTGTAAAAAATTGAAGGAAAAAGCACCTTACATTTACAGTTTACTTTTTACACACTAGAGTAAAAAATAAGCCTAAGCAACTTGGATTTCTGATGAATGTGGTGCACTGAAATGAAAAAGAGGGCATTTAAATTTTAATGATAATCGGTTTTCGCAGTTGTGTTAGAACTCATGAAGAAGTGTTACATCTTTTTAATGATTTGCATCCCGCAAGAAACGTCTACTAAACTCAAAATCTAACTAGGCTAAACTAGGGACGGCTAAAAATTTGCCAAAAATTAGAAGACTGCAAGTACTTGGATCTATTGAATTTCTGTACTTCAACAGCAGTAGGCAGTTATCTCAAAATCTTTGAACGCCTCCTTTCCAAATCGACAGGTTGGACGAAGGGCACATTGAGTGCACGTTACCATTTTTTACCTTTTTTTTACAGATAATGGTACTAAAATCAGAATGCACCAATCCGGAAAAGCAAGTTTTTATTATAATCTGCAACACTATATAGAGCTTGTCCCATTTAACTCAAAAAGTTAAAGATACTTCCGATATAACCGGAAGTACAGTACCAACAAAAAATATTACACTTACCTACTTTTCAAAGAGAATTTCGTCGAAGACATCGTTGCTATTTTGAAGATATTTGCCTGGCACCACGCTTTATTCCAACCCTGAATATGCATCATATTAATGGAATTTTCAAAAAGAAGTTCATTTCAGAATACACCTCTAAACGTTCCCCTTTGTTCGTTAAACGTCTAAACTAACGTGTTAGAGTGTTAGGGACTTGATTACATAAATGCTTTGTTTCACAACTCCAAATGTGTCTCTGCAGTTGTCATCAAAGACTAGTAAAGTGAATTGTACGCTAGAATGCTTTATACTATAGCATTAAGAACTCACACAAACAAAGAACAACTAATTACCAATTAAGAAAAACTAAAACACAGAGGGTAAATGCACTTAATAAAAATATCTAAGCTAGCTTCTACCTACTATTTTTTTGGGCGACAAGACAGAACAGGAAGAACATTAACATGTTAGATAAAACCAGATAGATCTTTATATTTTCTGAACTAACTTTTAGTGTTGCCGACAGTTCAATTCCATTTAGTATCTTAAGTACAATATCCTATATATTGCTACGTTTCTGAAGAGATACCTACCGAAAAGGCAAAATGAAGAAAGCACTTTTGGTTATGTTTATGCGAACCTGACTAGGGAACTGAAGCAAATTGTATGATGTGACACCAGGTTCATCCAAAGAACTCGTTGCGTTTTCTTTAGGACCTTCCTGTATTCAATTTATTATAGCCCAATAACTTCCAGAGAAATTCGCGATGAAAAGTATCTCTGGAAATAATGAAAGTATCGTTTTACAATAATTAAATCCCTTAAATAAACCGTTCAAAGGCAAGTTCGAAAATATACCATATCATAGATCTAGAACATACCACCTTTGAAATGTTGTGTAACTAACAAAACTTATCCGTTCCTCTTAGTTTTCCCTAGAATAAATAGGACTGTCGTTTGTTTGTTTATTGGTAATCAATAATCGATAATTTTCTTGAATACCTCGGAAACAAGTGAATTTAGATAAGGAAGTTAAATAGCGGTTTACAGTTAACGAAGGCTTAAAACAAGGAGAATTAGGATACAAAAGCAATATAGATTACAGGAAATTAAGAACGGTTAAACTAGCACTTTTACGGATAATTTAGCGATATTTGACTCAGAGGAAATTTAAAAATGTGGCGAAAGGAATTGAGCAAGAGATAGATGAAAGCAAAACAAAAGTTATATAAAGTATAGAACTCGACGGAAATACTCTAGGGCAAGATTCTTTAGTTGGAAATGACGATTCAAAGCAACGAAGGAATAGAGAAAGAAATAAATGAAAGAGCAAACAACGCAGCAGAAGTATATCGTGCTATCGTCATTTAATAGAAATTGAAGAAAAAAGACTCATGAAAGCTGTTTGGGAGGCGAGACCGATGACGAAAAGAACAAAAGAGCGTCTCAAAAAAACCTAGAATATTGCAATAAAGGATATACTGGAAGAAAACCCCATGGAGTGAAGCGAAGAAGGTAAGTTAAAAAAGGATAGAAAATAGTTAACGTTAGGAAAGGTTTTGATTTTATATATGGAGAGAGAGTGAAATATGTTTAACCCACCTTTTTTTGAGCAGAATATGTAGGCATCCTTAAATTTTGACTAGGCGCGTCTGTGTTGCCAATAGAAATTTCAAAACTGATTAACATGGAAAATATTGAGGTTTAAGTTAAATTTTGTGTTTGTTTTCCAAATTTTCCAAACAGAATTTAGTGTCTCAGAGATGGTACGTCCTGAATCTATGATCTGAAAAGAATGTCCCATTAACCGTTCAAAGCTTCCTCAAGAAAATAAATTGCAAAATTATAAAACGAAACCAAAGAATGTTAAACTTTTCCTATACCTAATGTGACTTTGCAGCGGTTTATATAGCCGAGTCCTCTCTTTCTGAACCCCTGCGCCGGGAGTTATATTGGGTAAATATACCTCCAACCAAGGATAATCTTGGGAAAACGAGAATATAACTCATCTTCATCCTATTATTCTTTCGGTTTATGTACACCGCGATGACACTTCGCAGTGACATTAGGCAGCAAACCCATAACATTATAGTTTTGAAGGAAATTTGTAATAATAATGAATATTTTTAAATACAAATGTTTCGTAAGTAAATGCTCTCGAAAACAAATGTAGGAAGAGCCGCTAGAACCAACAAAGAAATACCGAGCATCGACAAAAGCAAAAATAGTCAGAAAGGTTGTATAGTATAAGTGCTTATTAGCAACATTCCTTAGAACAATACAATGAAAAACTATAATAGACAAAATCAAAAGAGTGCAATGAAATTCCACACTTACAGCACGGGGACAACTGCATGTGTGGCTTATGTTCCTGACCTTTCCATCCATATCTCGTTAGTACTGATAATTATACGGATCATGGTTATTTTCCTTGCATTATATCGTATCGTATTCGAAACAATCTTTCTCGAGAATAGTACAAAGGAGCTCTCTCTTTGACGTTCATTTACTGTCACACGCAAAAAACATGTAACCGCTAAATCACTAGCAGATTTAATTGTAATCAAGGTGGTATATCAAAGGAAAGCCGCATAGACGTCATTCGTTGCACATGCGAGAAGTAACCTAGTAAAATGATTGGGATTGTAGCTTGACAATTAGTGTATATATTCACGATTCGCAAGTATAATTAATTCTCATGTCATCTCTCTAATCCCGCGGCCCTTTGTTTATTCTTAAGCAAAGCGGAGAAGAAGCACAATTGCAGAAAGGAATGTTTATTATACTTCTACACTTATACCGAGTACGTAACGAGAACGCAAAATCGTTTTATTTAAACGGCGCACCGCAAGAGAAGGGCTTGAAGCACTGCGATAAACCCCGCCCTTCTATGCTGTACAATACGTGAATGTCCTTCGTCTGTAACTGGCAGCTAACCAGTTGATATTAATTCGGTTGCAATGAAATACAACCTATTGTCCCTCTTGGGTGTAAGAGCACATTCGCCAACGCGGAGCTTTATTACACATCACGAAATAAAAATGGAAACATACACGGATACATACGCTCTAGAACTCCCACCATAAAGGCAGAATCAAAAGTGTGACAGCTTCTATACAAATGCTACTCCACATTTGCGTTGAAAATAAGGAGATTTCTTCAGTTACGTAACTTCCTTCGAGGACACATATCAAGATTCAAAGAGATTCATTGCGTTCAAGTATGGCAAATTATACTGAATGAGGATGAATTGTGGCCAACTTATGTTGTGATTTTGATACTAATTACTCTATTTATCATCATAATTATTTCAGTATTAATTTTTATCTGAACGTTCAAAAATATTCGCTTCGAGATGTTTCTATGAAACGCTTTTCGTCACGTAGAATACTTAATGATTAGTTTTCTTTTTCTTGTGGAAAGCTTATTTGTTTTTCTTGTTTTATATCTTTTAGTAAACGCGTTAGTTCGGATGGGCGAAGAATATAAAAAAATATATGATATTGCGCCATATTTATAATGTACAAAAGTATGTTACATGTCCCACCAAGTACAGGCGTTAACCGCAGCCAAAATAGTGCTTTGAGCGATTTATATAAGTGTATAAAGTGAAGCTGGTCACCATCGCCAAGAGAGCCGCGAACCAAAGCCACCGCTACCACAAGGGGGGCAAGAAGATGCTGTCCCTCCCCCCCCCCCCCCCCCCAGCGAGGCGCACATATTTCTTTTGCTTATTTTTATATTCATATTTGTTTCGAACTTATTGCTCTGAATAGCTTAAATTGTATATTCTTCTTCTCTCTCACACTCAGTAATGTCATACTTTTGAGTATTTTAAAATTTATTTATTATTATTAACAGCAACATCATATTTGATTTTCTTTTGCAATAAAACAGTAATTTTTTTGAAATCAATTCATTTATTTTATTTCCTGATGCATGATTGCTTAATCACACCACCTGAGAGAGCTGCGTGCTTGAAATTATTAAAAAGAGTCTCATTAATTATTAATTATTAAAAATAATTATAAATAATAATAAATAAAAGTGGTCGTTCTTATTACAATTTCATTTAATTTGCAAACCAGCTTCGTTGTAATCTTTTGATTCGTCATTTATTGTTATCCTTTCCTTGTGATTTTAATGCATTATTTGTTGTAGTTTGAATCATACTTTGTTCTTGGGATATCGTTTTGATTTAGACATTGTTGTAAGAAGAGTATACAAGTATGGATGTTTAGCGTGCTTTTTAAATGTATTGATTTTCCTGCATTGAGTTAAAGTTAAAGTTAACTTTGGATACTACTTGATAGAGGATTTAAGGCCCCTGCGGGCTCTTCTGGGTGTTTCACTTCACACCGAAGATCAACAATCACGTAAATGCCGGAATTCTTCTTCGCCTAAGCCGACAAAAATATAAAACGTACGTAGCCTGCCGATAAAGTCATGGCAACTGCATTTTGAGATCAAAAGGAGGTGTTACTGGCAAACTTCATGGCTTTTGGAATCATGATAAACGCTGACAAGTATTATGAGACACTAACAAACCTTAGACGGGCGATTTAACAAGGAAGTAAACATATTTCACGACAACACTCGTTCCCATATCATTCATCAAACCGTCGCTCTTCTACAATAGTTTGGATCATCACCCATTCACCCTATAGTTTGGACTTGGTACCCAGTGACTGTACCTGTTTCCTATGTTAAAAGAATATTTGGCTGAAACGCGGTTCAGCAACGACGACGAAATGAAAGATGAACTGCAACAAGAATTTGTCAATCGAAATGGCGATTATGAGGACAAAATAGATAAATATCCAACCTTTAAGATGATCCAAACATTATTAGATATAAATAATAAATAAATAATACTTTTGGAATTACTTTCGTACACTAAGTAACTGAAGCACTTTACTAAGTCTCGTACCACGACACTTTACCACTTTACCACGCACGTATCGATAGCGATGCTGTCACCTTCAGCAGTAAATGGTAGCTTAGCTATGGAAACCTCCTTCCAACGTGTGACGTGGAGGTGTTGTATGAAGGGTTTCAATGTTCCAGAGTCACAGTGTTCCCGTACGTAATTTACTACAGTAAGTAATATAAATTAATCTTAAGAAGGTTAAATCGGTAAGGATATATTGTATGTAATCTTCATAAATTGCGTATTAACGTACCCGAAATTGTTATTTAAGTCTGTTAGACAGCTAAAGCTACATTTTGAAAATGTTCTCCTCGACGTATAATCTTATTCTGTTTGCTAAGTCCATAACACTACTCTGTTTAGAACAAAAACAAGTCGCTTTCACGGCACATATTACGAGTAAATATTCAATATGGAATTTCATTATTAGTCTAGGGAACAGCTAAATAAGGCGTTTTCCGCGGAATTTCCGACAGACTCACGGTAACATTATGTCATTAAGTTCGCTCCGGCTTGTCATCAGCGTGCATTGTTATTGTAAAGCGTCAGCTTTAAATTTCACACTCTTCGAAAATCCACTCTGCCGCGCCGTTGTGCCGCCGCATTACAAACGAGACGTTGTTAATGGAAAAGGGAGACTTCAGCCGCGTCGTACCGTACCGGTACGTTGATCCTTCACCCGATTAACTTTCCCGTTTGTTATTGTCTGAGAAATTAGAGGCGGCACGGTTAATCAGTCGACGACTGAAGTCGTATTAAGTATATAATCGAATATCAATTAAGAAAGAGGAAAGTAGCTTCCTGGTTGTGCGCCATCCGTCCGTACGAAAATTAGCGTCGAAACTGTAGTGATGTAAGTTTGATTAGCACCAACGAATTTCGATACGAGGAAGTAATGTTGGCGTTTATTACATTTTGCGAAAGGATGCATTTAACTAATTTTATACGTAACTTACCCTTTCAGTATTAGGTTGGAAATAACATTATAATACAATTAATTCATTAATATTCTATAAAGATAAAAACAATCGCTGATGAAATAAACTTTTTGCTGATTCATACGTTATCTGCTTTAAGCATGAAACAGGTCGCAATATTTGACTAAGTTATAGAATTTGTGAGAAAAAGAACCCTTTTTATTCCTACCTTTCATAATCTGTGTTTTGATTATCTAGACATCGACATACAGCGTATCCATTTGCATGCATGAGTGAAAGATCATTCCTTTCTTGAGGAATTCAGAAAGAGTTTTCAACTAAAAGACATTCGGAAGCAAGCCTCGCACCAAATACAATTATAGTTAAGTACACAGAGGATTTAGTTTCCGCAGGGCACAAATGTCTTTGAGATTAATTGGAAAAACAGAGAAAAAAAAGAGTGCCATTGTTGAGATTAGGACACATTAGAGCAAGCCCAGATTTTATGAGAGAACATATCGCACCGATGAAGGAAACTTCTCTAGAGTCCAAAATTACTGTGTATACACTAAACGAGAAAAGTACGTAAATACAATAAGAAAGTAGGTTATATATTTGTTAACGTCTAAGTTAACTCAGTCCTCATAGATTAAGTTAATTAACGGGTTTTTATTATACTGATAAATAGTTTTCAATTTGATAAACGTAGTTCATTAATGTAATAAATTTAATATATTTCTTTTTTGTTGCTTTAACAAAACGAAGTCAACGAACACGATTTATTAAATTCATTTCTTCAGTGTTTTTCGGAAAGTTTGTGCGACTATCTTCAAACATGACATTTTTTCCATAACTTACAAAAAAAAACTATTAAACATGGAAGCTCTAATAGTACGAAATGGACCAATTTTTCTTTTGGTATGCCATGAGACCAGTTTCTGAAATTTTTTAAATTCCTTTATTAACCAACACCATCTTACCTTACGCGGAGAAGAAAAGCAAGATAACGACCCAAAATCTACAGCAAGAAAAATCAAAATTCCTTTAACGCAAATAATATTGATGTAACATCTTGGTCAGCGCAATTGCCGGTTATCAACCGGATAGAAAACTTATAGGTTGGTATAAAGAAAGCTGTGAATAACAAAAAAGCTCTGCTTATTATGGTGTGAAGAATTTGCGCTGCACTATCGACATTAATAGCTTGGGTCAGTTTTGTGGAGACTAGCTTGCGATACGCAATTATCTTCTGGGGTCTGCCGAGCTGGGCAGGTAAACTTGTTAAAACAAATTATCAGATGCACCGTCTACGGCCTCGTGCCATCCTATATTTCAACAGTTAGAAATCATTCGAAGTCCTGCTATTTCATATATGCAACAAAGATCAATATACATAAAACAAAGACGTGTATAGTAATATGGCAACACGTTTCCGCAATTTAGTTAGCGTGCCTTTCCGCTTTCCACATGACAGCGTTGTATGAGCGCCATCCTTATTATAAATGTGCGACTTATTTCAAAACACTGCTCCCACACGTTAAGAATTCTTTAACCGATGCTACTACAAGAAAAAATATACGTCTTAAGTAATTGCTTTTATAGTGCCGAGGAATTTCTATAACCGCACCGGATTGTTAATGCATTTGGTGTTATTAATTTAGTTACTAGTTTAGTAGAGTTTACTTTGTCATAGTAGGTCTATAAATATTGGTCAAAGAAACATCAAAATAGCTATGTCTATGTTGTTCAACTACCGACAATAAAGTTTATTATTAAAGAAAGGCTACTAACACTATTATTTACACTATTTTAAGCACATATTAAACAGGAAAGTTAATATAATTATCTAGAAGGTAGCTCTGAATCAAAGAGAAGGCACTTCGAAATTTTTCCTTTGATTTTTCATAAAACAATATATTCTATATTGTCGTGTCTATTAAGTTCTTAACCGCAACACATTGAATCTTGTACTTCATATATTTAGTAAACACTAAAGTTAGCTTGAAAAAAAAATCACCAGTGTGCCACTCCGATTAATTAAAGAAGGAGCAATTAAGTCAAGAGTTACAATACGCGCAAACAACACCGGACAAAGCGGCGTTTCGATGTAGGATATGCCGGTGTCATTTTGCTACTCCTCTCGTTTACGTGCCGTTGTTTTTAAACCGACAGTTTTCAAATTTAATTTATTATTCCATTATGTTCGTGTATTTCACTCTACCGTGAGCCGTGGTTAAATGAGAAGAAAAGACGATACCATTTTTAATTTATCTTATCTCCCCTAAAACGTTTTTTCTTCTTTTCCTCTTTTCCATTCTGTACGCTTTAATAATGCGTACTTTTAGAGATTCCTTCAAGCATGCTAATTATTACTATATTTTTCTAGGTAGTATCAGAATAGCAATAAGACTCAATTGGTAATTGAAATTAATTGTGTTTTAATTCTGATAAATTTAAATGAAACATTAATCTTACGGCGGACTTTTTGTGGAGAATATATTAGCCAGCTTAGAATCTAAAGATGCGTGTACGTAACGCGCTGTTTTGCTGTAGGCCACGTGGCAAATCCCAAATCGACTCTTGCCGATTTTTATCAAAGGAAGTCAATAGTGTAAACGTATTAGCAAGCGATGCGCAGCAATTTCTATTTTAAATTTCAGTTCGTTTTTGAATGAAGATAGAGTGGAGCAATTCCAATGTCATGAGTAGAGATGGCAAAGGCATTATCACTTTTTTGCAGCGACTAGATGGACTCGTGTTTTGTCGACTCTCGGGAAAACCAGTAGGCAACACGAACCACCTCTCATGAGACGAATAAACACGAGTCTGTCTAGTCGCTGCAAAATAATACACATAGACAAAAATAGGAGATAGGGCACGTTTTTATTTAGGTCCCACCATATTTACTAAATTTTCAAAATCTTAACTCGTCATCCGAAAAAGTTTCTGAAACCACAAACATTTCTCACTTCATTTTGAAAAATACCCCAAAAGAAATCTTGTGCAAACTTTTTAACATGTACTCTCTTTGTATGTAGTGAGGACGTCACTGTAATTTCTACCAAGCCGATAGACTTTACCGATCGGTATAATGGGGAAGCGCTTGAAGGGAGAAAAAATGGGTAACGGCAGTATCTAATGAACATATTATAATTACGGCAAATGAAGACACTATACTGAATTCCTCGAATTGTGACAAAGTTCCATTAATTAAAGATTAATTTGAGAACACTTTAAATACAAAACTACGTCACAATCATGCCAGATTGTGATTCTAACATAATAGAACACTTGAAAATAAATAATTTTTTTCTTTAATTTTGTAATATTAGTGAAACGGGCTTCTGGATGGAAACACAAAATAAAAGATATCTTAAAAATTGTTGAGCTTTATATAATGTATTGCATTTATTGCTGTTATGCGTATAGAAAATTTAATTTATTTTCCTGGAGTGAGCCAATATTTTTCCTTTATTCTTTTATTTGATGTTATTCTCGGGGCCTTCGGCTTTGTTCGAATATAGCAATGCCCTTTGAAGTATAAAGATATTTATTACATTGTAAATAAATACAAAATATAGAATTTATATCGTAGACCATATAACCAATACAAAATAAACAATAAAAAATTCTTTAACAATTCATATTCAACAATAGGACACGAGATTTAATGCCCTGTATAGGTGTTCCGCTCCTTTTGTAAGTTTAAATTACTTGAACGAACTACGCTTTTGGGTTATCAACGGTGAATATATTATATATGACCAGAATGTTTCCTTTTTATTTTCTTTGATGCTTCTTCTCGGAAAACTAACCTTGAATTTTGGGTTTCCTTGGGATATCTCTTCTGGATCTGGAAAAATCAAGCTCTGATTCAAATGGCAGGATAATAACAGGATGCTGGGATCTTCTTCGGAAAAGTCAATTGATTCAAAATTCTTCGTAGTCAGGAATTAATTTCGAAACGGATTTTTTTAAAATTGTTTTTCTTGACTCCTAAATTCAATCCTGAAACCATTCTTAACTTGGGTTTCCCAAGACTCTAAATTCAAGGTAATTAGATTTATCACAATCGTAGTAATCAACAATAATGACTATCGGCTTGAATTTAAATCGCTAAGTTGTTTTAAAACTAGAAGCGATTCGACAAATGTATTGCCTCGATAACGGTTGGGAAGCGTCTTCTGAAGAGACGAGATAATTTATTTTGGCAAACGGCGTGGTTTTCCTCTATCGGATCCGGGTTGAAGAAATAGTGGGAAATGTTTGAACAGATGAGTTTAGATATAAAAACATTAACCTTGATACTGTCTAATATGTAAGTCGCTGACGACTTTCTTTGTTTGACCAATCGTTACATGATAGTGGTTAATATAATTATATAATATCGGTTTTTTTAAATAAAATTTTACATAAACAAATCTTAAAGTGTAATTATGCAAACTGGATAAACAATTTATAAGAAAATTTATACAACCTGCTGCTTGCAGTCTATTATGGAAGAAATCTGTATTCACTTTTCGTAAGTTCCTCTACTGAAAAGGGATAACTAGTGGTATGCATGTATGTAGATACATACATATCTCTGCATACGAAGATTATAACTAAGTTTTTGTGCTTTCCTAAAATTAAACATTCCGAGATAAGGAGTTATCCCGCATCTAGAAATTCGCGGTTGCAATTTGCATTTTCATTTTTATGGAGAATTCCACCAGCAGTAATGTTACAGTTGGACTATTTTAGTATGCAGACATGTACACCACTCGTGAAATGGGAGTGAACCAACGTAAAGAAGTGGCGCTGTTTTTTTTTGCAAACGACATGCGGAAGTTCAACTTGCATTCAGGTTAACCATACCATGTGTAAATGAATACATTTGCCCGAACGTGTATTATATACGTGTGTATGTGTGTATAAAGGGTTGAGTATACAAAATCAAGTACCGGTTGTAGCGAAGGAAGTTAAATCAACCTCCAAGTTAATTTGCGTTTACATTTTTACGTGTGAAAGCAATCTACTCTTGTAAAACTTTAATGGGAATGTAGATAGGATTCGGAAATGGGAAAAATTAATGTTGTAAATTTACCTTGTATGTTGTTAACTATACAAGCTAATTCGTATCTAAAAAGAACAAATGGTTACTCCGGGCCCAACAAGTTAACTCGAACAACAGGAGAAAAAATAAATAAATTATAACATTCATAACATTACAAAAGAAAAATAAAGCGTATAATTGCAAAAAATTGCCATAGAAAGAAGAACGACTCATTTAAAAAAGGAACCGACAAAGATTTCTTCTAGTAAGTTAGTCCTTGGCGTTGGAATACTAAAAGTAGACGTATGACGGGATGCCAACCGCGGAACGTGAAAATATATAGTTGACAGCAAATTAGAACAATCGGCTTTGTTATTAAGAAGCTTCTGCAGGTACCCAGCTCTATGGAGCTCGCGCCGATAGCTTAGCAAGTACATTCGATGCCTACAAAATAGATCATGGTAAGATATATCCCAATCTGGATAAGTTCCTTCGATTTTCCATGACAAAAACTTTAGAAAACGGTGTTGAATCCACTCAGTTAGAATTCCCAACATTTTTGAAGCGGACAAAGAAATTCTATATGGTTAGAGAAGAATAACGTTGGCACAAAACTTATATCATTGGCTACATTCACTTCAGTTTGCAATTGAGTAAGTAAATTGATACTAGCTTGCCTTAGAAAGGATATGTGATGGCATATGGCGATATTGAGCAACAAGTTATTACTGGCTCAGCAGACACAGCACAAAACAGCTTACCACCGTCCGCACACCCCAAAACAGAACAGGTAAATGATTGCGAGAGATCTATAAACGAGTTTAAAGGGAGAGGACAAGGTTTGATCCTTACGAAACACCACCTGTGGATACAAAATCTACTCAAATCCGTTACAGGAAACATATTTCGATCTGCGTGTTATTACTAAGCGCAATCCAGGAGAGAAACCAGAAGAACCTAGTTTATGTAAAATAACTCTATAATCAATCCCTTCACTAATATATAGAATAAAGGAGCCTAAATCTATCATTGTAGAACGACCAGTCATGAATCCATACTGATGTGACGATATGTATTATTTGATGAAAAATATAGTACAGTACAAGTATTGCTCAAGAATCTCAGAGAAGTTATTTAAAACAGAGATCGACCGATAAATAGCAATTAAAGTTTTATCACCTTTCTTGTAGATTGAAACAATTCTTGCTCGTTTCCATTTTTCTGAGAAAATAGATGTACTAATTGCTAAATTAATAATTGTGCATGTGTAATCAGAAAACGGGCAGTATCTAACTCGGCACAGAATGCAGGTATACGGATTAAGTATAGCCCAGATCGGCACAGAGCTAAACAAACCCACCTTTTTGGACCTCCTAACCCAACACACACGTTTACAGTGCGTATTTAGTGAGTCATAGTAAAATTACACCTTACGGTTTGTGCCGAGATGCGCATATCGAAAAGAATCGCCGCAAACCAATTAGAGATTATCTGATTATTTTATGCCGAGTTGAGTATCGCCCCAAAAACCTTGCTACAAAATCTTCATCTGCAGCTAGCATAATATTAGCTACGTCATCCTTACAGATCGAACGAATGTTGAACATCTGTAGTTGTTGAAAGTTCTTGGGCAAATCTAGTGTGCAAGTGAGCAAAATAGGTTTCGGCGAAACAATAAGCAAACCTGTCTACAATCTCTTTAGGGTCATCTATATCAAGTCCGTTAGATGAATGTCGGCTGGGAATAATCACCAGGCATCATCAGCCAGGAGTTATCACCTCCCTCTTGCGTAGACAGAGGTCCATAACTACTTAAGATACTTATTTGTGTAATGTAGACACTATAAATTTGATTTTCGGTTAGAGATCTTAGTCTACCATATTTTTGACAAAATTTAAAGTCTTTAGTAGAGGTCCACTGCCTATAAAGATCGTTGGTCTTTAGATTCTTAACTTCATATGAGAATCACGATGGAAAAGCAGACTTATTGGACAAATATTTAGGTGCTAATTTATCAAATATGGTGTAAAATACTGGATAAAATTTATCAACCAGTACTAAGATCATGGTACGGGGAGATGGTCTTCACGGTCAACGTCAACAGTCTATTGTTCATTTAATATAACGTTGTTATATTGTTCTAGGTTAAGTACTTGAGAATCATCAAACTTTGCCAACTACAATGAAATAAGTAAAAACAAGAAATTATACTTTCTCACATAGTTACAAACGGATCTAGCAATAATAAATGTATTTCAATTTTTTTTAGTTCAGGTGCTAAATGTAGCCGTATATTAAAAAGTACGTTTTCCGCCGTCTCGAGATCTTTCTAACCTGGACAGCTGAGCTGAGCCGTCAGTATCTAAAAATCCTATTATCTTTGAGCTTGGCAATATTAATGTAAATGTCTTCACGTTGTATTTTCTTCGTTTAATTGGCTTTGATTGAAGTTATACCTTAATATAATATTACAGATAAATCAATCGATATTGGAAAATAGCAGCCAACAACTTGAAAAGAACCAAGAGTCCGTTAATGGAATAAAAAATTATTAACTAATTGTAAGATGAGAATAGGGTTGTCTAGGGAAACTGAGGGCTTTTATTATTTTAACAAAGTTAACACTCACAAAAGAAAATATTAGGTTGCGCGTAGTTACAAAAGGAAATGGTAGCTATTTTTTTAATTAATTAAAGTCGAATAGTATGAGTCCAGAACTTTAAAATTGGAATGGTCACTTGATCACTGCTCAAGAGGAAGCGCTTGGTCGATTCTTGATATTAAGAAAAGCGCAATTCCAGCATTCTCCGCGACACTTAATTCAAAAGGAAACCAACACTAATATTAAATAATCCACACCGATCCTATGTGAGTTAATGTTTTTTTTTTCTGTATACCTTTTCAAAAAAAAGCATTATCATAAACTGCTCTAATAACTAAAACAATAAAATCACTATTGGTTAGTGTTGTAGATAGTTGTTAATGTTAATTATAGCAACTTAACACATAAAAGATAGATTCTCATGAAAGCAATGTACATGGTAATCCTTTCTACTCCTTCGCCCCCCTCGGAAATTATAAGTTTATTACTAATAAAAGTAAAAGACAATAGCGTTTTAACTTTTGACCCTAGTTTTACTCTGATATGACATGCGAAAACAATGATAAAAAAAGAACGGAAGATGTCACGTATTCGCATCAGCCATACTAAAGCACCTGTAAAATTATCACATCGTCCCTATATAACAGAATGCCATCTGGCGGATAACGACAAAACGGTTAACGAGGGACCGTAAATCAAGGTTTTAAAAAATCTCGAAACGTTTCAAACCCCATTGCAATTCCTTTGTCTACCTAACCGTGGCGAAATTATAGCTGAAAAAAATGTTAACGGAAAAATGGAATGAGAAATCTGAGAAAGAAGAACATAAGAGGTAAAGAGAAGAGTTAGTCCGTATTTTTTTCGGTGTTATTATTATCGAGAAGATTTATTCGAGAAATTTGATTTGAATTATGAATTCCACCGTGACAACTACTATGCGAATAGTGAAGATGATGTTTAGGTTGAATTCCGAGCGGAGAGGTAGTCGCGACGAGATTGGAATACTTATCACGCAAAACAGGTGTTAGAGTAGGGAAGCTACTTACGGGCGCAGAAGACGGAAAGGCTGCCATGTAACATATGTCTACGTACCAACATATTCTACTTATTTGACTATACGGTGACTGCCATAAAATCAGCATCAAAAATTTTTATTTCTTATTTTCTAAAATCAACGTTTTAAGGCAGTTATTTATGCTTGCACGAGAATAGGGCTTTTTTAAATTATTAAAATCTTAAAAGGGCCAAATGATGCAAATTTCACAAAGGGTAACTGCTTTAAATATTTCAAAATACTTTTTGAATACTCACTTAAAATAGCATTTTTTTAAATTTATTTCTTTATCAAAAATTGTTAATCTAATTTAGTGCCGTTTCTGCATTTACTTTCAAGATATTTCAAATTTTATCTTTATTTGACTAATTGATCATTTTTTTAAGCACCTCTTGTCGTCAAAACTTGATTTTCCAATAAACTAAAAAAAAAAAATAAAAAACACCGCAGCGAGAGAACGCGTAATACAAATATCCATGTCTTTTTGTCGGAGAGCACGAAACTTCGGCAGACAACCAGCGCCACGAAACACAACAATTTCTGTCTATACGTAATGAAATGCTTATACCCGCACGATGTGTGGTTTTCGTCTTTGTCGCTTCTAAAGGAAGCAGAAGCACGGAGCATATATACAAGAAATATACCGTGGCAAATACTTATCATCGTGAGAACCTATGGGTTACCGTTGCCAGATTATTTTTGGTACTATTTCCGCTACTACGTGTTCAAGCTCTGATAGGGTTTGGTGGTATTTCTAGTGAATGTTGAGATATTAAAAACACATTTAAGGCAGCAAAATTTCTCATACCAGTATAGATATACGAACTTAAGACGAAATATAAACGTTGCGATTAATATATACTGTAATATTATCATTACAGAGAACCACGGTCGAATTCATTAATTTGCCCAGGCGGGAGTATCGCAGTTTAACGTGAAGAAAAGCTCAAATTTTCAATTTATGCGAACTCTGTACGGTAACGCGTCACGCACTGAAACCCGCGTACTGTTGAATAACCAAAACTTGAATTTTCTTTCTATTTAAAGTATAATTTAAATACACAGACATTTGGATTTACATAGAAAATAAAATACGTGTTTACTCAACAGCGGTTTGATCTAAACAGAAAGATTGCCATCCTTCCCGAGTTACAAAAGGGAAAAAAGATAATATCTGATTTCTCGGAAAGAATCACTTTTAATAGTAAGTCTTCAAACATTAAAATCCAGCATTACTTTGTGTGTAGCTACTGCGTGTCACGAGAAATTAATTCGAACGTGTTTTGAAACTCAGATAAGAACGTTAAGTGCTGAATTTTGCAATTAAAATCTATTCAATGCTGAAGACAGCTACGATGCAATAATGGCAAAGTTTTAAAAATGGTTTTTTGAGATCGACATTTCTCATGTTGGTTATTATAGTGCACTGATCTTTCTTGAATTTTCATTCTTTTCGGAACAGCTTGACAAATTCACGACTTTCAAGAAAAATAAAGCGCCAATAAATTGTGCGCTGCCTAAAAAACAAAACATTCTTCACGCTGCCCTGCATTATTCGAACAACCTGTATATTTCGTACTATTTTAGGTATATGCATAGGTGCATTACAGAAGGTTTTAAGAAGGTTATTCCAGGAGACATTCTAGCCCCATCGACAGTAAATTATATCAGTCGTCGATATCAAAAAGGTTATTTGGAAGGCGCTGACCATCCAGATCCATCACGAATAACTAACCCAGCAGATGATTGTCTACTACAATTAATAAGTAAAAGAAATCGCAGAAACACTGCACCAAAAGCTGCAATTGATTTAAATCGCGGACGTTAGCATTAGACTTCAGTTACCACAGTCCAACGCTGACCAGCGGAAAGAAATTTACACGGTCGCGTGACAGCCCGTAAACCATTACCACCTACAAAAAAAAACTGATGTGGACACGAGAACAATTGAAAAATGTTCTACGAACCGATGAATCAATAATGTTGTCCAACAAGAATGAAGTAACATCCAAAGCAATGCACTAAGAAAGGATGCCACAAGTTGTTCAAGTAGTTCTCAATGCAAAGAAAAGAAGAAAAAGACTTAAGAATTTCCTTAATAATTAATAATAAAAAATTAATTTTGCGTTGGATTTTCATAGTTGTTATCCTTTAAAGTAATAAATTAATTTCTTGGTATTAGTTGCCTTTTATTTTTCGATTTTTTGAGCTTTTATTACCTGGTCAAACTTCAATGGATGGTAGTGTACGTGTATTTGTGCAAAATTGTAATTCTATTGCCCAGTCTAAAAACCGCAAATAAATCAAAAATGCAAATCAATTCAAGCACACATTTAATATGCATTAACAATACGAGTTAAATCATTTAAAATTTCAAACTTACGCATTAACAGCCCAAATAAATCCGGACGTGATTGAAGCTTTGTTATTATCCGACCAGCAATTCATATCCAAAAATTACGAATGCATATATTGACGTTTCACTGGCTTTATAGGGCACATACAACAAATACTCTATTGGCCACGTGCGGTGATATTTAGCATCAGTTTAAAATTAATAAAATTTATAGCAAATATACGGATACGCATGACAGCTTGTCTATGGTATTCTAGAACATACTTTTATCCAACTATATGCTGTAGGAAAATAAATCGCTGGTGGAGATATGCACACGAATCGTTATGTTGCGTGAAAATCTGATATTTCAATTTTCGTTAATACCATGAGATGATACCTTTGCTGCATAATTTCATCAAAAACGAAAATAGTGAACAAAAGCATCCCCTTCCTTCTTTATTCCCATTGCACCTTCTTAAGGATGTGAACAACATCTGTATCAGTCGATTTCTATTTTAAAGTAGGCATTACATTAGAAATTACACCACCTTAATTCCGATAGATCCCCGCAATTAGTAAAACTTTCCTTTTACAGAATATTAAGTATAAGTTAGGTTTTTAGATAACAAGATTAATGTATAATGTCTGTTAAGCTGGCGAAGCCACTTTATAAGCCTACCAGCCAACCGGTTGCATATTTTATTACTAACTTCCTACTAATTTGTTACCCAAAAATTGATTTTGTTGCTCCACCCATTTCCGAGAAAACGGTGACTACGCTAGCTTAATATTAAATTAAGCATATTATGCCAGGGCAGTCACTCGCTGTAATTTTTCATATTAATCATATTTGATAATTGCCGATCTTATACTGCGAGTTGTGTTGTAGCAGTAGCTTAATTAGCTTTCGAACCAAAGGACTGAGAGAGCTCAGTTTCAACATTTTTTCCATTCCCTTCGACTTGAAATTAATACGTCCAAATAATAACTGCATATTTGCATTCACAAACATGTATGCTAATTACTACATGCAGTACTTATCATTATTACTGAAGTGCAAACACGAAACATAGTTACCACCTATATGGAACAAATGAAGATGCTAGTTTAGTTTCTTTGGAAAGAAATTGTAATAAACAAAATGTTTTCAAATATAACTTTTACTAATAAACTGAACGAACGTTAATTAATGACAGACTATGTCCTTTTATAGTGAATTTCGATATGGCCAAATTTAATAATGAATTTAAGAATATTTTAGCATATTTCTCGTAGCTTTGTATCAGATACGTTGTATATTATCAACGCAACATTGACAATAGCTATTGGATAATAACGTCAATAACAGATTTTTTTATCACTTCCTTCCATTAATTTTACCCATGTGGGGAAGCAAACAAGGAATTTTTTGTCTCGATATGTTAGAAATACAGTCGTCTACAGCCTCTTGATTAGGTTTAATTGTCAATTTAAAATCTCATTATAGAGCAAGAATACAAAAATTTGCTATAACAAGAATAGAAACCGAGGGCAACGTATTTATCACAGGTTACCCGCATCATTGCTTCTACGTAGAATGCGATAAGACCAGAAACAATAAAAAGATGTTTTCCAAGAGCTTAGCCTTCCAAGATAAACCAAGAAATAACTGACGTTGATAAATCACCTCTAGAGGAATGGGCTTTCCTAATATCAATTCAACCATTAAACGTATCTTTTTAAGATTTGGTAGAGGTTGATTCAAATCTATTACAAACAGAAGCACTAGAAAATGATTCATCATAACTCGATTCATACCAGTAAACGGTTGCAAATGAGGATCGACGCATCCTCGAAACAGCTGTCCAGGATTAATTAATTAAATTTGTGTGGTGCGAGTGTGGCGATACTTTTGTGTATAATATAATGGATCTCTACCCTTTCTTTACTACTCCTGTTCTAGGTTTTAAAATATCAAAAGATACTACAATAATTTTCGCAATCTTCTCCTCAATCGTTTGTTTCGCTCACATATGACATATTTATTATTTTAAATTTTGGCAAGATAACTGAGAGATATAGATATGACCACACAAATGGGTATTACTATTTGGTAATGATGTCCGATTTACCACAAAGTATTTTGAAAACTAGTATTGGACAATTTGTACGCAGCCTTCATAAAATAAAATGAGCAAATGAAATTCATAAAAGAGAAGAATTCCCCTGTAAAGAATACTTGTAATTAGAAATGCAAATTAGTCATAAAAATTTCAGGAAATTACTTCTTGTAAAATAAATTAGCAATGTATTAGCAAGATATTTACTACTTACTTTAACTCTTAATCGTTTATTAAGAATCGTAAGACATTTGCAGGGTGGAGGGTAGCGATTAGCGATTCTTGTATTGTGTCAGAAGCAAACCAACAAAAGAATACGGCACTAAGGCTAATTTGATATCCGTAATCAATCAAACGCTGCAAGTAGCTACGCTAGATCAATAAAAGAGTAGCGTAGCAGTTGTTATCCACCACCAGTTGAAACAATACAATAAAGATAAGCAATAATATATCGACCAATTTACCGGCCTTCAATGCTTAACTATCTATTTTGAAAAATTCGGAGGAGCGAAAATAAGAATTCTCCTACAAAGATTGATACACACAAAATTTAAAGCGCACATTCTAAGAGCAACAAATCAGCAGCAAAATATGTCGTTTAGTTTGTGTTGATATGAGCAGTGTCAGAAGTTACAGCGTATGACTGCCCCAGCTTAATATGATACCCTAGCATCGTCTCTCAGAAACGATTGCAGCAACAAAATCAATTCTTGGGTAACAAATTTGCAACAAAATGTGCTTATACTGATATCTGTAGTGGATCAAGAGTTACAGGAGGTGGCTACGCTAGCTTAATATTAAGCCAGCGTAGCCACAATTTTCTGGGAAACGGCTGTAGCAACAAAATCAATTCTTGGGTAACAAATTAGCAACAAAATGTGCTTATATTTTGTTGCTTTTGTGGCTTAATATTAATTAAGCCAGCGTAGCCACATTTTTCTCGGAAACGGCTATAACAACAAAATCGATTTTTGGGTAACAAATTAGCAATAAAATATGTATCGAGTTTTCTGGCGGGTTTATGAACTGGCTACAGCAGCTTAACAAACATTAACATAGGCTTCACTTCGTGAAACACTCTCAGTAACCTTCTAGATAATCCGAAATATAAATCGGAAAGAAGAAATATGGCGAATTTATGAAATTACACGCGCAGACTTAAGTTATATTGAACAAACAAGACAGGTGATAGATACGATGTTTAAAGGATATGTGTATCACGAAAGAATTAAGTCATCAAGTGCACCATATATAAAAGAAAGCGGGCATAATAATTATTTAGAAAACTTCGAATTAAAAAATTATCAAAAAATATCTAGAAACAATAACCAAAACGTTGGCGTTTTTTTCCTCATACGACTTTTGCCGTGAATTCCACCAATACCATAAGTAGCTGCACCAGATGCTTGTGAAACCACTTATTTGATAAAAAAGGAAAGCTTGTTAACAAAAGGTGGATCGCAAAGAATATTTCATTTTTTAGTAAGGTCTACATGACCATCTGGTAACCATCCTCGCAACGCATCCAATAATTCTTTTCTAAGCCAAAAACTCTTCCTTGCTGTATGATGATTTACCCCAGACTGCAATGCCATAATTCAATCTATTGTAAACTGTTCATGTCAATAATATAAAAGCCTGTACATGAAACGAAACATCTACCTATATGTTACAGGTTATAAGTTATAAAAACCATAAACTGTTCCTATAAATAGCATTCCTTAAATTTTCGTATTTCATAGCGTATCGTATTAAACCTACCAGTAAGTAGAGTGCAGATGGCTTGCCATTTCAAATAGCCATCAACTGTTAATCCAAAAAAATTTAAATTCAAAAACACAATATGATCATAAATAGTCATTGAGAACAGAATAAAAAAAATTCCAACTGAAAATAATAGAAAAATTCAGCAAATAATTATACATAAGCTCAGTGTGTTCTCCTTCGGTTTCAATACAAATCCTCACCCGTCGCTTCATATTTATAAATGTGTGGACGAGATGTTGGGACGTTACCCTGTCACGAACATTTCGAACTGCTTCGATAAATGTTTGTAATGTATGTGATGTATTTTTCGGATGCGCAAAACTAAAATGATCTAAAATAGCTAGATCAGAAGAACGTAGAAGAAGATCTACCACACAGTTATCAAAATATTCACATAAGAGATCATCATCGTACAAGCCTACTATGCGTTTATTTCAAAAACTCTAAAGCAAATTCGGAGACGTTTTCTACCTAGACTATATCACCACAGCTGCGAGTTAGCGTTACGGAAAGAATCCTCATCTGACCCAAGAAACTCATAGTCAATGTCGAAACAAGCTGCTAAAGTTTTTAATTGTTATTTGAATTGTTTTGAAGTAGGACCCAGTACTAAATCCTCCACATTTTTTTCTCAGTAATTAAGTTGCCGATATACCTCATCAGAAGAATCGGTTTCAACAGAATGGCACGTCCCATGATTGCGCCATCGAGATTCGTCTACATCGGTAATAGGGTTCAATTAATTGCCCAACGCATTTCCGGATTCTGAATTCTACATTTTTATCTACGAGGTTATTTAATTGTAATAGTTACATTTATTTTAGGGTCTAGGGGAGTTTTAGATTTGTACGATTTCAGCTGCTCCACTCTACACGCCTAGGGTTAAAATTTATTTTAGAAGGTTTAACAAATTACAAAACAATTTATAACAAAGTGGTTATATACGTGTAGATCGATGTTTTTTTTTTTTTTTCTCTTTTTATTTCGAAAGAATGCTCTTTTCGTAAACTCAGTCTCTTTTAAGAAAATATATTAAAAAAGTATCATTTAAAAATTGACGATTACGTTACTGGAGGCAATTCGGAAATGAATACATTGTCACTCCAGTGTGATCAATCCACGTTAAAAAGTCAGTGGATCACGTTGCTGTTATCTAAGTCTATGACATCAGGGACGATATCCCTACCTACGTTGATGATCGAAGCTAAGTCTTTCACAGCTCCATGGGCTATACGCCAAACATAACGAAAATAGAAATAGAAATTGGTATTCTTTATGCAGATATAATTAAAAGCTTTATTGTTACTGCCAGAGCTATCCTGAAATATTAACTCCAATTTAGCCTGATGTTTTTATAGGTTTTGCAGTTTGCGTTTTAATGTACAACGTTTAGAAAACGGCATAACCCTGTATGTACACCAGTTGACGACATATTTGGAGTACGAACCAAGCTTCATCCTCACTTTCTGAACACACTCTTGCTCTGATAATAATGACGTAATTTGTTATAATCTCAAGACGACATTTTATTTAACATTCAAAACTGTCGTGTCCAAACAATTTTCTTAAGATTACGTAAATATTAGGTTTTCGTAGAGGTGTTTACATATTAAGCATGGCCGCATAATCCTTCTATACCGTTGCAACTGACGAAATCAATCAAAGTCTATTTAAATATTTATACACTTCGTCTATTTGTACCTGCGTCATTAATAAGCCTGCAAAAACGAGTTACGCTTCACGAAGTTAGCAGAGACTAGAGAGACTCGTGTTTATTCATCTCATAAGAATGGGTTTGTGTTGCTTACTGGTTTCCCCAAGAGTCGGCAAAACACGAGTCTGTCTAGTCTCTGCTAATTTCGTGAAGCCCACGGAATGTGTACTCCTTTCAGTAAGCTTAGTCAATAAAGGCAATTTGTTAATTTGACGATCTCTCTAAAGTGCTGCTGCTTATTAGACACGATACCGGGGAAGTGGTTGAATTCCAAAACATAGGAACTTCTGTTTCCATGCTCTGGCAAATTTTGAGAGAAAAAACAGATGAGGTACATATTCCAATACAATCATAGTTGTATTTACAAAGTGTGTATTGTTGCAGAAAATAAAGAAAGCACTCGGTATGTCTCGATAGTTTCGTGATCTTGTTGAATTGTGTAAACAATTCTTGAGCACAAAATTGGCTTTAAATATCGAAAGGGTGACATAAAGCAAACATTAATGGAGAAATATGATATTGTATGGTTGCAAAGTATTTTTCTTAAAAAATATTACTAATCTCGTGTGGAGTTCCGCAACAGTAGCGCCAATCCCAATGAATCCTCAAGTTTCGAAGAAGAGACAGACGGTTGATTTTGTCGATTCCATCTTTTGTATTACAGATTCATAAGTGAATGTTTATTATCTTCATTAATCTTAAAAATTAATAAAAATACTCATTTGTTAGTTTGTTGTATACGTGCATTATACGATGAATATTTGTGTTATATAAATATCAATTGAGAGCCAAAAGTAGCGGTTAGATAACTTACCAGTTGAAATATGAACATGCAAACTATGTTTCATTTATTAGAAATAGAAATTCTACCAAAATTTACTTTAATATCACTTCACACGTTTGCCATGTGAAATTCCTAACCTACTTCAGGTTATATGTTAGATATTAAAATAAATATATTTTAGTGTTTATTGGCCCTTTAATGTGCACAACACTGTTAATGCTTTTAAACCTTTTACCGACAAATAAAATCACTTTAAAATTGTATTTCTTCCTTCAATCCGATTTTATTTCCGCTTATAATAGCACGCTTCTGAAATTTTGGTACCAAGAAAACGTTTTATGAATTTAAAATGTTAGTCTATTCCGGCAATGTACTTATAGTTCAGTGGTTAGTACATTTGTATGTATGAGCAGAACAGATATCCAGTAGATGTGGTGTAAGTTACGAACTATGGATTGATATTGATTTATAATCTCATGTATTCTTCCCTTTTTGCGCGCATTAAAAAATTTCACTTAATCTAACCAACTACTTTTTGCATATGTGGTGGCGCCAGCGGTAACTCACAGTAATCATTTTTGCATCAGCGTCCGTTGGGAGTTATCTAGTTTGCATTTTCACAATGACATGACGGTGCAGTCGCAGCTAGAAAATAAAAGGAAATATGGATGAGGTTTGCAAGTTCCTACCAGGCTAGTAAAAAATATGAAAATTGAAAAAACTTCTGATGTAATCGGCGGTCCCCAAAATGTGTATTTCTTCTTCACTCTTTTCTGTTTCCGCTTTTCCACTTCTTTCAAAAGAAGCGCCATATTTTCCAAATCAGTATTACGTTCTTCCTTCAAAATGCGAGAATGCTTCCCAGGCAGTGGCAGTGACTTAAACACGGGTAAGTCTTAGTTGTCTATGGCTACTAGACAAACGAACCGGAACCACACGGCACCGGAATAAACCTTAAGAATGGAAAAACGGGCATTCTAATTCAGCAATAGGCTCAAGCACAGGAATCCGTAAATCCATTGAAATTAGATTCTTTTAAAAAAATAGTACGGGTGTGTACCAACATTGCCCTGTTGTGTAAGTTGCAAGTTTTAACACTGGCGTAGGTTTTGCTCTTTGTTTCATTCTTAGTATTTCTACCAATAGAAGATCTGTACGTAAAGGTACAAGACACCAGTAATCAGTGTCCTACAGTTTAAATTTGAAGTCGAACCAGCCAACAGTGAAAGCTGCCTTGCTTTCTCTCCATTGATACTGAGGTTTTCAATCTGAAACTATTGGTATTTTCATTGAACTTAAATGTAGTTTTGATTTTAATGTCACAGAGACGAAGACAATTACTACATTTGATTTCGCGAAGTGGTGACATTGCGTTAACTGAAATATAAAAGCGCTTTAAATAATCTGTACTGATTCTATGTGAACAATTCATGTCGTGGTAAACGGAAAAAGATGGTACAAATTTCACAATGCCCTTTAATAAATATGCAGAGCTCATCTCCAGGCAAGAGTTAAAAACAGATGAAAATTGTCAAATTGATAAAATATTGTATCTTAAAATTGTACAATATCAAAGAATATTCTTTACGTTCTGCTGTTTTAGAAATTAATTATTCAATGAGCCATCTATTTAGAGCTACCGAAATATTTTTTACAATTTTAACACACAATATTTTATTAATCGACAATTTTCATCTGCTTTGTAACTCTTACTTGAGGATGGCCTATTCATAATTCGAAACCGATAACTATTTATTAAAGAATTTTGTGAGATTTAGATCTCCTTTTTTCCATTTACTTCAATAAAAGTGTGTTGTTTCTTTCAACAATAAATTTATAAACATTTGAAATAAAACATTAAGGGCCGGTGCTTCCAACCTCAGATAAATCTAAAGATAACTATCAGATGAATAGGTATACAACCTTTTATATACCTATTCTTATATACAGATGATTTTAGATTTGTCCGAGGTTGGAAACACAAGGCACAATGGTAATAAACATTAAATGTTAAACTTCTGATATAGAGATGAAACAAAGTTACCACCTTAGTGAAAAATAATATTATTGATTGCGAACTCACTGGAAATAGTCTGAATTGCGGGAATTGTGAGCACAACGTATAAGATCTACCTTGGGCAACTGTCTAAAGTTCTTTTCAAATAAAAGCAAACAGTTTTATTTACAAATTAATAAAATAAAATCAATCAAAACAAATTCAAATTCATAAAATAAATCAAATGAAACAAAATTTAATTCTCGGCGCACAAGAAATCGCTGTCAAGAAAATTTACAAATATGAAAAATCTATTGTTGTCCAGAGCAACTCTACGTCAGTGATGTAAGTGGGAAGGTACAAGAAAGGAGAGGACGGAATTCCTGCAGAATGAATTCTGCATGGTTTAAGATACCTAAAATCAGTCTGATGTATCACTTCTTGTACATGACATATGTTGAAAGAAAAAATAATTTCAAAGCATATGGCATAAAAACATGTACAAAATTATTAACTTTAATTATTAGCTAATGAATATAGACATAAATTATACTTTCTAAATATTAATACAAAATCTTACACAGCAAACTTCCTTTGACATACACATCAAATTTGACGAATCTAGATTAATAAATAAGAACATTTATAGATTTTTGAAACGACATTAAGCGGTCGGCCTCATTGTAGTTAACTTTTAAACTTCCAAGGTTTTGCTACTTTATATATTTAGATGTTAACAAAATTCCATTATTTTCTTCCTCGTATAACCAGGAGGAAAATCAATTGCTAACGCTTTACGTCTTGTAAAAACCGGGCGAGATTCGAAAAACAAGAAAATTAGAGGCCACTAAGTAAAATTTCTCCTTGTAATTTAAAAAAAGGGGCAAGAAGGATAAATTTGATCCCAAAGTAATTACAGCATCGTGTCGACAAGCTAATTAGCCCCATCTATCACTTAAAATTGATATTAAATGCGCCTTTTTGCGTAAGAACGTTAACAACGATACAAAATACAACCTCTCCCAATTCTTTCATTTTGAAAAATAATTATCTTTCTTTCGTATACTCTGTTGGATGTTAATGGAAAACGGTACGTAGCACAAGGACATTAATGGAAAGCGGTACGTGGCGCAAGGTGTTCCAATAGTTATTCGACTCTTACGTTTCAGTTTTTCTTGAAATTGGAAAATGTCATGCGGTGGATAACCAACGCGTGTTTATTAAGCAATCTGTTTTTGTGAGTTATACGAAAGTTATAGTTATTTATTATGGCTAGAGCTTTTTTCTAGTTTAAAAACAGTCTACGTTCAAACATGTTCGCCATATTTACCATAATGACAGCATTAAATCAAAAATTGAAAGAAAAATGGTGTAAAGTTGATAATGCACATTATTTCGCTACAAATATTGAATCATATTCTATGTATTTTTCATGACGACTAACTGTAAATGGAAAAATAGCGAATGGTACTAATTACTTCATGTATGTTTTTCACAGATTGGTGAGTGGGTGGACAAACACGACGCATTAATGGAAACCTTTAATTAAAAACTCTTCATCAGCAAATCGATAGATAGATTATATATTCATTTTATTCTTGCAAACTTCGTTTGCCACAGTTAGAAACTTTCGTAATGGGGGGGCATGGGCACTACTGCAAAATTTGCCCTCTGGGAAGGCGCCTAGCTACGATGTATGACGACGGGAATCAATTGGTAACAATCCCCTGCCGATAGAAGATTGGTAATGCCTTGTACCCCGTGATTATTTACTTGGTTGACTGTCTTCGTCTCTGTCGATTTGTTGCTCTTTTGTTGTTTTTGATCCATTCTGTTTGTATCTCATAGTCATATCATGACATATTATTCTTTTTAATTATATTCTTATAGGCTACCTGGTAGTGCTATGGTAATAAGTTAATGGCAGTACTGGAAATGATGATTTATTTGATTTTTAACTGTTAAGATGTTGGATATTTGGAAATGAAAGAATGTAATCTAGTTGTTTTATAATGAGAGAATCAGAATTCATAATTTTTCTTTTTAAACTGAAGACAATTTGCTTGCTTCATATACATTTAAGCATTTATGTAGAAATAATGAACGATCGCTTGAATCCATCACTAAAAATGATCGAAAAACAATATCCACGTAGTTCCTAAAATCTGCGCTAATGTTGAGGACATATAGTAGTCGGCTAACCGTAATTTGTAAGTGGGTAAAGTTGTGTAGGGAAACTGGAGCAAGTGGCAACATTATTCGTTGTATATCGAATGAATCATTTCCGCCCACTATGAAGAATGTGAATTTATATCGAAACCCACACGGTGTCCCATAACTTCGTAGCTATCTAAAGTTGTATTTCTTAAAATGGAACATACTCTACATAATTGCGTTTTTGGAGTCTTCGTTAAATCCTGAGGCAAAATGTAATAAGGTATCACTAGATCCTATTAAAGATTTCAGAGTTCTTCAGATTTTTTAAAAAGTTTTTTTTAATAGTTAGAGAAATCGTTATCTATTCGGAGGTGCGTCTTAGACATGCACTTATTTGGTTTTGAATTGCCAATGTGGTCTTAAGGTGCAACAAGTTGGATATTTCTTTTCACGATTCTGTACACCATTGACTTTGCTAAGCCTGAAATAATTTTATCATAAATACACAAATAATGGGAAATGCACACTTACAGCCTGCCCAAAGTATTGGAAACATTAGTCACAATTTAGGTTGTGTAAGAGTACGGCTGTACAATGTTAGGAATAATCGAAGGAATAAATATTATTGGGTATAACAGCCTGACGAGACACGAAGAAAATTAAAAAACTCAATTGTAGGCGACTTAAAATTCGTGACGCAATCCAATCAGAGCACAGGAGCGGTATTTGTGGACTGGACTCTAGACAGACGATACTGTTAAGCTTAGGCAAGCACGCAACGGTTTTCCAGGCGAAAATATATATGCAATCTGCTTAAAGTCATCGAAAAGGAAGGCTGCACGAGGAGGAAAATAAACATAATGACTGATACCCAGGTTGCCATCAAGACATGGATCCTACTACAAGGTCAAAACCAGTAAAGAAGTGTAAACAGACCCTCAATAGATTGCCACAAATCAATCAGGTATCTTTGATTGGGGTGCCGGGACATGGCGAGGTTTTAGAAAGCACCTCATAGGATCAGAGACAGAGTGTTGTGTTGTTCCCCTAGAAGGGAGATATGGTTTTAGTTGGATAAAGAGTAAAGGAATGGCACCAAAGCTCTGTTGAGATGCTAGATTTTCTTTTAACCTAATTAAACGCAACAAAAAAGAAATTGAGACCGTTAGAGGGATAGTGACGGGACACTGCCCCCTGAAAAAACGTCAACATAATTTTGAACCTTGCTATAGAAAATGCGAATTACAGGAAGAAACGGGTTTACATGTGATCTGCATTTGTGAAGAACCAAAGGTACTCAGACAGCAGCATTTCGGGGAGAATTGGAACCTTCAAAAGTATCCAAGTATCCACTGGGCAAGATAATGGCCTTTATAGAAGACACAAAACTACTCGAATGGAATTGAAATTTCCATTGGGATTGGTACAAAGAGCTTTAAGCACAAGCGCCTGGCCTATTGGTGTCCAATCCAAACTGTATGAATGAATCAACTCCCTCGCCGTGAAGGGCGTGGGAAGCTAATTGTTCCCTAATTGCGAATGATGATTCGGGAATATGCCGGACCTACTTAAACACAAAGCGCCTAACTCTGCCCAGTCAGGCACTAGCCCTTTTACCATAGAACCAACGAACCGTTAATTTTTTTATTCATTTAACAAAATAAAGGCGATTATCTCTCAATGGTATCGAGCGATTTCATGAATTTTTTAAATAAAATTTTAGTACGAAAAATATAATACTTACTCAAGTAAATGTACAGAACTAATTTACATTGCTAGAATCGAATGTAGATGTTTGAATTGAAGATTCCTTTGAAATTAAAATTACAGCTCGCATTTCATGGCTATTTCAGAATTTTCCTGGGATGTTTCCTCAACCAATTTTATCCATCAAAAACATTGAAGCATGTAGAAGTAATGACGTTTTAACTCAATTTTATAGCAACATCCGGATACCTTAAATGTATATCCCAGAGAGAATATACCGTTTTTAATAAGATGTATTTAGCGAAAATTGCTAATATTACAGAGCTTTAAACAATATTTCCACAATTCGTGTACGTTAAATCTTTCATATCTACTTTACATAATTGTTACATACGATACTTTTCGCTACCAGTCATATTACTTCCCGTTGGGGTATAAAGCCGTGAATGTAGGCAATATTAAATTGCTTGCGAATAACGTGAAATGCACCAGCAGACAAATACATACATACATCTTGTGAACAAGCGCCAGCAGACACCTACACATTCAAGGCAAGGCTGGTCTACCTTTCACGTTTGAATTGATGCACTAGGAGCGCCTAACACTATATATTACCAACCTGACAAGCGAGTAAGAGATAGTATGCCGCCGAGGAGCCGAGTCAGCGTGCCGAGGCCAAATGATTATGTGACCTACCCGTAAGTCAGTAAATTCTAACCCAGACGACAACGAAAGGGCGAGGAAGTTAAAGTATAACGACCGAATTGAAGGGTGTCACAATATTTTATTTTTGTTGGTTATGCTTGTTTATTTTAGTTGTGGTTACAACAGAAGATATGCAAAGCATTATCTTCCAAATATAATTTTAAAATAACAATAATATTCACTTTCAGATTAAGCGGAAATAATACACATTCTTTAAATTTTGTCCACTTATGCACTCTTTCTGTCACTTGTTCTTCTCTTTTCAGTTTCTTGATTAAATTCCTTTATGTGAGGTACGACCAAAAATCGTAAAGTTCCCCGTTATCATTTATAATAATAGCGACCAGAATACTTACAAGGGATAATTCCGAACCCGATAATTCAAAAAATTATGAAAGTTCGGGTACATGTAGAGCACAGTTTTATTTTTCTATTAATATTCGCAAATATTCATTTCATATGCAAATAACTCGCAAATTTTAAAAGTAGAAAGAATAAAATATATCTTTTTATCATTTTATTTCATTTGAAATATTAGTGAGAGTGCCACTCTCACTACATTTCATTCTTCATCTTTTGCTTCACTTTTTTATTTTGTTTTTGGCTTCTTTATTTTCTTTATTTTAAATACTAGCGAGGGTAGACTTACAAAAATTAAGATACCTCAAAAACTCCTGAATTTTATATATTTTGTTAAGTCAGCTACTGTAACTCTACTAACACGTCCTCTAGGATATACGTTAATGTACAGTCACTCGTGTATATTCGGCTACTAAAAAATCAATCTGACTTATGGAAAAAAATCCGATTCATTTTAAATTCAAAAAGTTTGACAAATCTACGTACATTTGAAAGGAATCTGCATTAATGTATAGCTAAACTGCTATGAAGGGATAGGAATTTAAAAAATAAACACATTTTAATGAATTGTGATTTAGCAGCTCTAAAGTCCTGCTTTTACCGTTTGTTAAACCACCGTAACCGTGATTTTTGCCAAACGTAAAATTAAATTAAAAAAATTCAAATTTACAACATTAAACTGTCTATTAACTCGTTCAGGGTTTGCATTGTGGAATGGAAGAACGTTCCGAAAATAGGCAAAGTTATATCTATGTTGCATCAGTTGATAAATGTTTAATACACCTTTTAATTAAAACCTGTAATTAATCTTTGTTTAATCATTGGAATACATAAACTATATGCCCCTAGCATCACTTGCTATTTTTCATTTTATCTAAATCGAACGTGAATTTAAATTTTGTAGCAATGCCGCGTAATTATACCGATGTTTGTATTCAGCGCAATTTATGAGTAATCGGAAATTGTTTACTAATGAAAACTTCTAGTTCTTTTTATAACGATGCCAACATATAAAACAAAAATAGTAGAATCACAACGGATGTAGAAGTTCTACGAGAGAGCAACAGAAGACGTTGAAAATAGAACTTTTTGACTAAGCAAATCGGCTGAAGCTCGTGGTATAAATTTTGTAACACTTTAAAAAAAGACAAAGGTGCCGAGCAAACATTGGTAAGCAATTAATTGATAAATATTAGTAAAAAACTTTTCAAAAAACTTAGAAGACCAATTAGAGAAATCCATCGTTCAGAACAGCCGTATTTACTAAGGTTTAATATCAAGAGATGTTAAAATTCTAACAGGAATAAATTTGAAAGCTGCTAAATGTGGAATGTGGAAGAGACGGGATTGACCATGTTTTAAAAGTCCCAGAAGATCATTGCGGAGAGAAGGTAAAAGCAAGTGGGAAGGGCTATTATCGTGGAAAAGGATTTAATCGCCAAAATGGGCATTGCTATAAATGCTATTGGGAATTTTACGCCGCCTTTGTTCGCCTACCCAAATGTTAATTTTAAACCCTATTTTGTTAAAAGTGGCCCACTTGGTACTACTAGCATTTTTGTGGTACTTTTTTTTTATAATTAATGGAACATCTTCACAAACACGTGGTTTCTTCTCTAGAACCCTCTATATTATTATTTTTAGATAATGTATCGCAATTATCAGCGTCGCTATTAGATTTCTGTAAGGAGAAAAATATCATTCTTTTATCTCGTCCGCCTCATACGTCACATCGTCTTTAAGCGGTCGATATAAGCTTCAATGACTCCTTTAAGAAGTAGTAATAGGCAACTTATTGAGAATCCAGAGCGCGGTTGGTCGTCAATCGACAATGCACCTTCTTTGAAACGGGAAGACGACTCGTACACTTGAGTCTTACCCATTTAAGCTGTTTTAAACATCTAAACAATTTCTACGGCATTTTTCTTAAGCGGGAAGCAAAATTCCACAACCGCACCAAAAGCACGAAAAAATTCACGCCTAGCTTAAGAAACATGGCTTTATACTCCCCAGCGGGATGTGCACTATGTTAGTTACTTTCGGCTACTACCTCGCACTGCACATTCGAGGCCAGTTATTGTGTCCGATGCTAATCACGTTGGTATGCATTCACTTACATTCGGTTGCTGCTCAGATGAACAGTAAAACGTCGTAAGCAAAGTATATTAAATTTCTATGTATCAAAAATTTATAAAGAATGTACATCATCACAATCTTCTTAACCCTTATGATCTGAACGTTGTTTCGCAATTAATATGAAAGACCGTATGACTACGTGGGTAGGCATACGTTCGTTAGATCATTTCACCCTCAACCTCTGTACAAGCATTCGTTAAGTCTACTTGTTGCGTTTGATGAATGACTGAATACAGTACACAGGAAGAGGTGGACGCTTCCAGATTACATGCCGATGTTTTGGAAAAGATTATTCTCAGCTTTTCCTTCACTAAGTTTATCGTGAAGTAAGACTTTATACTCGCGAGGATACATGAATATGCATACAAATAATACGAAATATATGGGGTAATATTAAATTATAAATGTGTAACAGTGGAATTTGTGGAACGCATCGGCAATTTACAGTAATAAACATACAATAGAGTCAGGGGCCATTGTCATTTGGATGCGATTTTAAAGGATTTATCGTGCATAGTACTAGATTAGTTCTAGCAAAGGTATTGCTACCACTCCTGGAGCTGACTCAATACACAGTTGTGTATCGCTTTTCATTTTAGTTTCCAGTTCTGTCTTGAAGACACCAATTTCGTTAAAAAATTTTCTTTTCTAGAAATTTCTTTTCTAATCCAGATTTTGTTGTATTGAAATTAAAATTGTTTTCCCTCAAACTTACATATTTCTAAACTTATTATTGCTGGTCTACCCAACATTGTCTTATTAACTTTCAAGGAAACAAACATCCATTTGTTTCCTATCAAGATACATTAACTCCAAAATGAAAGTACCAACAATTTTTAATCTAATATTAAAAGGACCAGTTACAATTTTATTGAATTTTAGCATTTGATTGCTTAATTTATGATCCAAATAATCTAGTGGCAGGCAAGTTACATCTGCACCCGTATCAATCAGAAAATTCAGGGTAATGGGTAGGATTACAACCTATATTATTCAACCAAACTGATCCTAAATAATTATCAATATTCAATCATTAACTTGTACCGAATGGACTTTAGAATTTCTACGAATTTAGCTCAATAACTGCTCTTCCCACAGATTCTACAAGCTGTTTTCTTCGCAGGGCATTTCTCTTTTGAATGAATAGGAAAACCGCAGCGTTTACATTTATCCAGTTTTGTTACCTTCAATTAGCGATATGGCTTCCTTTGTGGAAAAGTTTCCACAAGTCTTCTACTTACTGGTATTCACGTTCATATTTGAAAATGTAAATTACCATGAATTTCCCGATTTTTAAGAAGCTTGAAATTTACGCACGTAAAGCACGTAGATAGCCTTGAATAATTAATGCCATTTGATAGTTGAGAGTGTGATGATTATAAAGAAGCGCTAGGGCAAAAACCAGTTGCAAGCAAAAGAGTCACTTGCACGCTAAGTAGCAAGGAGAGATAGTAAATAAGACAAGCTACAAGTGCTCAGATGTTTTTTGACGTATGTTTGCGTAATATATTTGCAGCGATCACCTTCTGCAAAATTGATGGTTATTTTGTAGAATCTGTAGATTTTATTTATCCCATCCTAGAAGGTTCTTTCATTTAATTATGAATGAGCGTTATCCGGTACTGAAGACGATACTTTTGAAAGTTTGTCATCCTTTTAGAGACTAAGCCTAAGAATAGTAATGGCTATGTCAGAACAGCCGAATACTGAATCATCTTGAATCGATAATCGTTCGGGGACAAACTATTTGTATGGACGAGACCGCTCAACGTTGAAAACATTACGCTTGCTTTACCAAGTCAAAACGTTTATTTTACATACTTTTATTATATTTTATTAAGAGCAAGTATAAATTATCTAAAAGTTGCCTTAACAGTACGTACGATATCGTTGTGGGTACGTCTATAAATAAAATCATGTACATAATATTGTACACGTTATTATTGCGTTTTTGAAATTGACTCAAATATATGTTTCCTACACTTGGCCAATTATAGGAAATTTACAGTGCACTATCATGCGATTATTGATTCTCCCACAAACATTTTATTTACCAAGAAACGGAAGCGTTCAATTGCAGCCCGTTATATGCATTACCTCAACCTTGACACAGAACAATACAACCACTAATTAGCTGAACGCAAATTGTTGATAGATTTCTGGTTTTCTAATTACCATCCAGGAGGCGGTATTCATACAATATGTACTACCCAACAGTATGTCTGCCACACACAAAAGTAATTTGATTTTATCCCAAAAGGCATATAATTGAGGCCGTAAACGTTTTCTAATTGCTCTACAAGTAGGCGAATACGTTTTTCTTTGTAGATTTTCTATCATTGTTTGTAAGATACCATATATATAGTTGGCAGTCTTGCGAAAATGCGCCAGTTTTCCTCGTGTTCAATATTAAGACCGCACCATTAAATTTTCGTATTATGCGATATAGCTGGTTCGCATGTTTCATGCCACTTTACTCCAAAATTATATTCCAGAGTTGTATCTAATTAGATTTAGAATCCGTTTTATTGTTTTCGTCTTTGCGGAAAACAACGCGCTCTGCACGTCTTACGTGTTCTTTGTAAAGTAACAACGAAACGGCAATGAAAAATTTACAGGTGGACGCAACATGAAACACTAATTAATGCGAACTTTGTCTCCCTTACTTTAAGGCATTTAATATACAGGTGCAAATTTCTAATTCGTTTTAAAATGTAACGATTCCTTTTAGTTCTGGGATTTAACGTTTTGTTATTTAAGACTCCAAGATCCAAGATACGGAGTTTTGAGTTTAGGGCAAAAGTATTCCGAGAAGTAAGTTGAATAAAAAATGAAAAAGTTGCGAACGTAGATCTTAGATAATAAAAAGATTTTTTTGAAGACATGTTACTTCCGGTTGTGTCAGAAGTGGATGTAAATTTTCTTGTCTTAAACTAAATGCCCACGTTTTACCGCAAATTTTGATTCTTCTTGAAATTCTGAAACAATATTACTAGTTACCCATACCTAAATTTGGAATCGAGAAAATTAACAAAAATCGATTTTTTTGACTCGCAAAGTTAAACACTCTGTATAGCATATTCAATCTATTGACTCGGCTATTAACAATACTGAACTTCTTCATTAGTTTAACGAAACAGCTCTTCCATAACCTGCATGGTTTATAATAGACAAGTAATTAAAGTTAACAGCGCAATTGTCGTTCTTTTGGAAAAAATCGACTTTCGTGGGAAATGGTAAGATTTAGGTAACTGCAGAGAATATTTTTCTCAAAATTTCAAGAGGAATCCGAATTTGAATCCAACTCCACTGAATTCAGAAGATAGGAAAATGCTTTCAGTCAGAATTTGATTCAAATTTATTTATAAATGAATAAAGTTATGAGGGAATAGTTTTTAAAACTTCACCGTACATTATTTCATAAATTCGCCTTTTATAACATCTACTAAGCAAAGTAGATCAGAATCTATAACAGGAGACACAATACTGTTTCATTGTTGTGTCTGCGATTTGAGGCAACAGTGTATCCGACTTAAACTCGGTAAGACTGTCACAGGAACACACAAAATATTAAAAAAGGAACTAGTTTAAATGTTAAAAAAGTTAAAGTAATGCCACGACATAGATAATAGATAATAAATTTTGTTAAGACCCGTTGTATTCTGAAAATCATACTTCCAAACTTAATGCTTTGAATAACTCCAAATGGATTTTTCTTTTCCATCCAGGAAATTGCATGTTGCGAAACAAGAATAAACGGCAAAGCATATATGCGTAATGTCATAAGCAAACAAGCCTAATACGATATAATAATATGAATGGTTAGACATAGGATTATACTGTCTAATTCAACATTGTCCATCCGCCTAAGTTAACAATCAATAGAAAGCGTTTCATACTGTGGAGCCCTGCATAAATCGTAGAATGTGCAAACTACGGATGTACGTACATATATTTGAATACGCTGCAATTGCTTCGTTTAGAAAGTGTATACAGCTGTATGTACTAACTTGCCTTTTTTAGAACTTAGAAAATAGTTTACTCTATCCAGTTAAATTGCAGATTGTTACTAACTATTTTATTATTCGAATTGCAATGTAAATTAGAATGCTGATCTTGTAGAATTTTTTTATGTAAATAATGTATAGCTTGTAACACTTAGGCAAGTTTAAATAAATGCAAATTTAGTACAAAATCTATTAAAAAATTGTACACTTGTAATACACTAATTTATATCTAACAAATAATAACAAATAAATGTCGCCTTCTTGATACACGTATAAATGCATGTAGAAGCATTAAATAAGTACATATACAGTGTATTCACCCAACTATACTTGTAAACTTTAAATTTTTATTTTTCTCTAGAAAAAATTTAGTGTTTTGAAAAGTTTTTATGCCTTTAATCACTGCGACATTAATAGATCTATTGTAACAAAATGCACTTATATGTATTAGAGTAGGTGAAAGCTCTTAATAAACCTTAACACTGCTCTAGGATCTCCATCTTTCAGTTCAGTAGATGTCAAAAATAGTTTACTGAAATGTTGTTGTCGAGTGCAACTGATGGCAATACATTTACATAGAATGTGTTTAGCCGTCTCCATACCTTCTAGGCATAGACGACAGATTTGATCTTCAGTTCTTCCTGGATTGAATAGGTGATATTTTAGGGCTGCATGACCTGTCAGAAATCCAGCCAGTAATCTAAGGTGCCCTTTGCTGAACGATAGACTTGCTGTCTTAGGCGAGCCTGATATAAATGCTTTCGCCTATTTTGTCCTAGAACATTTTCCCAGTAAGAGGTCGTTTGATTGCCCTTCCATGTTTTAATTACTTGTTTTATGTGGCTCTCTTGTGCAGAAGAGGTTAGGACCGATGAAAGGCATATTCACCAATTCTCTAACCAGCTTGTCTGCCTTTTTACTGCCTTCTTTCCCTTGATGGCTTGTAACCCATAGCAAAGTAACGTGGTTTTTATGTCCCAATTGCCTTAAATTGTATACAGATTCGTGAATCAGACTAGATTCGCGTGAGTAGGCTTTGATAGCCTTTAGAACTGCCTGACTGCCTAAATGGCACCTCTCATGCAGTACTTCAAACAATTGATTATTTGAAGGAGAAAACATCGGACTAGTGTACCGTTGTCCGTATTTACTTATTTAAAATGTGTGGACAATTGATGATTTTTCAAGAAGCCGTTGAAGCCTTCACGAACCATGCTTCAAAGTAGCAAACTTTCTTCCAGAATTGGTTCGAAAATAATAAAAATGTAAATGGCAAATATTTTGAAAAACAATAAAACGATTTGTACCAAATTTATTTTTCCAATGCTTTTGTAACCTAAAAGGTATCCTTCATCCATTCTTGGAAGATATACAGAATGTCCTATTTTAAATTAAGAAATTGGTATTTCTTCTAACTAACTGTGTATAGCAACGGTTTTTTTACATCATTTTTGACTACATCGAGGTGCTAATTTAATAAGTGAAATATTTTTCAGAATACTGCGAATTATATAATTAATTAATTGTGCAAGTTGCTAACTAAATAAATAAATTATTAAAATACAAGCATGTTTGACTATAGTAAAATACAGACGCATTTTTTGCATTATACATGAATATACGTCCACTTTAATTACAACTTCACCTGTTAGAGCCGCGGACGTTAAATTATTCATCTCGTCTCCTCTTGTAACTAAATTCCATACTTACAAGCTTAAGTAAAATTAGATGTTCTATTTTCACAATCTATACAAACTAGAAGCGAGGACTAGAGGAATTAATTGCGGCGGAGAACCTCTTCTCTGATCTATCTCCCCTTTATAATAATGTTAGGAACAGGTGTCGAGGTTTTGTTTGGATCCTACCCAACGTTGTCTTACTTTGTTACCACTAACAAATTTGGCTGTACTATTACCGCCCGTTTAACGATATTTATTTTTAATTCTACTGTTTAAAGACGAAAGGAAAAGATTTTTCAAGAAAAAAATAGCGTGCATGTATTTGTTTAAGTACACTGATCTAATTAGGTAACAAGATAAGAATTAAACACCTAATGAATTGCATATGTTATGAGAGAATACGATGATGAAGCATCCCCTATTTAAGTTGAAGCTGACAAATAGGTAAGTTTGTCCATTTGTCATGTGCATGTTTCAAACTACCAACTCTTAATCAAATGACACAAATAAAAGCAAGTTTTTCTGCCTCTAGATAAAAGAAAATAGGTCAAAGTGCATAATACTAATATGTTCTTTCTGAGTAATTATTACTTGAAAATCATAAAATAAACGCAAAGGACATAGTCCTTATAGTTAACTAGTATGTTTGGATGAGAGTATCTAATTAAATATGCTCTAATCATTGAAACTGTCGAAAATAATTGCTATATGAACCTTTATAGAAGTAAGTAAAGATCAATATCCCGCAGTCTGCGAGAAGCATTACACAGAATTAAATAATAAAGATAGCAACGTCCACCATGCACAGGCGCGCGTCGCGGTTTACAGCTCGTCAGTGTGCTTTTGTGGTACACTGACGAGTACGTAAACTCCCAAAATTCATATGCACGTATTTCATGGCGGTAAGCGTATATCATAATGGTAAGGTAAGGAAATTAAATTTGACGAAATGTTGCCGCGGACTCGGTGCTTCAGGTTAACCAAGATTCGAATTGCCTACTTCTGGAGGAGAAAAACATGAGAAACTCATTCCTGAAAAATTAAGTAACTAAGTAATAATAACTACGCTATGAAAGTTCGCATAGTACTTTAATAAGGCAGCGTGTTGACCGACCAGATGTTTTATTCTTCTCATGCCGTACAGAGCAGATGTTAGTCTCTTGGCAGTTGTGCCGTCATGCGTCTTCCCGTTTAAATGTGCGTCCAGGTGAAATCCAAGTAATTTTATACTTCTACCTTCAGAAGATGGACGCGCTATAAAAGTAAATTTTTTCCATGTTTACTTTTAGTTTATTGCTACCAAAATTTTTTACAACATTTTTCAGCTCGCCCCATAGCTTTTGCTGTATTATAACTAAAATCCGAGGAGGTTTCCGGCAAACATTAATTTTAATTTAGCATTAGTGATATATATGAGGAATTATAAAGGAACTACAGTACGGCCCCGAGGAACACCTGCTCTTTATGAATGGTATTTTATTGTGCAACTTATGTCTTGTTACTCAAATATAATATTATCAGTTATAAATTAATGATCATTGCCCCTGACTTCATGCAGGAATTTTTGGAGAAGCACCTGATGATCTGGCATATCAAAAGAACTACTTAAATTGCAGCAGGTCAGTCTAATATCTAATTTTTTGTCTAATGCATTCGGCACATTCTGAATCACTTCTTTAACTCAATTTCCGAACCAATGGTCCAAACTAAAGCAATTGTTTTACGAAAAAACTTAACAACTTTGAACTGATAATCTTTTCAAAGACCTTAGATTCGCAAAAACAATGTTTTTGAATTTTTGCCTTGACCAATCCGACGCCTTTCAGATTCTGTACTCGTTTAACTGTTTGGTGGCGGTTTCTGCTTTTGTGGATGCCAAACGGCAAAGGTGTTCGATTTTACTTTATTCTATTCTCTATAAATAATAAACAAATTTACATATTTTTCGTTTGTATTATTTATCGTTCGTTCGTTTTAAACTCGTTAGCATTGTTTACAATTTACAATTGTTTTTGATCGATACTGGATTATTCCGTAATGGTAATACTAACTTGGATGTTTCCAAAGTTGAATGACGTTTTAAAAATCTACATAAGTTATATTCTCATTGGTGGATATTTCTTGGAAGAAAATTCTGTTACAATACACATATTTCTAAAAGATATTTTAATTCATTAGTATGTTTATTACCATAGGTTTTCCGAATTTTCCAACTCTTTCATAGTTGTCCATATCAGTTTGTAAAGATATGTGTTTAACATATATCATATATCGATCGTCGTGAAATATAATTTCCAACTGCTTATTAACTTAAGGTACAGATACTTTTGTCTACATATGTACAAAAAAAAGAACGCACAGCGTTAAACTGGAGTTTATCTCTGTTGTCGATTAAAAGTATTCTCGCAGGAGACAATTGAATCGAACTGAGTTCGAATGGCGTAACGTTAAACGGTCGTCGCAGAACTAGATTTCCGTAAGGTATTTGTGCCTCCAAAAGATTCAGAAGGGTCGCATTTTTCAATGGCTTTTACGCTTGTTTTCGGTATAGACGTCGATAACTGAAAACCTAACTCAACAACGGATATTGAAGCAGGGCCCATTTTCTCTATTTCTCTTCCTGTCTATATCACGTTTCATTTTTCGCTGAGAAGAAATAAGCACTTGTTGCTGGCAAGGGAACATTGAAACTAGATCGATAAGCCTATAGTCAAACACTAACTACCCGGTCGCAATTTAATAATGGAATAAGAACACTAGCTAGGACAGAGTTAATTCGATTTTTTTCATAGCAGATGTTTAAGAATGCTTTGTTCTACTTACAATAATCATTTTATCGGCAAGGGTAGATAAAGTAATACTTTAACACTAAAGGCAAATAATTTTCGTATAAAACAATCACGTGAACTAACACATTTTATTGAGAATTCTCATTGTTAGTATTTATAAATACTTGAATTGTAAAATTGACGTTTCCCCCAATATAAATTCTTAGAACACAACTTCTTATAGCAAAAAATATCAGAAAATGCCAGAAACAATAACAAAAAAAAAATAATGTTAAAATAACTTCCTCATGGTATTGATGGAATCGTTTACGGCAAAAGTAATGCAAGGAGACAAAAATCACACTACCCACGGACATGTTTGTGCCCATCCATCGTCATCAATGTAGTTCCGAGAGTGTTTTCACTCCACCTAGTGTCCTTGCTTGCCTCACAGATAATGCTACAACATTCAAAATGACAAGCCAGACGCCCGCCGGGACCAAGAAGCACATCCCCGCCGTTTAGAAAGTAGCGACATAATCCAGGTACTGTTTCCCCAGCCATCCCTCAAGCGGTTCCTGGACTGCTTACGACGTGCGCAATAGTGCTTAGGGAAACCGCACGTGTAACCTTCAAATATCACAATTTTTTTTCTACTAACAAAGTATATTTGAGCACATTGAATAATGAGTTTTGTTTGATTTTACAGAAAAATATGCCAGTAATACTAATTAATAATTATTAATAATACTAATTTTCTTTGTCTCATTTTGGGGTATTAATTTAACTTCTACCTTTAATGCCATTTCGTCCGCATCTGACAACAGATCTTCGGTTTTTTTTCTACAATTCTATAATCAGCAGTAACTTTGTGCAAAGCTCGCAATAAAAAAAATTGTTTCAGTTACTTAATTAACATAAGCTTGACATAATTTCATCACTCTAGTTTTGCTGTGAATTCCGCTATGAAAAGAAATTGAATTTGACGATGAAAATATGTTACCGACTTAATAAAAAAATAACTAGTCTTAAGTTCTCTGCAATTTAAATTCCAGAACATTTAAAATATTCGAATATTTTATTAGTACTTTCCAGAAATCTTGTTAGGGTTAAAGTATTATTTGTGAATTAAGTAAAGGTGAATTTGTTAATGAATGAACGTAACAGCAAAGTAAAAGCACTAGATGCTACGTTTTATCAAAAAATAGAGAGACCAACAAGGAAGAAATAAATTGGGGATTGAAAAATATCAACAGATGAAATCAATATTGGCAAGCTCAACGGGTAACTCTTGTGGATAAATAGAAACATTCTGGACCAGAAGAGAATGAAAAAAATCCGAAGGTATTTACCGCAGTTAGGAGTTTGCGGCTGTCGCAGTTTAGCGAACCATCATATTCAACGCAACCGCGCCCACGGGCTGCAACGAGCATTTCAACAACGCTGTGAAAGAGAAACGTCCACAACGCAGACAATGCACGTGTGCACCCTTGAGTCATCGTTTTGGGAAAATTGCATGAATTAGGATGCGAATTGTTTCCGCACACACTGTATTCATCAGATTTAGCCCCACGCGATTACTTCCTCTCAAACGAATCAAACGATTGTTTTGCACGGATACGAAAGATTGAAAAACGTTGGAATAAGTATATCGACCTCAAAAGAAACTATGAAAAACAAAACTAATTTTACACAAAAATGTTTTTTTTTTGCAAACCAGGTGTTTATCCAACTCCCCTCATATTTACTGCATCTCGAAAATAAGGAGAATGATCAACAGTTTCTTTTTAACTTGCTTACGGTATGTTGGTGATGGTGTTGTAGCGAATTTGAAGCTGGCAGGAATCAGTACTTACCTTTAAAAAAAAGGTACGAATTAATTTACTTTATAAATACCTTATTATATCTTATATTTCATGATCATATTGATCAAATCATAATCACAATAATTACACACTCAAATCTAAACAAAGGACAACTTTTTGGTGCGGATGGATAGTTATTTACATTTACATCCAGAGAAAACAACTAGTTACATTTACTGCATGTAACAAAGAAAATAACAACAGTAGAGGCTCAGACAAGAAGAGATTATGCGAAAAACTTATTGTAAATACGATTTAGCTGCCTTCAGGAATTCAGTTAATGAGCTGTGATTTAAGTCAAAAGACCTTAAAAGCAAACTGAAATTTCGCAGCATAACCATCACTGGGGAATGTAAACTAATGTTTGTTGCTACAGTTGACGTGTAATATGACTACTAATATGACGTACAATGCCTTATATAGCTAATTTAGTGAACGTTATTCATGCGATAATCAGTCGAATAATTAGAAGATTTTCGGAAAACGGATAGCACTGTAAATGACACGTTCGAGATAGGAAACGAGACACAAATACGAAAGATGTTCGAACCTAGTAACCATTCTGAAGCAGCCAGAAGTATTAGAGTGCAGGGAAGGGGTTCAGTAAAAGTAAGTTTGAGTGGTAGGAGCCCTGTAGTTCAACCACTACTTACACAGCACATAAAATCCAACGTTTAAGATTTGCTAGAAATCATCCAGATTGTGCAGATGAAGATTGGAAGCGAGCTTTGTATTCGGATGAGAGTAAGTTCAAATCTCCGAATGATTCCGAAAAAATTGAGAAAATGGAGAAAAATATCTTAACTGCACAATGCGAAAGCACATATCACTAGACAAGTTTTGGATTACTTACAAGAAATCAATATAATAACAATAATAATAACAATCTGAGAGTTATTTTATTGCGCCCGTAGAACGTCTCAAGATGTTTACCCTGATAGCGATGAGAGATGACTACTAGCCCAGCAGCGCCGCTATTCCCTAAAATGTTCAAGTCATGGACTGGCCACCACAAAACCCAAGCGGAAATCCGATTAAGGGCCTTTGAGATGCTCTAAAAAGATCAGTAGGGCGTCATTTATTGGCTGCTGGTAATCTCCAGGAGTAATACAAAATAAAATAGTGAGCTTACCGCGACGAATAGAAGCAACTATCTTCTATCAACCTGTACTTATGCGTTAATTCATGGACATATTGTACACAGGCTATTTCTATTAAAAGATTAAAATAACATGAATCAAATTTGGCAATAATTTCGATGACCATTTTGTATATAATCTAGTGAGTCTTTTAGTTGCGGCACCCAAGAATCCTTTAATATATAAACATGTTTCATTACAAAAGTCAAACCAGCATTGTCTTCGGGAGACAGAGAAGACCCTGTATTCTTTTATGTTGTGTGTATAACTTTCATTTGAAAAGAAAATTCACCCCAAAAATTATAAAATTGTTCCCTTAAATGTCAGGTATATGGTGTATAGGTATCAATACTGAATGAAATATTTCTCTGTTTTAAACATTGCAGGTAACATATTATTAATTGTCCTGGAAGACATATAACGCATTCATTCGTGCGGTTGTTGAATTGGGTAAAACTTTTGCATCAGAGGCTTACCGCTGACATGACAATGTTTCTGTACACATACGTTTTTCATGGTTTCTCCGATATGTGCGCTGCTAACGGTATGTAAATATTTACAACAAGAACTCGCATATTTATGTTCAACCAGACACATCTCATCTAACACAAATAAACCTTTTTTTTTATTTCGGTTAACCAACGAGTGATTGAACGGTAATAAATCGAGCTTTTTCAGGACTTTCACATTATAAATCAGCAAATTTGTCAGATTACATACAAACATTATAGTCATTATCCTGCATGTGCTTTAATATTTTTTTAATCGTATATAACTACCAAGTAGTTTTGCTTCGATAATAATATTTAATATATTTGTGCATCTGTTAGGATCAGCAGAAAATCGTATTAATATTAATATTTCCGTGTTTCTTTAATAGCAACTTGCCATGTGTTTACTCGAATGCATTAGCATAATTAGCATAAACGGTTTAAACAAGCAGGATAATAGGAGGTAAATTTACGCTCTTTATATAATCGACTGCTATAATAACAACGACAACAAGAACGCTTTTACGAATTAGTATACAGGGTGAATCGGGAGGATCGCAGTAAAATCCAGAAGTGTATTGTACACGTGAAAATAATGCAAAACACTCATATGTTTTTATTCGATTCTCATTTGCTTTCATTTTATTTCATTCTGGTCTCGCATAGTTTATTGAAAACTCTGATGAATAGGTTTTTACTGGGATTTCTCTGATGTGGAAAACGTTGACGATACAAGAAAAAAATCAATCGTATTCAAAAAGAAGAAAAAAAATAATGAATACACGCAGTTATTTACTGCAGATGCACAACATAGCCTAAACTTAGCACATGTACGATTATTTCTGGTAAGACTACACTGAACAACAGTCAAAATGTATCTAAACTAAAATCGGCTAAAGCTTACTATTTTCGGTGTGCCGAAACCGAAAACCGAAAATAAATTTATCTTTTTAACATTAATTCAACTTTTAGAGATACGTTATGTCATGTGTCCCTATAGATTAACATTGTAACCGCATATCTGCCTTATACTGAACGGCCCCTGTATACAAACAAACAACAAACGCCACTATGACTAATATTATGGAATTGCATAGAAAACTCAAACTTCTCAAACATTCTCTCAGAAATGCCCAAGGCTAAGTAAAGCAAAAATTAAAGAAGGTATTTTTGTTGGGCCACAAATTCGAAATATTCTGAAAGACGAACATTTTGACAGATTTAAACAGATACTGAAAAAAAAAATGCTTGGAATGCCTTTCGCCTCATGGTCACTAATTTCTTGGGAAATATATGTCTCTAAGGATCCATTTCCTACATTTACATCTAGACTTTTTCCTGGCAACTGGGGAGCTGTAAGTGATGAGCACGACGAACACTTCAATCAGGATATATCAACAATGTAGAAAAGGTACCAGGCAAATTGGAATGCTTCCAGGCTTGTCGACTACCGTTGGACTCTTGTTAGAGATGCTCCAGAAACAATTCACAAAAGAATAGCAAAAGGACGGCACATTTAATGACTCTAAAAATGTAAAAGTATCTATTTTTTATTATTTTGTTAAACGTAAAATAAAAAAACTTCTTCTCCATGCGCACTTGAATCTGCAAGTAAGTTTTTAACTTCATTGTCATTTTTGCGATCTAAAATTAACAAAAAAATACACTTTTCAACAAATAAACAAAAATTTGTTGTCTAGTGTTATTAGTGTCTTGAGTATTGTTTCTTGTACAACTTATGGATGACTGACTATCACTTTTCACTGAGTCGAGTTAAATTTACCCGCCCTCTTTTTCCTACTCATTACAAAATACCCCGTACTTCGCTTGTGCCTACGTTGACGATACTTTCTAATAGCAGTAGCTTTCCCATTACAAAAACCATAATCATCCACCTTATTTGCATATTCTAAATTTGAATAAATATGTAGCAGTTTATAACAAAATAATGTACAAACCCGAAAGTAAGTGTTGAGTCAGTGTCATACATTTACGCTGACACACTTGAGAACAACAAAATTATTGGAATGATCTTGATATGATTACTTTATTTTAAATATGTTTAATTCGCTATAACTTCAAAATAAATGAAAATCGAAAAATAAGAGAAACAAGACCTTTTACATGTACAATACACTACCGGAATTTGGTACGTTCCTCCAGACTCATTCTGTATAGTAAATATCTTTACTTTCTAATTAAATATTACACACAGAATGCTCGATTTAAAAAACTATTAAATTCTGGCTTTTTACAAAAATACGTTCTTCAGTCAATTTTCTATTAATTGCATATTAATCACCCATAAAAATTCTTGCGTACTAGTAAGCTAGCCGATTTTGTCGAAATTTCGATCACCTTGTATACTTTTACTTTTAAATTCTATTTAAGGAAAAATACAATTTTCACTATAGAATATATGCAGGTTGTACCACTTGCACTTGTACCACAGTATGGTCACCACCGGGATCTTGTAAACGGTAAGAAACAAAAATTGCTTCAAATGGAGAAAAGCGTGCATGACGGCAAAGTCTAGGTATCTAAATAAGGATTTATGGATTGCAGAAATATTTTGCCGTTATCAAGTTACATTTTTATATAAAATTTGAATAGGGCATTTTTATACAGGGTTTTTGTCAATTTTCAATATAGAAATCTTGAAAACTAGCGGAGTTAGAGAGACAGTTGTATAGGAAAAGATTTGCAGCTCCATGGGACATATTTAGTTCTAAAAACATACCCAACTAGGTTTTTCAAAAAAAAACACCACGATTTCGTTAAGTGCTAACTATTTGTTATTGTTTATCTGCCAAAAAAAATGTTAAGCATAAAGTTCTAGAAAATTGTAATCTTCGTAAGATAGGTTAATCAAGGATTTCATTGCGTCTGCCATATTGAAGTTATGACACGAACTTACGCTTTTTTATGTGGAAATTATAGTTTGCTATAGTCGCATAAGAAAATGTATTATTATTATTATGTATCCAACGACACAATACTTAATACGGTGATTTCAAAAAATAAGAAAATATTCAAATATTCCGTACATTTTTAGCTTAACATACGTACCTTTATTTTTTGCTAAACGGATTCCACGATATGTTGGACGAACTGAATTTTGAAATACGTATTATGCTAGATGTAGCACTACCAAATAATCAGTTAGTACTACGAAACTATTTATATAGAAACTTCCCAAACTCATCAATAGGAAGAGATGCACCAGTTGCATAACAATTTGGAAAAATTTCATTGAAATAATTTCTAACTTTAAATTGATAATGAATTGGTGCCCTATCTTGCTGGAACCAGACATCGCGATTTAGATTATTGTCTGATAGTTTCTTCTTCAGCTTGCTCATCATTAAGTCTAAAAGCCTATCCTCAGTAAGAGTTCCGTTGACGAAGAAAGGACCGATAATATGCTCAAGGCAAATGCTCGCCCACGCATTCAAGCCGTGGTGTTTGGGTACGGCGCTGGATCATCAGACCAATATTGGTAAAAAAAAAACAATACTTGATTGGAAAAAGGAATCCTATTATTTAAATTAACATCACTAATTTTGTCCATCATCAATTAGTAAAATCATCTTGGAATTTTTGAAATAAAATGGGCATGTAAGGATGGCTCCAGATTTAGAAAGTATTTTTACATGAGCCGCTTTTCTAAAATTCTTCAAACTTCAATAAATAAATGAACAAACAAAAAACTTTTTTTAATGTTAAGATTTTGAACAGTTTTTATAAAAGTTATAACAAGAAAAAAAAATGGCTTTATTAAGCAGTTAGAAGACCTTTAGCATTCTATTAACCAAAATTAAGACATAACACCATACTTTAAAATTGACAAACAAAATTTTACAATTCTAAGATCTCGCCAAACAACTTTTCTATAAAGTACTTCTTGCAATGTAACTTTTATATTTTTTTCTTGTTTTTCTTATTTGCAAGCACAAGCAGTATTATCCATGTTGGTTAACGCGGTAACCGGCAGGATATTGTTTGTTGTTGCTGCTACTGGTATTGTTGTTGTTGTTGTTGTTGTTGTTACTAGAAAAGGAATCACTGTGAGAGATGTATGTTCTGCTGCGCGTGGCGCCTGGCATCAGAGATTCAATTTTGGCAGAATAGAATATTAAGTTTGTACAACGGTAAGCGGAAAATCAAGCAAGAGCGTTTATACGTTTAAGTGATTTATACGGGTTAGAAAGATTAGTTAATGGGATATTTATTATCAGAAATTAGCTGTAAAAAAAGGTAATACAAACGTTTAATTACCTAAAATTAGTGTATTGTTATACGATTGTTTACTTTTGATTGTAGCAGTGTTTTCTTAGATAGTCAAGGCAAGATAAATATCGACATACAACAATGATCGTAAATACCGTCATATATTGACCTGAGGATGCATTTATTAAATACGAAGCCGGACGCCTAATTTAATTAATTAATTAAAAATAAAGGAATTTGTGAGAAAATTTTGGACCTTTTCAACTTTTCCCAATCAAGTTAAGAAGTTCTAATGGTCATGAACTCGCCGACGACCTGGTGGAGTGGCCTGCCAAATGGAGTCTGTTGGAGGACAATATAATTACTAATGACTGCAAATTGCACTGACAGAAAGAAGTTGGGCATTTAGAACTGCAGTTAGATAGCAGTTTGACGTGGAGGTCTGCCTTTGTGAATGAAGATTTTTCAAAACGGGTTTTTCTTGTTACGACGCCTAATTGTGAGGATGGTTTGAAATTAAATTAAAACCTACAAGTGTCTTATAACTTTGTAGCTGTATTTACTTAATATATACTATAGCTACAGCATTTTTATTATCATTAGATACGCAACGTTGTTTTAGTTATATAGTCCTTCTATTCTTTCAAAAAATTCGATTTACTTCGAAATCGTTTTTTTTTAAGAAATTTGAAAAAGTCGGTTTTTGTCTAAACGTTGCAGTTATCTAATCTAAAGTGAATAATTAAATTAATCATTGGCTGAAGAATTTTTGCGGAAAATAAAAAGGAAATTCAGAGATACTGCAGCGTGCTACGTACGTAAGCGACGTGGATGAAGTGGTCCTTCTATCTAGAATTTTCCACTTCCTCCGAGAAAAGTTTTAATTATCCATTCCAACCAAAGCGGTAATCGCCCGAGGTTAATTTAATATCTTCTCCACTAAAATTTTATTCAAATCAATTAGCGAAGATGCCAAAAAAGAATCACCACTGTCCGTCTCTACGTACAGTTTAAAACTGCTAAGCATTAAGAAGCAGGAGTGCTCTTTACGAAGAGTTTTCAGCACGTTTCGAGATAACGAGAATCTGTGAAATTAGTACAAAATGGAAAGCTTAACGTCTGTGCACCGCAGATAAAACTTTCTGTTAAGCGCTACGAAATTATTGATTCTACGCTTACACAGAAAATTATGTCATAACGAGAATAATGTGTAATATTACACATAATTCTAAACTTCACACAGGATATAAGTAGCTTAAATAGAAGTTAAAGTTTTATTGTAAGTTTGGTTTTAATATGAATGTAGATATTATCATTTTTTTTTAATTTTTAATTTCGCAACAATTGCTGTTGATAGTTCTTTGTTCTATTAAGCTGTTTAATTATTCAATTTATTCGATTCGGGGACCAGCCGAAAAATTCGCAACTTGCAATTGACTCTTAGACGCAACAAAAATATTTTATTCAACACATGAAATTAATTTGGATACAACGAAATATCGCCAATATCTAATGTCGCATGTTGATTTCGGTTTTCTATTACCTGCTCTTTATTGTCATTGGATGTAGTTGTTATAGGCAAATTGTTCTTTTTAAAACTTTCTACTTACTATTATTAAATATTTGAGGGTATTATTGTAATCATTATATAAAACGATACGCATAACATTATATTTGTTGCAACAGTTTTGGTATTGCACCAGTAGGGCCATAAAAAAATCCCCAGAAAAAGCATGTTAGCAGCAAGCAAAGGTTAATAGGTACAATTTATATCTGGAGTTTAAGCAAGACAATTCTAAGTCGGCAGCTGTTAAACTGACTGCAAAGCAAATTGGACTGGATAAGAGTGTGCGGGATATTGTAAAAGAAATGGATACCACGGGACTTTAGCTCGCTTCCTAAAAAACGTCTTCATCATACAGTATATTACTTTAGGCGAAGCGCTGTTATGAAGAGCGAATTACCTACATGCACAGAAATATTAAGTGTAAATACACTATATACATTTATCTTGCACTTATATCACCTTACTAAATCTTATAGCTTGTTAATGTAGACAATATTTTGTTCATATTAAAGAAAACAAATGAAAGTTTTAAATAAGTTGGGGCTTACGTGGAAGAAGTGAAGTAGAGACAGTGTTTTCATGGAATGGCAAGATGTGTTATGAAACGACTTCACCTGAGTGAATACATTTGAAAACCCAATTTGCGACCACTCTTTCGCACATATCGCGGGGTATATTTCTAAGGCACGTTGAATGTTTTGTTGTAAGGTCGGGAATTGCTTCTATTGTATTTTTGTAAGCGAGACATTGAACATGATCCCATAGGAAAGCGTGCAATGGCATGAAATCTCATGATCTTGGTGGCCAATTGACGTTAACATTGCTGTTGGAATAAAATAATTATCTGACGAGATGTGTGACACGTCGGCCGCACCATTTTGTTGAAAGAAAACATTTCTCAGTTCAGGCTAAAGATAGCCATTAGCATATTCCTGTACTACCCACCATTAATAGTAACACGATTTCCGTTGTCTTCTTCAAAAGCATAGGGTACGATTACGACTTGAGCCCAAAAACCGCCCCACACGGTGATCTCAAGATAAAGGGGTGCTTCGTGAATTTCTCAAGGATTTGGTCGGCCCAAATTCTACAGTTATGCTTGTTTACAAACCCATTGAGCCTGAAATGGGCTTCATCGGAAAACAATATATTTTTTGCAAAACATGGATCAGCTTCCAACCACTCAAGAGCCTAGTTCGCAAAATTTCGGAGCAAACAATGATCATTTGCCTGGAGATCTGAAGTGATTTGAACTCTATAATATAAGCCTTCCGATGGAGGTGTGCATGCAAAATTCTCCAGATAGTCGTCTGAGAAGGGCCGAGTGTTTGAAAACGACGAGGTATAGCACAATGGAAAATGTAAAAGAAGTTGGGCTTTACGTGAATGAAGTGAAGTTGAAACAGTGCTTTAATGGAACGGCAAGATATTGTGTTATGGGGACATCAATATTTAACTGACATTAGTAAGTTTCATATAAATGGTAGAAAGATATATTATTTAGATGAAATTTGAATCAACGCAAGTCATACAAAACAAAAAATATGGAAAGATACAATAGTATTTACTGCAAGATAAGCTGGCTTCGTTTAAATTTATCGAATTCTTCGATTCGAAAAAAACATGAGACTATCGCGCAAATATGTACTACTTTTTCTCGAACCAAATTCTGTTACTGTTATGAACAATGTTCCTTACCACTCAGCCAGAACCTTCTGCTGGAAGAAGCAAGAGTTTATGAGTGTCTGCTTACAAAAGGAATCATGGCTGACTACTTTATCAAAGATTGAATTAAGAACTTAAACTTGAAAAAAATATTTGTATAACCCCACTACATATGTTACTGCCATCGTACAATTTCAAGGCTGTCTCCATATGCAACCGAACTGTTGCTAACAACAAAACTTTTACTGTTTACAACGATATGATTGAACAATTTACCATATCGGCACATTATCATCAAACCTGTAATTCTGAATAATCATTTAAACGTGTATTAAATTTGATTTACAAAACTCGCCATAGCTGTACAGTTAATAAGAATTGATTTATTTATTTTAAATATACGTTATGTTATAAATAAAATGGTAAAAGCACGCATTTAATTTTAATTCAAGTATTAAAGTGCAAAAATTTGTAATATGCACACTTAAAAGATTGTAATAATTAGCATGTTTGATATCTTATTATAATCATTAACTTGAATGCAATTATCTATTACTGTACTGTTATTGAGAACGCAGGTATTAAAATACAAACTATGCTTTGTCGGTGATGTACATTTGAAATAGAGATGTAATTTTCGCGTTTGTTCTGTAGCTCATCTAACTACATCACTGACAATCACTGAATTCTAGAGGAGATTTAATGATCTTCCTGCGGTGTATTAATGTATGTACTGAAGCCGTTCAAAGTACTTGGATACAGCTCCATTGAGACCATTACACATTGTTGCGTGATCAGCAATGTTGATATGATACCATTACGTATTGAACGTGACTTTCTGTGCGCATCAGAAAATACCTAGTACTCAACAGCCAAAAAAATAATGCCAAAATACCTTGTACATACAACACAAGGAAAGAAAAAACACACTCGACGCCATCAGCGTTGTTCCGAGAGTATTTCGACTCTACCCTGTGTCGCTGTTGCCTCACAGTTAATGTCACAACATTTCGAAACGACAAGGTAGACATCTTTGGTCCGGTTCCATCAATACCATAAGGAAGTTATTTTAGCATGATTCTTATGGTTATTGTTTCCTTGTTCTGACGTGTTTAGTTATATACATCATGGTAAGCCTGTGGAAATCTTCACATATGCAGTTTCCCAAAGCGCTCCTTGCGCCGCCATCTCGTGGTTAAGCATTCCAAGAACTGCTCTAGCGATGGCTTGGGGAACAGTACCCGATTTATGTCGCTGCTTTCTAACCGGCAGGTATGTGTTTCTTGGCACTAGCGGGCGTCAAGAAATGTCTACCTTGTCGTTTCGTAATGTTTTGGCATTAACTGTGAGGCAATAGCGACACAGAGTAGAGTTAGATAGCTTAGTGTTTGCCATGTTTAGAATGTTCTCAATTTTATCCTTGCCACCAATTAGAACAGCTAAGAATACGTCAGCTGACTTAATAAAATGTTGCTCATAGCGATCCTTACTCTATTACTATTACTATTTCAGAAACCCATTTATATAAATTTTACACTAATTCTTAATACATTAGAAATACATATCCATTCCTCCATCGCCCCGAACGCGCTCAATGCATTCCTATTTCCACGTGTTGTTCCATTGAAATAGAATCGTAAATTTCCGGTTTCGGAAACGGTTTAAACGCCCATTCCGCCTTCGGATTTTAGGTCCGCAACCCCACGAAACACTACGTCACACAATTACAATCCAACTCTTACCCAACAACAACGGGGTGTCGGTCGATTTACCCCCTTCCAAGTTACCGACAACACAGCAGAACACCCTTCACGAAATCTCTCGCGCTTTCCCTCTTTGTCTCCCTTTTATCCGCCGTTTTAGAAGAGAACGCTGCAGACAATGGAAAATCACAACGGTTTTTACATCGATGATAAAGGTTCCAGATTGTGGGAGTGCAGTGGCGTAACGACAAATAGCGAAAAACAAACGGATTTCCCGCTATACCACACACATTATAATACACTTTCGATATTGCCTTTGAACATACAAATTTAAAAATAATAATAAACTCATCGCCCGCGTGATTTGTCTCTATTTTCAGATTCAAACGTAAAACCTATCTTAAGCGGATTTCACTATGAAATATTGTTTGAATTATTATTCAAGAAGGCTTTCAATATAATTCAATGTATTTATAGAATTGCGTATATATTCGCGTGGCATTTAAATAACTTAAATCATAAATTGATTTGTTGTTTTCGTTATTGAGTTATGAATTATAAAGTTTCAAGACATGGAAGTATAAGCATTTATTTATTCTCTGAATAAATTTATGTGGTTCCTATCCGAGAAAGCACAAAAAGTGAGACAATTTCACTGCAACAGGTTCCACTATTTTCTAACACTATACATATCTAGTTAGAGTCTATAGAATATTCTACAAGCAATAGAGAAAATTACCATTAAATTTGTTCTGTTAAGCTCGGGAATTGTTTTTGGCTTATTTTTGTAAACCAGCGATTCTATATGACTCCATAGGAACATGTCCAAGAGCGTGAAATCTCATGACCCTGGTGGCCAGTTGACGCCAGCACCCTTCGAAATAACACCCCAAGAAACTACTATTGCAGTAAAACAATTATCTGATGAAATATGTAACGTGTCACTCCATCTTATTGAAACTGAAAGGAAACATTGTTTATGTCAACATTTTTAGTTCAAGCTAAAAATATTCCATTCATATTCCTGCACTGCTCACCATTGACAGTTCCCATCATCGTCTTCGACGCCACAAGGATAGAGGCGTGGAAATCCTACAGTTATGCCTGTTTACAAACTCATTGAGCTAGAAATTGACTTAATTGAAAACAATATCTTTTCTACAAAGTGTGGATCCAACCGCTTCCAACCGCTCAAGAACCCAGTTCACAAAACTGCGGCGCAAACGATGACCATTTATCTGCAGATCTTGAGTGATTTGAACATCACAAGCCTTCAGATGGAGATCAGCAAGCAAAATTCCCCATGTAGTCGACCAAAAGAGGCCGAATTTTTGAGAATGACGTGGAATTGGGAGGTTCAGATCAACTCTGACACTTTGAGTTATAGCAGCAATATTGACCTCCGATCGAGCACTTCGATGGCGTATGTTGATTTATTTGCAAATAAGCCAGTTTGTCCAAACTTTTGAATTAAACGATAAAGAGATTGTTCAATTGGTCGATGGCTATAAACTTTTTGCAACGCCCAAATATGCACTTTAATGCTAGATACGAATAAATTCTAAGCATTGTTGAATCGATGATAACTTGTCACAATATACTGAACTCAATTGTTGAACCTCTGGCGCAATATTTGAAAACCCTTTACTTAACATATCTTCTTTCTGAGGTATCTATGACTAATGGGCAATAATTCAAATGCCTTCCGATTTGAAATTTCATGGCTACCTTTTTTACCTTCGTCAATTGAAGCAAAATATCAAAAGCTTTTATCAACATGTATAACATATATGGTTGAAATCAGGGAAAAGCTCTTTTTGACGTCGTCACAATCCAATATGGCGCCCATAAGAAATAAGAGAGATAATGATAGCCAGAAAGAATCGAAATATCGTCAGATTTTCGAGTAAACCATGAGATAGAAGTTCGAAAGCGGCCTTGAGAATGAGTTTCTAATTTTCTGTGAAAGGTCAAATGAAGGTGCTAAAGGTAAAAGAAACAAAATGAGCTTTCCCGTCTTTCTTTAAACTCGCACCTCATTTTACACGGGTCCATTTTCTCATCGGGTTCATTATAAACACAAAATTTAGCAACTCTGCCAAATTTAAATCTACCCTCCATCTCCATTCATAAGCGAGATTCCCATAGCGAGACTCAAAAATGAATCAGCATATATAGATAGATACTGTATACTATTATTGTTGCAAGAGTATATGTAGTTATCTATATTTACCTCGCTCAAATACTCATTTGCGGTATTATCAGCAGAAATAATATTGACTTCCATTCTTGTAATTCCCTTAGCTCCGTAACCGCAATTAAGATACTACAGAGCGTTACGCTTAAGTTCATCTTTAAACGATCGGGAATTTAGTAAAAGCCTCGCAGAAAAAAGATAATACCGAAATTCAACAGATAATTCGATGGATTGTGCTGCAAATCCACGGGGTCCTATCCTGCCTTGTACAAATTCCTAAGCCGAAATTCAAGGGTGCTTTGATACATGGGCGATCGGTGATGCGAGAACGTCCCTTCCTGTCCCCAGGTGGCCCTTCACTAAGTGTATCCATTCTCCCTTCGACCACTCAAAGTGGTTGTAAAACTGGCTAAGTTATCTCGTACAACTCGTGTACAAGTAAAACTATAATTGGTAGGGTACGGTTACAATCTGTATACATATTGCATACAACGTATAGACATATGTACATACATATATTCAACCATCTTAAATGAAGTTTGTATATTGAATTAAAATAAATATTGCTGCCGTTTTATCAGCTTAGCTAGATCCCACATAATGGAAATATTTTTTATAACATTGTAATTGTTGAAGCAGTGGCGGCATAAAACACTTCATTTACTTTTTAGGTACTTTGGATTTTTTACAGAGTTTTTCACAGAACACCGTAAAGAATGGGACAGGAAATGCTAACTATGAACAAACATATATGGAAGAAGCATAATGACGCAGAACATATAAAGAGTTAAAACAGCTATATGGGAAGCCGAAAATAACTTCAATAGTAAGAGTACAGAGAATAAAATGGGAGAAGCACGTGGAGAGATTAGAAATGGAAAAGATACTACAAATAACACTAAAATGAGAATCGATTGCAAAGGAAGGAGCGATTATGTGCAGGAAAACTTAGTACGAAGGCTAAACCAATATTATTGAAAATAAAAAATCCAACAGGCTTTAGAAAACGAAACACAAACTGTTGTTTAGAGGAACTGTCTATTTGTCTCTTGAGGTTTAGTAGTTGTTGCGTTTGCGTTAGTTAGAACCGAAGCTTAAATAGTAATATTACTTCGGTAATACGCATTGGCGGTTACGATATATCTCTCCCGCGCTTAGCATGCTGTAATAGTACTTTTTGGCAGTTTGGCAGAAGAAACGATTCTACTAATGCTTATATTTACATCTTACATAATCTTATCGCTAGTGCTACCGATAATACTATCGATAGCATAGGACTAGCGGTATATACTATCGATAGTGCTCATCACTAGCTATAATTAGCCGTTGACTTTGAAGGCGAAAGAAGCATCAGGAGGCTGTGAAAATATCACTGCTCTTAAGAAAATAATTGAAGAGGACAATAGAACCACTATGCTATAATAAAGCATCAACTCAAGATTGAATCCTCAGCTGTTAATCATACACTCTCTACTGTATCAACACTCTGACTTTCAAAAAGCAGAAAGTGTGAGATTTTGTCATTAAACTTCAACTCTTTCGAATAATAGCGCACACGGATTTTTTTCTAAAATGTTCAACGTACCTACCCTTATAAAGACGAAGAAACGTCAACAATGACAAAGAAGCAACGAACTAAAAAAAAATTGTGCATGCGATGTTTTTTAGGAACATCGGCCTGGTATATGCAATTAAATTGTATGAATAAAAAAACAGTTAAAGGTTTGTTTAAGACACATTTTCGAGATACATGAGGAAGGAATTGACAGGTCCATTCATAAATATTTCGCAAGTATATTCCAAAGGAAGGCTGGCGACCTTACAGAATGGAAGAGAAGACAACTCGCCAAAAACCTAAAAGACCCGCAGAGCATAACTGCATGCAAAAAAATACGTTTAGCGTTTTAGGTCTGCTTCTATAAAGATCTTACTTTAAGTTGCCGGATTTAATTCCCCTCACCTAGCGTCTGGGTGAAAAATGATTAAAAAAAAAAGTTTTCAAATAAAAATTATTCAGAGACAAATTCCGCACCACATAACATTTATTTAGCATGTAAGATGTTTAACATATCGTCTATTAAAGAAACAATAACATTTTGCAAATTATCTTAATTATCTCAAAAACTAAGCTAGATAGGTATAAGGAATGTAGAAGCAAGTTGACATGGCTTGAAGAAGAGCATAAGAAAGCCGTAATATACCGGCTATTCTGCTTAAAAAAACCAAATTCGTACGTCGTGCAACGAAAACAGAACACTGAGGTGCTTACGCTGGTGTGTTTTACGTGACTTATTTTCGAATATTTATTATTATTTTTTTATTTGAAAACTAATACTAGTCAATACCCAAAATTCAATTCATGGGCTGATCCCACGTCTCGTTGGACAACCGTTGCTTTGTAAGTAAAATTCTTTATTAGAATTGAATAAAAGAGAAATAATTTCCATGAATAATGATGAAGCCAAAAAGTAATTAAGGATCAAAAGAAGTCTCGCGTTTAACTCTAAGTTTAGTCGTAACGAGTATCCATTACTTCCTACCCACGTCTAAGGGTATATCAATAAATGCATTGAAATAAATATTAAGAGTCCATTGGATCCGAGTGGTAGTTTTAACATCCTAAACTTTACTCTCAATTTACAATAAAACCGTTTAGTTTCGTAAAACTAAATGTACCCATTCTCTTACGATCATCTGCTTAGAGATGATGTTTAATATCGGTTCAATACCAAGAAAAATAACACATAATTCACGAAAAGAACATATATGCTTTCTTGATATTTAAAGCAATATTCGTACGATAAGAAAGTACCAAGTCAATTGGAGTTGAAGTTTTTGCTGCCCGTAATAAAGAATACGTTCGTAGCGCACAGCGGATGTCAAAAAAATATGTATTTCATTCTTGCAGGTGAATATGGAACAGCCTCGGCAAAAATAACAAGTTAAATATACGAAAAAGCGCGTACATCTACATTCCCCGAAAATAACTTTCTCCCGAAATCCCCAAGAGACACATATTTATGCTCCAGTTCAATATGGAATATAAATATATGTATGTACACATAATACACGGATATCTGCATATTTTTAAATGATTTACAGCTTTCCGAGGGTATTTCGCTACCTTAGCAATACATATACAGGGTCATTTACGACGATGTGTGGAAATAGTTAAAAGATCTTTTTGAAATTTGAATTGAGGATATTATGGATAATAATGAATCTAATAGAAATATTTTCAATTTCAATGCGAAAATGGTCTAAGTTCAAGTTTTCAATTTTTTTATTTAGAATGCCCTATTGTATATTACGATCCTTTAAATAGGCTCATTAAGCACGAGTTCAAGGATATAGTAGTAATAATTATAATAATGCACAAACGTGTTTCTGATCTTACACAACAAGAATACAAAATTGTCAACAGAAGTCTAGTTCTAATCTATTTTCTACTATAAAACAGCACGTCGTTTTGTTTGATCTTCAAGAGATGATAAAGGTGTCTATTCTTTCAGATTTCATAACATCCTTGTTTCACTTTCACGTTCCGTATATTGCACGCAAGTTTGCCCAGTCTAAGAAACCCTGGAATGCTCATACCATCAAGTTTATGCAATCCGAAAGAGATAAAGCTTTTCAAAAATTTAAGTTGACCAGAGACCCTGATCACGTTGCATATTATTAATCCCTTAGAAACGCCACAAATAATTCTATTAAAAGAGAAAAGAATGCCGTCTGCGGGATTGATACGTTATTAACAAGGGAAAGCATCCATCTCTACCTCTAGATGGCATTAAGTATGTTGATTAGAGTATCTAGTAACGCAACGGGTTCTGAGAGGATTAATATACGATTAGAGTTTTGCTTACCTCACATATTACCCTTTCTTGAATACATTTTCAATACGTGCATGAGGGAAAATAAATTTTCCACTATTTGGAAGATCTTAAATGCATCACCATTGCCTAAAAGGAGACCTCCTGTCGATTATTCACCTATTAGACCCATTAGTATAATAGGTGCCATATTTAAGGTTTTCGAAAAGCCCAATAATATATTTCCACCCCATCAATCCGGATTTCGCCCAACAATTTGCTGTACCACTCCTACGGTTGGTGTGACCGACGATATTTTTCATTCTTGTTTTATTGGTAAAATTACCTGCTTGATTCTATTAGATTTTGCACGTGAATTCGACACAATCAATCAGACATTACTTGCTTCAATCCTGTTCTCCGTTGGCTTTGCTGGTAATTCCGTTTCTCTGATCGGCGACTATTTACTGAGAAAGATCAGCTGACGATGGTGTAGCTTGTTGAATCTATTCTTGAACCAATTCTTTCCACAATTTACAACAGTCATCTACATGCTTTGTTTCTACCATCTCTGCGCTGATATATATTATTCCTTTAGCCATGATAACCTCGTATTAGCTTAATAACTTCTTAAATGAAGATTCAAATAATCTAATGCAGTCCAATGAATGATATTTGCGTGGTTAGGGATAACTTGCCAAGATTGTCAAGATTGGCGGCTCGGCTTTGAAGCCTGTAGGCCGTGTACGAAACTTGGATTTGCTTCTCGATGCTGATCTGCGCTTTAGAGAGCACATATCCCTTTATTATAGAAAAGCTTATTCCAGCCTTAGTTAGTTGCACACCCAAAAGATTTATCTAACACCCAGAACTAGGAGGTTGCTGTCTCCTTGGTCCTCTCTTTAACTTTTGTGATAATGTCTATGGTCCATGTTTGAATAGAGTAACGGCCAATACGGTTCAGAGACCTCAGAACAGCTGTATCAGACTTATGTTTAATGTGAGGAGACGACAAGATGCTTCGGATAAACTGGCTGAACTGGCCGGTGGTTTAATATAAGTACTTGACGTAAACTGCATTCTTTTTGTCTTTACCATTAAGTTCTTACCCCAAAACCCTACCACATCTTTACTGCAGGATAACATTTAGATCGGATGTTCGCAGTATTGATACAAGATACCCTCATTTTACTCTCCACCTGTGCATCATTCGGCCATGAAAAATATTTCATGTACGAGCAGGTAATAAAATATTCCAGGATGAGTGTAATATAGCTGTCGAAAGCCAGATTCTGAGATTGAAATGACTTTTCAAACATGTAAAGCTTGGAATTCGCCTTCTTGGTAGTGTTAGACACATGTACCTAATTTTGATACTAGATTTTGATGCCATTCCGCCGTATGAATTTGTTGGGACAAGATGAAATGCGGGTGGGACGGATTGCTCTTTCCCAAATGAAGAATAACGCACTCTTCGAGGTTTAAAGGAATCGACCACATCGGGATTGGATGGAGTTGAGATCAGCCTGATAATTAAATTAAACTCCACTCATTTATGTCGTTATCAGTGAGAAGTATCCCTGGTATACATTAAATAAAAAAGCGGATATTCGTCTCAGGTTTAATCGAATGTGTCATGAAGTTGAACATGTGTTTAGTAAGTACGCCATTGTCTAAAATATCGCCCACCAAAACTTCCAGGCATACTTTCCACAACGTGTCATGAATAACACTGTAGGATTAGACTGTTTTATCTTCCTTAAAGAAAAAGGTAGTACAATTCAATCACCCGCATGTTCGTAAATCCTTTACCCTTACAGATTTACATTACATTACACTATGAAATAATCCGGAAACTATTAACCTCTAAACAAAGCGAGCCATAAATTCTCTAACTTCATCTCGAATGAAAACGTTCCTGACACGCCGTAAACACATGAATTTTGTATCCACAGCACATGAACTAATTGCTATGACGTTTGAATTAACTAAGCAGGATTGCTTGCCAGGTATTTAACTGCGCCATCGTAATTTATTGCGGGCGATGCAAGCTGAACGTAGTAATAAATTTGCCTGGTATCTTCTAATAATCTGGATTTAATTGCTCAAATATTTAATTGAATATTTCTACTTGTTATTGCGCAAGATGAACGATCATAATTTTAAGAGCAGTGGCATGGAATGTCATCGGCAAATTTTAGCAAGATTAATTACACAAGCTGACCATAACAAGAACTGTAGACAGTCCTTCTTTCTCAAAAGTGTTCCATACAGAGTGCTTTTTCGTTGATCTACACTCTCCCACCGAACGGAAACCCACTTACAAAACGATATGCAGAGTTTTTGAAATCATACGTAAAAATGAAGGCAAAGCAAACACCTCCCGTCAACACATTACTGTAATATTAAAAAATAGGCAACTCAAGGAAAACTAGCCATTAATAAAGGAGGGATAGACCTGTAAATTAACACTATCGGATAGTATATTAACTGGATTCTTTCGGAGATATTTCAGCTACGATTTAGAACAAATGCGTGCGAGGTTACTTGTCTAGAGCAGTGAAAAGGTCAATTATAGAATTACAGGTCCCCTACATATGCTGAAAACTCACATTGCAAAAACATAATGAATAATTACAGTGTAAGGTTAGAACACTATAGTACCCCAAATGACATGATAACTTAGAAATGAATGGATGAATGCCCATTATAGAGAACATAACTCTACTCCTGTTAGTCGGATAAGAAATCAACTTCTTCAACGAAGGGCAAAAACCAATACCCTTTAATTTAGCACAAAGTATGTTGTAGTTAATGCAATTAAATACCTCAGCAAGGTCAATATAGACACATCGACCTTTTCTCGTTGATTCGATGCCATAAAAATGTACTGGGTGATATTTATCAAGTCATGCTGATGAACTAACAAGGATGGCTTCAAGTAAATATTGTTATATAAGATATGTTAAAATACTTTGGCAAAGTTTGTTGAAATGTTTACAAGTCTATTGTTCACAAAAATAGCCCGATCAGCCCCTTTAAATGCTGGCGCACTTTAACAGTTCTCCAAACATCACGAAATGTCGACCTTGTAAATTAATTAATTCGAAAATGAGATATGTTATCATCACCAGCTGTTATATCATTCTTAGGCCATGAAGAACTAAACAGCACCTTACATCCAGGGATAGAAGAAACACCAAAGAAGGGGGATTAATATGCATTGGCCGCGGACTAAGAAATGACGAGCAAAACCTAAGGATAACTTAAATATTGGTTTCCGCCTGCTTTTGACAATCATGGTACGGAGATAATTAGATCTCCAACCTAACATAGAAATAAGTTTTCTTGTGAAATTCGGTTTTGTGTCTCAATATAGCATCCTTATAAGTCTCTACACGTTTCTCAGTAACGTTTCCATCTTTCCAAACGGTTGGCATCTTGTTCTACAACATAGCAGTCTACGAATGTGATGGCCTCCCCATTCGACGAAACTCTGTCCTCCGAATAAAACTTTCACCCTACGAAACAGAAAAAAGTCGCTGGGAACCAAATCTAGTGACTCAGGAGGGTGGTCCATCAACTCCAACCCTATTCTATCTAATATTCTTGGGAAAAAACTTTTCTTTTAAATGTCGCCGCTTTCTACAAATTCTACCTTCACTTTATGAAGTAGTGATACCTAATATGCCCCCGAAATATTTGCTTTTCCTTTGAGAGTGTAAGCCACAAGGTACTATGAAAAATACTAAAGCAAGTAAGCATTCCCCAAAAGATGATTCGACTAATTCACGGACTTGCCAAGTATTCGGTAAGGATCACCTAACAGAGAAAATAAAAATAAAAAAGCAGTCAAGCAAGGATGTATATTATCGCCTTTATTTTTTAACACAAGCCTAGAATACAGTCTTCAGAAGGCAATAGTAAAGTAAAGCAAAAACGGCATAATATGAAAGTACCTATAAAATGAAAAATTGGCAGATATGGATGGCATATGTCTAACATCAGATAAATTAAAACAAGAAAATTATGGTGGAGAAACTGGAAGCAGAAGTTATAGAGGTGAGATTTAAAATAAATGTGAAGAAGACAGTGGAAGTGGGAATAGGCATACAAGATGATCAGGAAAGAATATATATAAACTAGCAAGAAATAAAACAAGCAAAGGAACTGTGTTACCTGAGGAGAGTGATTAGTACAAAAGGACGATCAGAAGCAGATATACAACAAGGAATACGAAAAGCACAACAAACAAACTAAACATAAAGAACTGAAGCATTGGATGTCAACGTAGATTAGTAAAAAGAAACAACAAATAAGAATATTTAACACCAATGTAATGGTAGTGAAACATGGGCTGTATCTGAAAGAAAACACAGATATTTATAAATAAACGCTCGCGGAAAATTATGAGAATATTCCGGTCAAATACGATCACCAACAGAATGCAACAAGCACCAATAAGAAAGTATAGAAAGGACGAATAAAGAAAAGGAAATTGGACTGTAGAAGATTCATATTTAGGAAGAATAACGAAGTCATAAAACATGCCCTGAAATGAAACACCACTGGACATAGAAGAGGAGAGGAACGAAAGAAACCAAGTAAGAGCTAGAAAGAGCTTTCAGTAATGGCTAAGGACAAAACACAGTGGGAGCCCTATGCTTCGCAGCTGTTTTATTAATACGTCACAAAATGGATTTGAGGTTTCCAATTTTTTATTAACAGCCCTCAGTAGAAGGCAAAAAACTTTGACCGCTCTGGCAACAAAGTGCTACTCGATTTGGCAACAAAATATTGCTGGAGTTTGTAGTTTAAGGCTACTCGTGCATTCCAGTCGTAACTAATAACTGAGATTTAAGCATTTCTCCAATTAATTATTTTTCAAATATCAACTTTGCATTGAAATACTCACCAAAGTTATTTTTTTACTTAAAATATTAAAGGAAACCTGCTCAAATATAATTATGGCTACAATAAGCTATAGCTCCAGCTTTTATTGGATTTTAAAATATCCAGCCTTATTTTTATACAATTCTGATTTATCACACACGAAAATCATAACAATTTGGTATCAATAATGGATAAAAAGCGAAATAGGTAAGCCGATTTAGATGTATGCGTAAGGTCTGGAATTTTTTGCCTCCTTAATTAAACAAAACCAGCGCTATCTTGTTTACCATCGCATTTCAATGATCATGCTTTACATCCTCTCCGCAAATATACCCACGTAAGTGTAGCACCTATATATATATAAACGTCGTAACTTCAAACTTTCTGGAACGGCGGACTACATTACTACCCAAGGCGGCTGCCTTCTCCCAGTCATTTAACTAAAAAGCTTTTTATGAATGTATCCAATAAGAACGGGGTGTGTAATCCGCAAAAAGTAGGACGTATATACAGCTCCGGTTCTTGTGGTCGTATTTCACCCTTGTGCCATAACTTGCAAATTTATTAGAATTGCACAGCTACCTGCCGGAATCGCTACATATTGGTGGATGGTCAACAGCCTAGTCTAGATAGTGTCCTCCTCGCATATAACACAAAAAATAAGAGCCCAAGATCGCATCGCATTAAAATTTCCATTATACAGACTGTCTCGCGATCAGAAATATTGCTCTTGTTGGGAAAGCACTGAAGGTTGCCAGATTTTCAATACAAGTAATATTTGAAATAGTAGGTTGGTATTTCATATAATTGTATATTAGCAAAATATATCAGGAAGGTTATTTGTATATCCAGTGAAATAATTTTTATATAAATGATAACTTTAAGTATACGTAAAAAAAAAATGTAAGAAAAGAAAATAGACCAATTTGAAAATTTTTTGATTCTTACTGGTACAGCAATTTTATTTTGTTAAAGGAAAGGTAAGACAACGAAGAATTTTCCCGGCTAGTGATATAGTGCTAGAAGAATACAAGGGTCTGAAAAATTTTCAGCCTTGACATGAATTTTCATGCCAAGGCTGAAAATTTTTGACGAGTATAACCATTTGGTTATACTCGTCAAAAATATTCTGACAATATAATTGCGCATGCGTTGAAAAGTACTTTTGAACACATACTGACTGAAAATTTGGACAGAAAAAGGCTAACTCTGAAGACATATCTTCCGTAACTCACACAAATTTGAAATGAACTTGCGATAAGACAAGCAAAGAAATAACACAAGCAACTTTTGGGCACATGCATTTGGAATGAACTTTATCTGAACTCCAAAAACTTTATTAACGTTTCAAAGATTTACACTTTGAAATATTAGTTGGCTCATTATATTCACTTAACTCTTTCAAAACCAATTCCAGTATTTGCTTAGCTAAGAAGTTACACTTAAACACACCATCAATATAACAGGGTATATGTATTTTGAAGTCGACTATCCCATTTTCGATTTAAAAAGTGGGTTCAACTTTCATACGTTTTAGTTACGGGATTTACCAGGAATAATAGGTTATCTAATATGAAATACGCTTCTTCTCCCATAAATATTAAAAGAAATAGTAAAAGGCAAACGTACTACCCCCGAAATATAAACCAATAAAAAAGGACTATGCCCCATAAGACCCAACACTTCGATCTCAACATGAAAAGACTAGGGCGACATTCACATCGAGGATTATTCAAATTATGTGGTGCACATAGGTCATTTCGGAATCGATGGAAGTAAGCTAAAAAAAAACAATCGAGACCTCAATTGTAGTTATAGAACGCTTTCTACGTTCCCAAGTGAAATTATGTCTTGAACGTGCGCTAGAATTATCCAGGTACACATTTGCTATATTTCAGAACACAGTGAAAATACACTTGAATACTGGAAAATGCATATCTCAACCTCATTTGTAATAATTGGGATGATAATGATCTTAATGAATGTTGGAAAAACAGTTTCAATGAAATTCAATTACCCGCAACGTGTTTTTAAAGTAAACTCCGCTTTAGCATAAAGGTATAAGAATGGTAAGAGAAAAAAACGATCGTGTTGTTTTTCTCGTCATTGCAGTGATTTGGTAAAGCTATTCAAACATTCGTTTTTATTATAAAAAAGCAACTGTAAAAAAATATACAGGTTGAATGACTGAATTTAATGCCGCTATGAATTAGGTTAGCTAAGTTAATCCGTACTTTTAAGTATAATGCTAAAATGAGAGAATACTCTACATAAAAGACACGTAAACTCATACACCCATACAACTTATAAAGTATGATTATTTCAGTACTCCAAGATAAATAGTGCTTTATGTTAATTAAGAATACTTTTAGTTTCTTTCAAAATGTCTTAGATTCCGAGTTGAAACGTCGGCAGACCCACACGATTACGACGCAGTTTCAATCCGGAAACCAAGATTTTTTAAAAGAAAGCAACGACCACGGAAGTCTATAACAATATCTACTTTTAGTTTCTGCTTGTGCGCGATGGCTATCTGTAAAACCACAATTTTCCCTTAAATATGTTGATTGTTTTATCACTGCTGTCCCTCCCTCGTCTCCATATTTTCAATGGTTTTCACGATGCTATTCCGTTTATTATCGAATATGGTTCACAACTCTGTTCCTTTTTCGGGTATTAAGGTGATCAGAACCAATATAGTACAAATAACCGTGTGATTCAGCTATGTAGATCAAAAGTCACAATACCTTCAAAACTGGCCACTATAATACCAACCAAATAATAACCAAATAAGTTCGTGCGGTCTTTGCAAAATAAATATTTATTAAGAACTATTATTCATCGAAGTAATTGCCATAACCGTCAATAACCCTTTGCCAAAGTGACATCAATTTTGGTATGCCGGTATTGTAAAACTTTACGGATTTTCAATCAAAAATTTGACGCACTGCATTAATTACATCCACCCGAGTACTGCCTATGCTTCACACAGTTGTCAAGAAACAAAAAAAGATTCACTTGGTGAAATGTCAAGGGAGGGTGTGGTAATGCTAAGTTTACCCAGAAACATTTTTTCGAGTCACTCTTGTGGTAGGAAGTCTGGCATCGTTCCGTAAGAATAGCACTTTCTTTCGATTGATCAAAGAAGGCTGTTTCTAGATAACTACTGCTCGCAATACAAGTTGGTAGTGATCATTTGACCCGTTTCCAAATACTCGTATTAGACAATTCTGGGTACTGTACACCAAACACGCAATAAAAACTTTTTTGGGTGGAAAAGAACCATGGAAGTGCGTAGTATTGGATCGGTTAATGACAACCAGTGCTACGAACGCTCGACTTTTCATTCCAAGTTAACAACCAACCAAGGAAAAGTGGTGAGACGGCTGCTTATTAAAATGTGACAATTAATGTAGGACCTAGTTGCGTAACTTCCACGTCTTTGATAACTAGTGATTTTTGTTTCATCGCTTTCATTGAACCTTTCTGCAATGTCTAAGGACATTGTACTGAAATTTACCTCCACAACCTGTTAAATATCCTCATCGTTACTGATCTTGGGTTTCCTCTTTCATAATGTCAAGCTGAAATCTCTACCATCAACTTTCCTAGTACCACAGATGAAGCAATAAATTAATTGCGATAGCTTTTTTTGTTTTAATTTTGGCTGTCCTACCCAATAATTTATCCTCGTGGACAAGTATAGCTCGCCTCTTTTCGCCTTGCTGCTTTCAAATCCAAACAATTAATATTGTTGTCATTATAGAAGCAGTAGTAGTACTATCGGCAAAGCTTTGCTTACAACATTAATTAATTAAATGAATGTATATTTAGCAAATCCTTAACAAATAATTGTTTAATATGACTTCGACCGACATCTAGTACTCTCTTCTACAACTGCGTTTATTGCCTAATAACATTTCAATGGTTTCAACAACAGCAATTTGTTAGTGTATTCACCAATAATATTTTTCACAACACATAATAATATCATTTCTTAATTTCCATATAATAAGGATCCAAAAGCTGCTGGCGATAATAATTATTTGTAATTATACATGTCAGCTGAGTTTAACAAGGCATTCCTTACAAGTTCGCTTAAATAAGATATTAAAAACAGTTATTATTTTCTAACATTTACGTAAATCTCTACACAGTGAAGGTGAAGGAGACAAAGTACTTCTACATGCATAGACGTTCTCGTAACAGCTGGTTTTCACGCTCTCATTCTGACGTTATTAGATGAATTAGATGAAAACGCACACTCACACCTATAATTTTTTCATTTCTACTCTTAATGATGGAAGGTTGAAATGAAAAGTTAATTTTAGGCATTGTTTGCAGTTACCGAACCATTTGTTAATGCTTGTGCACTTATGTCTTCATACGATTTCCTTTTCATTGTCTAATCTTAAATAATAAAATGCAACTCACCATAATTGACCCAGAAAGACATCAGACTGATGAGAACATGCTTTTTAATATTTACACACAAAAAGAGTGCATAGAAATAATAACCAAATAATACTAATGTCACTCCCGACAAAAATAATGCGAGAAGAGAAAAGCACTAGCAAACGGGCATGTTTCTGCTAATGCGGCGTTATCAGCGTTGCTTCGAGCGTCTTTTTTCGTCTATTCACACTGCTATTCACTTCTCAGTTGTCAATAATCTCCACAAACATCACTGAAATATTTCCTGTTGTCACCTAGTACCAAGAAATACAGTAGTGACATCATAGAAAATAGTGACGGAAACCGATAATCATTTATATGCTTAGGTACCGTAGCAACGTCAATTGGGTTAAGCAGTTTAAGAGCTGCTTGAGAGGTAGTTTGTGACACTAGGTGTGAACCACAATGTAAGTAGGAGATAAAAGGCAGAAACATATCAGTTGGCTTTCCTTTTCTTACATTGTTTTTGCGAGAAGTGATTCCATCAACAACGCTTGCTTGGTCAAACAATAAGCCAAGCTTATTAAAAACATTGATTTAGAAAGAAAAAGAAAAGCGCTTTTTTTGTGAGTACAAAATCTTTCAGTCAATTCATAGTAAATAACCATCCTACGATTGACAGTACGGACTTTTTCGACCACTATGAGACGAAACGCTAAATTAAAGTAAAGGAAGGAACTAAAACATGAATTATCATATCTGACGTATCTGTATCAAGTTCTGTTTTAAACTCAATAAAACATTGTCGGTCAAACTCATCTCCTGTTAATCGAAATTGTGTACAACACGTGCATATCAACCTTTCATTACATCGATTTCCATCAAAATAGAAGCTGTAAAATAAAAATGGGAACCATCAGTAAGAGGCCGATAACGCTACATAAAAAACCTATTAATTAAACAGTTTCCAATCCGCTCGGACATCATGCCTTTAATCGTTTCAAAACATCGCTGACTAAAGTAATTTCCTGCTATTTTCAGTAACGTCGCTCATTGCCAAAGGTCATTTAATACCCGCTTAACCTTTTTGGAGAGCCTTGATCAACGTTGGCTTTATTACTCCGATAATTTTCGTAAATGTAAGCTCTTTTACAAGATAAATCCATTGGTGCGTACGCTCCGAAAAAATTATACAGGAAATAGTTACGTAAATACTTTTAAAATAGCACAAGTTGTCTCAATTTTATTAATCAGCAACTATCACAACTCAATTCCACTAACGTTGAAGCATATTAACAATCGTACTCGTTATGCCGCTCATTGCGGTTTTAAAGATACTACTTGAAATATCGTTCAGATTTTGGCCCAAAAATCATATTTTCCGATAAAGCGCATTTCTGGCCTAACGGATTCGTGAACAAGTAAAATTGCAGGTTTTGCGCTAATGACAATCCTCAAGTGATAACAGAATATTTGCGGCCACAAATACTGAACATTGACTTAAACAAAGTTTTCTTTCAACATGACGGTACAAAATTTAACATAGTTACGAGCATTGAATTGCTACAAGAAAAATTTCCTGGTTATTTCGCGCTCGCACGATATCTCACTGTTTGACTTTTTTGTATGTAGCTATATTAAATCTCAGATAACCATTGAACATTTACCGCATGATATGTTGGAAAAAGTTATCAGAAATTGGATCATAAGAATTCGTTCATTTCTTGAATTAAGTTTTATTTCTTCACAACAAAGGATGTATGATTTACATTTTGTATGGAATAATTTGACTCTGATCAGTACACACTACAACAGCAACAATTTCGCAACATCGACGAAAATCCTTTAAATACTTGATCAGTTTTCACGTGCAATCGTAAACACAGTCGAAAATGCACTTAGAACATGTAAATATTTCAAAAACCATAATGTAAAACTGGTAGTGCAAGGAAGTCGGCCCAAACCGTACCGCAGCCAAATACTGACACTTTCCCGGCACAGGAAAAAGGAACAAGGTGAAAAATGGAAACCTGTTTTTAAGTCGTCCCGTGTCGACGACGATAAAATTTTACAACCTGTTTTCATATTCGCATAAATTCGAGAAAATAAGCTATTCACGTGTGAAAATATCGCTCCCTCAGAATAACGATGTTCCGGCGATAGGGTGTAGAGTATGAGGGGTTCTTAATTAAAGCATACGCCACGGCGGATCTACTTTCTTCTCTATTTTCTTTAAAATTTTTCGCGGAGATATAAAAATTTATGCGCCACGTTCTAGCCGGTGAACGTACAATATTCATTTTTAAAAGTACTGATACGTAAACTGTTGATAAAAAATTATGGTCGGTGATTGTTATTTTTCGCTCTCGCTTGTAGAAATTGGGAATTTATTTTTCTTTCCCTACCTTCGCAGCGTATAAATAAGAAAGATAGCATGTCGAACGCGCTAATAAATCTACATACACGTGTTAACGAAGGAATTGCTTCAATTCTCTTCAATTTCCTTCAGTAATGATGATAAGATCGAAAATATGTTGTTTTAGAAATGTATACAAACTGTTTAATGCTATTGGCGCTAAATAATTGTTTCGCTGTTGCCACTACGCAATATTATACTTTTCAAATTGTTAAAAAAAGAGACTAATTGGGCATAGTACTTTCTAGCTAACTGAAACGTTATATTATTGTATAACGCAAGTGTATGATGTCACAGATAATTAATTGCTCTGCACTACTTACATACGACGACTATCTACAGCATCCACAAAAAAACTTAATACCAGTGCTTCGCAAGGTGCACAAAATGCCTTAGCATTAATACTAAAATTCTCTCGATAAGGACGTAATATCTTTAGGTTACTATAACCAGCACCTACTTGCCACTAAACCTTTCTACATCTAAACAGTTTAACGTAAACGAGATCTAGATCTGTTGGGCTAATAATTAAGCGAATATTAACAGCACCAATAAAGGCTTGCATCCCATTAGTACACCAGCAAAGACCTTGACCTCATCCAGATCACAATTAATACCATTTATAAATTTGGGTATCGTCAGCATACATTTGTATTTCACAATGGTTCACAACAGCTTTAAAGGTAGTATGGTAGGGCCTAATTCTACTCGGTTTATGTTGCTGCTTTCTAGATGGCAGGCATGTGTTTCTTGGCGCCAGAGAGCACCAACAAATGTCTGGCTTGCCGTTTCGAATCTTATCGGATTAATTCTCAGGCAAACAAGGTGGAATGAAAACACACTCGGAACCACGCTAATGTCGCAGACACATGGTCGTGGGTAGTGTGTTGTTTCTCTCCTTGCGTTGCTTTTGCCGTAAACGATTTTAACACAATGAGAAAGCTATTTTAGCATTACATTTTTTGGTTACCATAACAGGAAGAATATTAACTGGCCGAAGGTCACCAACGTATTCTTTTTTTAGGCAACAGAAGTAAAACGGGAGTTTTCCAGATACTGGAAAATGTAATTTCGAATAAACTGCAATTTAATAATATGATTAATACAAAGTAATGTATGAGGCAAGGGGGCTAACACTATCTGAGCCCACAACACAGTTTTTAACACTTAGGAAGTGTTTTAATATTACAGCCATTCGCATGAGTGGAACTTAAGTACAGTCAATAGATTTTGGTAAAATTCTGTGGAAGATGCTCTCAAACAAAAAAGAATTAATTTCGTCAGGTAAAGGTAATTTCGGATAAAGTTGTAAAGAACGATTACGATTAATATTAAGCTTTTTCATTAAACCACAAAATTTTATGGCCATTTTGCTTTAACAAATACTCAAAATATGCTTTCTTCTCATATTTAATTGCTAACATCGTGTAGCTTCGTAATAAGTTTACTTTGTAATTGTAAGCTGGATAAAAATAAATTGTCTACTCATTTCTTTTTCCTTTCTATAAAGTATCCTTATTCTTAATAATAACAGGAACTCTGTATTAGCGGCTTTAAAGAATGTCAAAACGTTTGGTATCTTTAAATAAACACGTGGGCGATAATTACTGTTGATGTTTGTGGATAGTGAAAAGTGGTTTATGGCGGTCTTCAGCAAGAATCAACGTTCTACCCGGAGTCGCTTTTGATTGTCCAGATTTACTGGAACAAAATAGGTAAGTTTCTATATATATAGATATATAAAATGTACAAACAATCAACATTCCATGTATAGGAAAATGAAACAAAATAAAATTTTTAACTCAACAAATTTAAATAAAATGAAGTACCCGGTTAAAATCATGTACGAGAAACGGTAAATAAAATAAACCAAATTCGTCGCGGGGAAATATATTTACAAGGAAAAATAAACGGTAATTTTAAAAATGAGTTCTCACGCGAAACAGCGGTAAAACTTGAACAACAAAAGAACCGTCAGCAACTTAAATGAATTTGAACAACAAGAGAACCGTCAGCATGCTAAAGGTGTCGACAATATAAGAATCGTCAGCGAGGGAGTCGGACAAGAGAGAATTCTTGCAGAATGAGATTCTGCTCGGCTTTGTATAGCTAAAATTCGTGTGAAGTATCGTTTCTTGTACATGATGTACGGAAGTAAAAACAATTTTAAAATAAAATGTTGCAAGCTTTGTTGATTAGTTACATATTAATGTTCAAAAAAAATTTCAGCGCTGTCGAAGCGTGTCGAAAAATAAAAATTGAATAAAAGTGAAAAATTTAAAGGATTGATACAAAACTTTTAATATTTGCTTGGTCTTAAAGCTCTTTAAAATCGTACGAAAGGACAACGGTACTCACTATTGTTCATCATTCGTCATCATGCAATAATTTTATATTATTCGTTATCCACGGTTTTCTAGTTCTAGTAATTTTAACTCCCCTATTGGAACATAGAAATTAAACAAAGAACGAATTTTGTGAATAAGAAAGCTGATCTGCTCATCAACGTCTAAATGAGGAAAAAAACACGATAGTTAATAATATAAGGGACTAAATCATGGTTTGAAATTTCAAGAGGATTCATCTCCACCGCACTAATGACACCTTCATCAGATATTGTAATAAGGTTAGCAAAAGCTTCAGAGGATGAACCAATTCGATGGGGTTTGCTTATAAGATGCCTCACATTTACAAATTCAAAACAGCGTTTTAATTAAATAATTAAGTGACAGTAAAACTTTTTAATAAATTGATAACTTCATAATTGTGGAGTTGAAACAAGAACGAAAATACATAGATACCAGCGTTCAACGCGATCTCTATGTTAATGACTATACCTGTCAAATAGTTGTGTATAAAATCAGGTAGCCAAGTAAGGTAACTGAAAGTTATTTTAATCGACCCGCCAGGGCCTTGTGAACGCAGTAGATATTTAAAAACTATTACGTAATTCGATATATCATATTTAATATATTATACGTCACGTTTCGGACTATTTTCCCTTTAGATTCTCGTGGGGCGGAAATCGCATCGAATGTTCGATCCACATAAAATTCATCCTTTTCCTTCTGCACGACGCTACCGAAATAAATCAGCACACGATTCTAGAAAGAGAAGCCGCCCTATATATATATATATATATATATATTGTATAGGTCCGGGTGAGTTTAACAACCATCGGTCACGGTGCACTCCGAAAGCGTTATCTCTGTATCGGTTTACTCCGGTGAAGCGACATGTCAAAAGGATAAAATATAGGTTCCGTTCGCCAGATATAAATTTCAATTACGCGCCGGACTCCATTTAGAATGAGAATAGTAAGGGAAGTTGTAGGTGGAACAGGTAGGGTTGGTATATATGTAGGTACCTTTTCCGGGAAGCCAGAAAAGTTACTCGACCCAACTCTGATTAAATATTCATAAAATATAGTAAAAAGGTGGAAAATACACGTGTAAATTGACCATTTGCTTAATGTTTTGTAGATAGTCTAAAAGCCACAATACCGAACACTAGTATTTGAATCAGAATAATACATTATATTGGCAGATTCCATATTTCATATTAGACACGTAAATTATTACGTTCAGAAGACTGTAATCCCGAACCAATATTCCATGGATTTCCCATCATTGTATTGGGAGGTATTCATATACTTTAAGCTTAATGTAAAAATATAGCGGTAATCCCCTTGTTATTTGTTGCATAAATTAATTACTTACTAATTAACCCCGCTGGAATGGATATTGCGTAAGGTAGCCAAAAATAAAACAATCGCAATTGTTCAGATTCTAAGCTTGCGTAATCAATGTATTGCTTCATTGGAGAAAACCAAACTAGAATAAACATTACAATGTATGCTGTGCTAGATCAATCAATCAAAATCACTGAAAAGTGAGTATTCTTAGCAAAATGAATAGGAATCAGACGTCATAATCAGATACGTAATGATATTTTAAATTAAAAGCTATCAGACATTAAAATGTTAAGAGGGCGTGCTTTATGTGAGTACACGTGTACAGAGCGTGGCAAGAGCACGCAAGCAATCGAATCGAGCGCTTATGTAGAACGGATAAAAACCAAAATGCTGCGAGGCACAAGAAGAACTCTGCAACTAGATCCAAAAGAAAGAATTACCTTCAAACGGTGCCCCTTAGCGCTCGATTAGAGAAACATACGCTCGAACTGAACAACGTTTTTCAAACTTCCCTTTAAAAGGAATCCAAGTACGTAAAAATCCATTAAAACAAACCATTTGAAACAATTCACCATTACATACTAAGACAAATGTATGCAATATCACGTGTGCCATGCACTGCCTCTCCCACATTAGTTGCGCATTCTAGCGATCAATTTCTAACATTAAAACTATTTTTTAATTCTTCTTCTTGGTTACATTTATGGTTGATATATTTTTTTAATGCTTACCGTTACTGAGATGGAGCCACTGCGCGTCCTTAAACGGACACAAACGTGCTGCCACTGAGATACACTATGTGTTACTTTTACTATATTTGTTGCTCTATATTTTACTTCTTTTGTTAATGTCAACTACGTCGACATATTAGTCTTAATGAAGGCAGATCTTTTATTGTTTATATAATTTCAAAGGAAAATATAAGCAAAAATTGCTATAAAGAACAATAAATAATAAAGCCTCTAAAATGCATTTTTATTTAATCTTTAACTAAACCGAGTACTCGAATACTGTGGTACTGGAACACTTCACTACTATCCCTTACCACAAACACTTCACTGAAACTGTACGCACGTTTCGATAGCTAAGCTATCATCTTCAGCAGCAATACTTAACTAACTAAGCCAAGAACTAACCTATTTATACAAAATATCGTTGCGGTTGACTGACCGCGGTTCCGCTACCGTTAAGAGAAAATGCTGGAACCGTCCTGAATCTGAATTCATTAAAATATTTTTGTTTTTGTAAATTTCCATGCCTTCGTAACAATTTAACTGTACATTGCTGTTTACGTTCTTAATTAAACATACATTGTTGATATTATGTCTGTTTTCAAGCTTATGCAGAGCAACACTGGATTTGTCATCTTCTGAATTTAAGATGAGCCAGGTGCTCTTTGTACTACGGTAGTTTACATAGGTAAGACTTATTTCCAAAGGTAATAGTAAGTTTGGTTAACCAAAACCATTCATTTGCAATAGTTTCTATGTTTGTCACTGTTTGTAGTACTTCTACAGCCGTAAAAAAGTTAGTGAAGTACATTGCAAAAAGGTGTCCAGGGCACGGGTTCATATTAGAAGAATTACTCTTATTGAAAATAAGTAAATTGTATTAATTATTCTATGAAAATGAACTTAGTTCATTCACTGTACATGAACTGCGGTTTATCTAACCTAACTGAACTACATTTCATTTATTATAAATCAACTAGTCCATTCGCTGAAGTTTATACACGGTAAATGAACTACTTTTAACGTATTTAGATTAATTCATATTTCAAGATAAACTGATCCACTTGTCGGAGATAAACGGCATTAAATGAAACAGTTTAGCTACCGTAACTAAGCAGCCTATTGAGTTTTGAATGATCTGTTCATCTAATCCAAATAAAAGTTCATTTAATTTCAACATATTTTTTTTTGAGTCACGCAGTATTTTCTAAACATACTTGATACTTGCAGATAAGTTGAATACTGTATACACCTGCATTTCTAAACCCACATTAACCACATTAAACGCTTAGTAGCTCTAACGAAATTGGAGACATGTCGAATGGACAATAAATGTAGCATAATAAACATATTGGTTCATGAAAAACATGCTACTGTATAAACCGAAACGTGCTTGATTCGATAATGTGACTCCATCCCAAACCTTAAAAAAATCTCGAACTTATACGTCAGTACTCGGTAGAAATTTTTATCATTGATTCGGCTCCTCATACTTATTGTACGTATACTTGGACACCTCACCTTTTCATCATTCATATTTCTATGATTGTGCCTTTATCTAGAAATGTCTCTTTAACACAATTCCGAGATCCAAGACCTGTTAGTATACTATTACAGTTATTTAACATACTAAAAAAAATTGCCTTTTAAGACAGCAAGCAGTTTGAAGCAAATGGTATTCAACGTGAGGCACAACCAAGAGTTAGACCAGGCCACAGCTGCGCGAGCGCTAAAATTTATGTCAAAGGATCAACTTGCAATATACGGCAACTGCAATTTGCGTTTCGTAAACAGCATAGCTGCGTTACCACATTTCTGAAAGTCACGAATAATATTATGGTCTAGACAGTAGTAAGATCACCATCTTGTTGTTACTCGATTTTAGCAGAGCATTTGACACTATTTATCATGAGCTGTTGCTTATAATTTTACATTATATAGGCCCGGAAAAAAATGCAGCACCTTTAATGCAAAACTAAATATCTGTCAGGCAACAGGCTCTTAAAGTCAATAATAAATGTTCCTGCTACAAGAGCGTTCACTCCGGATCTGTCCTTGCTGTTTTTTACTTATGCTTCCCAACTGCTTCACTTCATCATGCTCAATTTCATCGTTATGCCGACGATACCCAAGTTTATATCTCTTGTTTACCAGATGAAATCCAATATACCCGCGAATCTTTGAATTCTGACCTCACTAAACGCGCAGAATTTTCTGAACAGCATTCACATTACATTTAAATCCCTTGAAATCGCCTGTTATGGTCTTTGATGGTAGAAATATAAAAAATTTATAATGTGAAAATTGAAATTTACAATGTTGAGATTGGGATAGTAGATGAATTAAAAAATTTCTGGTTGATTATTAATAATAAATTGAACTTCAACGCGTACATCTTTAAATGTATTCAACGTGGCTACGGTCTTTTGAAATTAACTTATCCACATCGGAAAACTCAACGACACGGTAAAAACTTTGTTCTTTGTTCTAAGATGCTCAGTGTATCCAAAAATTACAAAATTTGTATTTGCGTCTCATTTTTGGTATCAGAAAGTATGATAGAATCTCTCATAAATTGGGAGAAATTTATAATAAAATCACATTTAGAACTGATGTGAATTTGCGGTTCAGGGGTTTGCTGACTCCACAAACTGTCGCCATGCAAAAGGTCCTTCAGCTATAATATTGTGAACATTTACAATTTACTACCTTCCTCGAAAAAAACGATGTAATCTATTTTATTTAAAGCTAATCTAATGAGATATTTGCTTCAACTGGTGTGACCTACGCATCCTACTTTGCTTTCGCTTGTAGTCTGTCTTGCATTAACCTTGCTAATATACTTATTGACTTGTGTAGGTGTATGCCTATTAACTGTTTAATCGTCTATGGTTAAGTATAAACAGCACTAGCTAAACTTCAGCATTTGTCACGTCTATTATTAAATTGATATTCTTTTATTTCTCTTTCTAACTGCATAAGTGCCAATAAAGCTTGTTATCATTATTATTATTCTTACATGTAACGGAGAAAAGCTATTGGTTAAAATGTAAGAGAACATCCTGAATTCCATTTCTACTACCCTATCTACAGCATCTGTTTGAATTCATCAACATTAAGTTTGCTTAATTACATCGCTTTTGCAAAAAGCTTTTCGTATTCAATTTCATCAATGTCACAAAACCACTAATCCGCTGAACACACATAAAAAATAGCACGCCAAAACGATTAATAACATCACATTGACATGGTAAATTCAGTTTGCCTTTTAGCGTCGGTAAAAAAGATCTCCTGAAACGAATGAGCTTTCTTCGAATTTCAATCGAAAATAGCGCCAAAAATTGCGTGTTGGAAGTATGTATACTACATCTACATTCGTTTACAGTAAATACCGTTAGGTCTTGGTAACATGTTAGCTTTGGAAATAAGGAAATAAGTAAAAACTTTACAGCTGTTAAATATCAATGTGACACGATTTGAAATGATGAATCGTGTCAGTTGGTACAGTGCCATTTGGCACAATAATTTCAGGGAATTGAGCGGAAATCTCCGCGCGTATTTGAAAACAACATTTACGGTAATTTGATTTTCCATTTGACGAAACGTTTTCATCTGTTATTTTTCAAAAGACCCAAGCCTAATACATAATTTTCAATTAATACTTTTTTGTAAATTATATTTTATTTCACTTTCTGCATATGTTCAATAAACGCCACAACTTTCTGTAACAAATTCCTACATTTTTACCTAAGTATCTAAAGGGGCTAGCTAAGGGGTATTCGTGATTGGTATTTCAAATTAAACATCCAATGTAATTTAATCATTTACAAGGTGTTCTAATCGTAACTTCGAAATTGCCCGCCATTATATTCTTTTACTAGCACATTTAATAATAGAATTTAATTCTAGGAATTCTATCGAATTAATTTCATCAATTAACTTACAAGCAAATCCACTTACTCGTGGTATTAAATATTCAATTTGAAAACGTCCTATCAGGTTAGCGATGAAATGAGCGTGTAGCTTTAAATCTTTTACATTCGATGTCATTCAAAAGGTTGGTCTTTTACGATTTGTTCTTTTTTTTAGGACGTTTCCGGTGTCACCGCGCAACTCATGCACAGAAGCTTCGCATTCACTAATACATACACACGGCCATGTGGAACGTAAATTCAATTAACACCTTGCCGGTGTGGTGCCATCTGATGACGACGGTTGGTTCGTTTTTTGACACGGTGCAGCATAAGAGGAAAATGAAACACAGACGCCTGGATCCCATTTTTTTATTATTTTGTGACCATAATGAAGAAATAAAAGCGTACCATTGCTAGTATATCGAATTAGTTACCTTAATAATCGTAAAAAACGGAAAGCTTTTAAAGATAAAATATACTGTGGCTATATTTTTTGGAAAGGAAAACTGGAAAGTTTCATTCATAACCATAATCGGATAAACACCCTAGCTTTCTATTGCGAAAATTCCGACTAACTAAATGTACTGGTATCATTAATTTATTGTATCAATATTCATTAAATAACGATTTATTACATTAAATAAAATAATCAAAAAAAAGATTATTGTGTATTGAGTAGGCAACAATTGAGTAAGAATAAATCAAGGTTTCTCTTCGTAAATGTGAAGCATTCATTTTTAATTAATTTAAATTTGCAATTATGTTCAAATTGTTTGTATAGTAGATGTAAGGTGAAAAAATAAAAATGATAAACTTGATATCATAGATAAATTAATTCTTTGCAATGAAAGTAATACGTTCTATTGATATGAAAAACGGAGCGGACCAATTGAATCCCTTAATTATATAAAGTGTTTACTTATTTGCTCGCCTAGTCTGGCAAAGTTACGGAGAGATTCGTCGAGTAGCGGTGTTTTAAAGAGTTGTTCAAAGCGAGTAAGTTTATGTATTTGTAAAGCTTTTATACGAAAAACCGTATGCAAAAATCAAAGAGATCATCATCGTCATCATCAACATCAGATATTAGTTTAATGAATTTAAGTGTGGATAAACATCCGTCTTTGATGAGGAACAACCGGGTCACCTCATTGAGGCGACTACGAACAGTATGGTCAATAAAGTTCATGATATCGTGTTAACAGACCGCCGCACTGTGTAAAAATGAGAAGAACTGCTGATATGATAATTTCAATAATTTCAATTGAAATGCAAATCCTTCACGAAAAAATGAGTATGGCAAGGTAGATGCCGCGTCTGCTGTCGATCAAAAACGTAACTTCAAAGCAATGTCTAAACATGTTTAAGCGTAATATAAATGGCTTTCTACGGCGTTATGTGATTGTGGATGAGACACGGATATAACACTACACGCTACAAACCTGAGGTTCCGACGTCCCAAAGAACACGATTCTATTAGCCGGAGAAGTTATGGCGACGATTTTTTGGGATTCGCAGGGCATAATCTTAACTGATTATTTGTTAATTCCCTGTTAAATTGTTTTCAAGCAACTAATTATAATTTTGTGCCCAAATTAATTGCAATTCTAGAGTAAGTGGTAGTAAGTAGAAAAATCATACTTTTCTATCATCATCCTCTGAAGCTTGTGCTATCAAGTGATTGGGACGGCAGAAATGTTAAAACTAATTATACCCCAAGACATGAGGATCAGTGTTGGTCGTATCAGACGAAGAAGAAAACGAAACTGCGCATGATGTTTCTATTCGTTGCACCGGCAGATTTTGAATCGAAACAATATAAGTGTGTAGTAATAAGTGTGCTGAAGTAGAAAATTCAGATCATTGTATTTCTGCATTAAAATACTGCAACACAAGACGTTACCTAGTTACAGCTCCTCTTTTCAGTTCTAAACTAATATGCACAATAGCATGGACACGTGTGCCATAAGCATATGCACACGTCCATTAGTACGGTGGTACCTTTTGAACATTTTTCCTTAAATTTAACGATAATTATCTTTCGTGAGCATTTATAATTTTGTTACCAGTTGTGGCACGCCTGTTAATTTTCCTTTTTGGGAAAAGATATCTTTAATTTTTATTACATCAATAAGAAACATAAACATATGTATTGCTTAATGTAGGTATTAATTTCTGTAAAAATGGAAAAATCGAATATCGAATCATCACTACGTTCTTACAAATTAAAGGCGAGATTGATACTTTTTATGAGGACTTTGCATCATCATTCGCCACAGTGAAATTTTGAGCAGCTGAATCTAGACGTGGTCGTACCAGCTTGGTTGTCGATGAACATTCAGAGCGGCCGAAAACTGCAACCACTATCGTTACATCGGAAAGATTCACCACCAAACAGTGCTAGAAGACCGGCGAATTAAGGTTAGAAAGATAGCATCTCAAAAGAACGTGTTTGTCATATATTGAAAATCTGAACATGAAAAAGCTGACTGCACGTTGGGTGCCGCGCTTGCTCACTCAAAAAACATTCGAATGAACAGATCCAACTCTCTGTTGAAACAAATTAAGCAAAATAAATCAAACTACTGGCGCCCATTAATAATTGTAGATGAAATTTGAATACATCAGTGCACTCCTGAAGCCGAGGCACGGTCGAAACAATGGGCTGCGAATCAGCTCTTGAAAAGACTGTTTTATCAGCCAGAAATGTAATACTGACTGCTTTTTTAGATAGTCGTGGAATTGTGTTAGTCAACTTTCTTGAAAAAGGGGGACATAATACGTATCATTACTTGACAAGATAACAAAAGAAATTGCAGAAAAAGGGGCCACAATTGAAGAAAAAGAAAGTTTTGCTCCAGCAAAACAACGCACCACCTCACACATCAATTCTGTGGACAAAACTGAATTTGACAAAAAAATAGGTACTTATTTGTGTGGTAGGCTGGAAACTTTTCAGACTACCATCATACGTCCCAATAATTGAATTAAATTATCATAACTACACATCGATCATTTTATGCACGTCCGTATTAATTAATTTTAAGTAAGGATAAATAAATTGCACAAGAAAACAAGGCATATTTACAATAGAAAATATAAGTGATTATTAAGATTTAATGTTATTCACAATACAAGTACGCTCTCAACGTAAGGTAGTTCTTAATGAGAAAATGTCAACTTCAGAAGTAATTTTAACACTGCAGTTCGTATAAAGTAGTTAATGGTAATTTTACAGCGCGCTCTACTATTCCCACGCCTTCACACGGCAAGAAATGAAAATTTATCGCTGCCCGCTATGAAATTGTTTGCGGATTGTCAAACGTATTATTTTTAATTGCGTTTTCATTTTGTTCATTTCCTTTCGCCATGCCGCATATTAATTATTGTCCGATTAGTACTTTGTTATTTCAATACTGCTAGAAGTGAAATAGATAACTTTTTAATACTTTCCCAAGATTTTAGATTGATCAACTAAACTAAACATTAATTAATTGGAATTCTATGAGTTCATTAATAATCATTGGTCATTTTTAACTGTAAATATGTTCGCAGTTCCTTGACAATTGCCAAAATTGTCAGTAGTGGCGGTGGGTGATGACGTAAACGGGAGGGCGCGGACATCGATTCGATTCACTCGTGTATTTTCGTCCCATATTGTATACACTGTGTGCTATATGACGAAAATACACGAGGAAGTAGCCGCTGCTTCCCAGGGATAAACATTAATTGAAATATAAAAATGAGTGATATCTAACTAAATTTTGTAATTTCCCGAATAGAGTTAAATCAAAATTAAATAATTTTTAATACAATACAATATAAAATTTTGAAACTTTAGTTTTTTAAATGAAATCTTAGCTTGCTTTTATAAGTTTGTTTAATTAAAATGTTTTAAAGTTCTGTGTTTAATTTGGCCAAATTAGTGAGTTTTCTTCGGCAAATGTATTGCAATAACATTTCTGATTCCAGCATTTACATCAAAATGTATTACGCTCCCATGGTGATGCTGAACGCTGGAATTTTGTACAGTACAATAGGTTGCAATGGTTACCATGTTTTTCATAGTAGTTCAAATGTTGCATGTGGGTAGTAATACTGGTACACGATGTATTTAATTAATTTTGAAGCTAAGAAATATAATTAAAGTTTCCGATGGTAAATTTTGTTTCGCGCATTAAATGTTGTTTGCTGGACTCCCTTTTTTAAATAAAAATGGGTTTTATCCTAATATGTAAGACAAGAGTAAAAAATTAATCTGAGGGTGAGGGAACGAGCCACCAGCACTGCTTTTCCTTCCAAATTTACGACCATAAATCAAATGTAAGTAAATTAACTACGTACAGTATTTTTTGTACTTGATGTTTTAGTCAGTCGTTGTATCTTTTCCAGTTTTGCCATGTCATTTCACACACTCCACAGCGCTATATTTAATTTTTTTTTTAATTTCATCATGTTAATTTTAATCAAATCGACTACATTCTTTACGGCTTTATCATTTTATTGAGTAATTTAGTAATTGACATAATGTAAGTGTATCGTTTTACAACCTAATCTTATTGTTTATACCAATTTTCAATGTTGATTATTAGATAGCCCTGATGAAGGTCACATGTACAAGCGAAAATTTGGCTTGTCAATAAAATCTAGGCGGTTTCTATTTATTACTTCTCCTCCAGGTAATTAAAGATCAACAGAAGTTTTACGTTTAACCCATAGGTTAGTTGTTACGAGTATCGCCATTTGATTAATTAAAATCATTACAGTATATAGTTATGGAGGAAGGACCCAAGCTAATGAAGATTACTCCCATCAAACTTCCCAGGCATTTCACTTTTATCTTCAATCTGTTCATTTTTTACGTGCTACTTAATGGATTACTTAGTTTTAAATGCGTAAACAATTAATACGAGGGTAGATTTTTATTTGAAAAAGTGCATAATATAGCTCATGGTAAAAACAATGTAAGCATGTTTCTGCCTACCCGGCGATATTAGCATTACTCCAAGCGCTACGCTTCCCCACACCGCTGAATGCCTCTCAGCTCAGGCTTATGTAAGTTACTTCAAAAAACAACAACAAAAATATTTCCTGAAGCTGTGTAGGCAGAAACACGTCCATAGACTGCTTTCTTTTCTCAAATTGCTTTTGTCGTGAGTAATTTCACCGATACCATGAGCCACGTACGTGTACTAAGATTACTTTGGTTTCTTAAATTTTGCTTCAACCAGTTGAACATTTCCATCTTAACTTCCACATTTTCCTAGTGTAATTTTTTTGTTCTTTTATCTAACTCTAGTAACAATTTTTCTTTTGAAACCTTATCATTAGATTTTCTTCTTAGTACATTAATATAAGACGAAGGATTATCACAGCTACAGTCATATCACTTACACCAAAAAAGATTTCTTCATCTGTTGTTAGTAAAATACAAAGTACGCATGCGCCATATATAATTATGTGTCGTGTAAAGCAGTCTCAATAAATCACAAAAAATTTACGTACCATTTTTTAAGGCGATTCGAAGGACAATAATGTAACTCAAGAATTTTATTTTTATTTAAGGTCTGTAAAAACTATCAATATAATGTTAGCATTGAAAGTCACTTTATGTAACATCTATTTGTAGAGAGTCGTATACTTCATACTTTTGCTGGACCTACAAAGATCGTATCAAACTGACCAACATCAAACAAAAGGGTACTCTCGATCAGCGGAAACCGGCCCAGAACGACAAATCGTTAGAAGATATTCAGCAGCTATCAACGGGGATTTAACTTTACTGCCTCCGAATAAATCCTCACGCCTGATTGTGCTACGTCAAGAATTACTTGAAGTATGTGCTTGATTATATCGATGCATTTCTAAAAGATGCAATTACTTCTAGTTTTAAACAGTGTGTATCTAAATTTTAGGCAAATATGCCGACAATTGCCTTTCATCACCATTCAAATATATATTCTCTGTCGTAAAACTGTATGAAAAATTAAAGCCTGTACAATACAAATTTGTAAGATATTAATTACTATAATTTTTCAGTTTTTTTATATAATTCCTTTACTGTATCGATAATTATCAACTTACATTTCTAGGATGGGCCCATTATTGTTAAACTAATAAGAACAGAAGCTTAACATTTTACCTGGTTTCATCAAGCCAGGTTTCATCAGGTACCTATTTAAATAAAAAAAAATAAATTTAAAACAATTTAAATATTGAAAAATAAAATATAATATTATTAATATATTTTATCAAACTTTCACCGGTTCAATTGTCACCGAAAATTATTATTATTACATTCCGAGAATGTAATAATTTTTTTTCGCGTTTGAATTAAACAAAATATTGCGTATTCACAGATACATGCGAATTCATAATATTTATAAATCCATTCAATAAATGCTAAAGTTTTAAGCAGCACTGTAAGCAATTAGAGGCTATAGCCTGAGTACAACACATGTTATTAATGAATCAAAAAACTTTCTTTAAAGATTAAAACCAAACCAAACCATTCTAAATACATTGTCAGGTACTTTGCTAAACAAAACAAAATCGTGTGTCTTGCTTCTATTTTTCAAGCGACAACCCGTTTCAAGTACCATCACCTAAGGATCTACATCATACCGTAAATAATAAGACCAAAAGAAAGTGGTCACAAAAACTAATTGGAGTTGTCAGTAACTAGAACTTCGTACGGGGACATTTTTGTAAGACAATTATTATATAGTTACAATAATGGAGCAGCCTTCCCAGCCTCCACGGGTAAAAAAAAAACTCACTACATTGTCGCAGGGTTAATTCAAAGAAGAAGCCCAGATTAAAGCATGTTCTAGAATTAGAATAATCATCTACAATGTCAATAAAAAGATCATTAGCAACTGCCTCCTAGGAGTCTATTAAACCAGTAACGCTAGAAATAACTTTACAAAATTAGATAACGCATGTGTAATAATAGGTTCCCTCATTGTGAGCATTTAACTTTATTACATAATTAATTTTGAGATCATAACGACGACGTGCCGGATTCCACACTTTAACCGGGCGCATTTTTTCCATGTGAGACGCGGCAATTTAATTACCACACGCTTACGTTAATGAGCTAACTGGCCAGTTGCCACATACGACGATTTGCGCGTTTGAAAGTGGCTATAATAGTGGTTTGTACGTTAGCCGACGTGTGTACGAAAGTAAGATAGCATAAGGCACGTATGCCCACGTTCACATCTCAACACCTATATCTACGTCACTGCAACGTGCTCGTAATATCGTAAAGGCAACATAAACAATGTTTACAATTTATTTTGAAAATTGGAACGCCACCTGAGCAAATCCCGCAAGGAAGCTCAAATATGTCTTTATTTATACTGAGAAAAGTGGAACATCGCGTACTTGGCCGTTATAAAAAGTTACGTACGACAATGCGGAAATTTTACAAGTTTATTCTGAAGCGATTTATGCCATTACAAAATCGTAACTTAATGAAATATGGACAGATATTATTATACCTTATTTGCAAGCATCTTTAATATTTACCTTAAAATCCAGCCGTTTCATTTTCGACCCTCACCTTAAATTTGGCAAGGTTGCTAAATTTTAGGTTTCTTATGAACCCGAAAATAAAATGACAAAAGACGTCTTTTAACTCTTATGCTCCTGATGCTATTGAATCTACATTGTTTCCTAACAGTGGACTGTATCATCAGAGTGTTAATTTTGTAACATATGATACCATTGCAATATCAACTGTAAAAGCAAATTTTCAAAAGCGTTCTGCCATAGCTAGAATTTTTTTAGTGCACTACCGATAAATGTTAAATTTTTTCCAAAAGAAAGTTTGGAGGTTTTCTAGAAGTAAAAGAATTATCAATGGTAATATCTCGACCTGTACCATAAATCGGCTTAGCTAACTCGATATCCTTGATTCTTTTCTGGCTTTCATCCAGACAGCTTGCCAATAAAAACTTGCAAACTATGTAAGTACGAAGTGTTGACAATGAAATGGACACTTTCCACATGCACCAACTCCTTTCTGCATCTAAGTGCACCTGCTACAACAAAATAGCTATGAAGCAGTCAAGTACTATCTTTTCCAGTGACTTGGATGGTCATTATTCCATTTTAAAATATCTCCTTCGGCTTCTTCATTGATATAAGTACATATCACGTTTTTTCCAAGGGGAGTAATTGGAATAAATCTTTCATTGTTACGACGTTGTGCGAATATTTTGTTGAATTCGGTTTAGCAGTTACAATTTTACGTTGACAACCAGCAATGCACGCTTAGGTTTATTGCTCCATTTTAGTCCCGATTTAGTAACAAATTCTTCAATAATGTTCAGATCCAATTCTCGCTCAATATCGGAATCTTCTTCGAAAATCTCCTCCAATTCGTACCGGGATACTACTTCGGCCGAAATAAAATCGTCAGACGCGCAAAATCAACGGAATATTTTGCAAATGGTAAATTAAATTTAACAAATTTTCATATAATTTCTACCAACAATACCATATAATGTTGTATATGCAAGAGTGCAATATGAGAAGGATAAAATATTTATATTCGTTGTACCATTAAAACAATGATTATATAAATTAAGCACTGTTGTGCTGGTTTAATTTTTAATATAGTAATAGCGGAAATCAGTTTCAACAATTCTGTAAATATTTTCCATTTAGTAACACACATACTAACAAAAATATTTGACATTGGCAAATATATTAAATCTGTGTACGTATTTGTCATTGATTAAAGAGTTCCTAGCACTAATAACATTATTGATCAATTTTTAGTTTGATGCTTTCCAAATATTCGCATTTCATTTCAATGAATGAAGTGATGGCGCCTGCATTAATTTTGTCAACGCTCGCAGAAGAATTATTGAAAGATTATCATTACGGAAACGTTATACGAAGGAATTTTATTCAACGGTTAAATCCGCTAAAGGAAATACAGCAACGGTTAAGACGAAGTAATTTAATTACACTTTACTAGATTTGTGTTTTTTTTGTGTTATTTGGCATTGTCACTAAGTATACCCGGATAAAAAACGCACAGCAAGAACACAGATATGTAGAATAATTTTTGGAGTTTGACACGAAAATTTTGATGAAATTGCCTAGAAATTCATTTCCCATTGTATGCAATCCCTTTTAATTCCTCCTTATGTCTAATATCTTCATCGATTTCTCATTACATACTGCAATACTATTTTCGATTCCTCTTTGAGTATTTTTTTCTTCAATTTTACGTTAGATGGTTTTTTAGAAGTCTAAAACAACAATGCCTCCAACCGCTCCGTTCAACTGTTGGTAAGGAAGTACCAAGACTACTTATAATCGGTTTGTAGAATTTCGTCATGGTAGTGCTTCCGTAAAGTGACGAATTTCCTGAAGGTCGACTAAATCAGCAGAATTGTTTCCTGAAGTACGAAAAATAAGCTGCTACTAAATGTTAAGAAGTGTTTGATGGTGTCTTACCAATAAAATTATTTATAAGTAATGGTAACGTACATGGTCTCGAGAGTAGCTTCGTCGTCGGACGTTAGGGACACACTGGTGGGAAAATAATTATAAACATTGCCCCAATAAACATTTATGTGTGATTATATTTGTGTATGTAATTATAGTTTTAATCTGTACACCCCTGACAAAAGTTTGTCGACACGTACTTAGCTTGCATGGCTTGTAGCAGCTGTACTCCTAGCGCTTAAGTGTCTATTTGTAATGGTAATGGTGACAATCAACTACAATTTATTACTCAATTTTTATTCATGTTAAATGTTTTATCTGTACAAGGATTAGATTTACATAATTCAATCAAAACAATGTTTTACTTAAAAGAACAAAATATTCTATGTGAGTTTCTCTTTCAACCAAATATTATATTTGATCTTCAGACATACTTTAACTAAATAATTCGTTTCATTGAACAGCAAATAGTTGCCCCAAGTAAATATATTAATTTAGTTGATCTCACTACAGCGTGATTTTATAATAAATGAAAGATTTTCACATCTTATTCAGGAAGTCGTTTGAACCAAATTAACATGCGATCGAAAATTATTTATGGTCAATAATGGTCATGAAAGTGAAAATCTTTGTTTTCTTATTTATGAAAAATGACAACGTAAAAAATCCAATTTAATTTAATATATTTAAAGTTAAAATCTATTAGAATTGAAGATACAATCAAAGACAAAAGCTTTAACCTTTATGACCATCCTTCGCCTAAATGATTTTTAATCGCACGTTATTTTTTCTAGTTACAGATTTAAGTTTTATTGATTTAGAAATGATTAATATTATTTCTGCATGCATATAGGTTAGGTCGTCTAGTAGCCAATATTTAAAAGCTGAATAACATAATTTGCGAAAAAATGAATTCGGCAGTTTTCAAAATGAATGTAGACAGATATTGTTTATGGACACTGCAATGATAACGGTCTTCAGACATCTAAAGAGTATCGAGATTTCCTGATAGACGTTAACCTACTCACGCAGTTTTCGGTCCTACTTCCCAACAACTCAAAGAAGCTGGTTCAGTTGTTGCTCCACGTAATAATCGAAGTAATCACGCTAGAGAAAATAATGTAAATAATGAATAAAATATAGTTGATGCAGTATTGGACAACCCCACCTTGAGTATTAGACGCATTGTAGTATATCTCCTATTTCGTCTTTCTGAAAACTTTTTATGGAAAAGAATTACATCATGAACAGTATATCTCCGTCACATTCATCGCGGCCAAACGTTACAGCTGGAAGATTACGAACAGTGTGTAGAGTTTTGGATTTGGTTGTTCCAAAAAAATGCCAAACATCCAGTATTTTTTTATTTGAATGTTATGAGCAGATCAGGCCCAATTTATTGGAGATGGCAATAGCACTCGCAATTACCAAAATCCGCATACTGCAAGGCGATCGTGATTTCAATACTGCTTTAGTATGAATATTTTAAGGAAAAACTGCTTGAATTAAAAATTTTACCACACAGTCTAAATGCAAAATATTATCTAGCTTTTCTAGATTAAACGCATTTTAAGAAGATCGAATATGCTCCACTCGTATTGTCAACAAATATGGTTTCAACACGATGATTAATTACAAATTTTCCTGTATACGATGTATTGGCCGTAAAAGTTCTATTACTTAGCTCCCAAGATCTCCCAACATAAACCTCTTGGATTTCTTTCTTTGAGGTCATTTGAAACAACTACTTTACATTGTCGAAATAAAAAAAAAGAGAACTATTACTTGACCAAATAACAATTAGATTTAATAAAATTCGTCAAGATGTTTTAGTTCTATAAATAAAAAAAAAAAACAGAACTTATATTTATGTAACATGTTTTGATTTAAATGACCTCCCGAATAAGATACCAAAGTTTTTTACGCATACTTTAAATTACCTTCTATATCGGTCCTTCAGCAACAGAAGAAAGTTTATCGAGAAGTGTTTCACTCTTCAATCAAGTAGCCGATCCGTCTAGTAACTACTTTTTACAAAAAAAAGGTAATTCCGCTAGAAATACGCAAGGGTATTCCGTTTAATAGCGGTCACTTTTCCTAACCTGCATTCGGTTAATTTAGTTACAAAAGGTCCACCGGTAAGAGCGAGTGGACCTCAATCTAACCGAAATTAAATCATTAATTAGATAGTTCAAACTTCAAACGGAATATTGAATTATTTGGTCGTCACTTTAGAGGGGAGCAACTTCCTCGGAAAACGCACACTTGGGCGCGTAGGTGAATTAAAAATTCATATTTGCATCCGCGTAAACAACCGCAATTTCAAAAAGTGACATTAAAAGCGGCAAATGAATAGTCGACACTCCAGTATCGTACAGGTTGATATTGAAGAAGGGTATTTATGTAATACTTTCATTTCAAAAACCAAACCTGTATCATGTGCTGCAGAGACTTGAATATAATTTTATGTTTCGCAGCACTTGTGTCTGAATATTTTTTATTTGAAAACTTTTTCTCTAAGTTAAATAGGAAATCAACGTACTACACATCCAGTACGGATAACCTGCAATCTAATTATCGGTTACCTGTTTCTTAATTTTCGTCTCAACATCAAGCTTCTGGTAAAGCAGTAAATTTCATTGTGAAAATTTAGATGCAGTATAGCAGCCTTGGATACCATATATTTCTTCAACGTAAAAGTTGAAAACAGAAAATTACTCAAATACCACAATAAATATTTGTTTTAGATTTATGTACGACGGTAAAACTAAAACTTCAAAGTTTCATCCGTATAACCACCAATTCGACCAACCGATTCATACACACTTAATGAGGGCTTCGGAGGCAATATGACGTTTTAGCTTCATCTACGTATACGTAATATTTTCACAACAAATTAATCTGGAACAAGTTTAAACTTGTACCATTTTATCCAAATCAAGTCATAATGCTCTTGTATGTGTTAGAGTAGGTGAAGGCTCTTAATAAACCTTAGTATTACTCTAAGATCTTCATCCTTCGGTTCAGTAGATCTCAGAAATAGTTTACTGAAATATTGTTGTCGAGTGCGACTAATGGCAATACATTTGCATAGAATGTGTTCTGCCGCCTCCAGATCTTCTAGGCATAGACGACGGATTTGACCTTCAGCTTTTCTTAGATTGAATAGGTGATATTTTAGGACTGCATGACCTATCAGAAAGCCCCCCAGCAATGTAAGGTCCCCTTTAGTGAACGATAGTACTATTTTTGCTGTCTTGGGCGAGCCTGATATGATTGCCTTCGCTTGTGTTTTGTCCTGCTACACTTTTCAAGTACGAGGTCTTTCGATTGTCATCCCATGCCTTAATTACTTGTTTTATGCGGGTCTCTTGTAGGGGCTAGAACCGCTGAAGGGCATATTCGCTGCTTCTTTAGCTAGATTGTCTGCGTTCTCATTGCCTTCGATCCCTTGATGGCTTGACCCATCGCAACGTGGTTTTGTGTCTCAATTGTCTTAAATTCTATATACATTCGTGAATCAAACCAGATTAGTATGAGTCACTGAATATAGTTATGGTTGTGCCTCGTATCCCTATCTCGAGGTTTTTTATGACGCACAAGTTCAAACCAGAGATCTCTGCTTGAAATATGTTAGTGTGGGGTCCTGTAGGCATTCTAAGGTGATAGTTAGGACCACTGATGCTTATACCTGTTCCAACACTTTCTATTTTTGAGACGTCCGTGTATCATGCGAGGGTACCTTTTTTACTTCGAAGCTGCCCAGATGCCCACTCAGTACGGCTTTCAATTGTATCGCATAGGGATTATGTCCCATGTCCCCCTTCCAGGGCTGCTATGGTACACGTACGCATCACACCTGTGATGTTGAGACAAGCAAGCCTCTGAATTCGTTGAAGCTGCTGTTGCACAGTCTTCTGAGTTGTTTTTGGCCACCAAACCAAGGAGGAGTAGGTGATCATGGGTCTAATTACTGCTATGCATGACTAGGTCATTCGAGGCTTAAGACCTTAGTTCTTCCCAAGTAGCCTGCCGCATACTAATGATGCAGCAATGGCGTTTTTCTGTAAGTTGGTCATGTGGGAGTTCCATGTTAGTTTTTTGTCGAACGCGACTCCCAAGCATTTAACTTCATCGCTGAGGTTAATCGTTTCCCCTTCAATGGAAGGTGTATTTAAACAGATTTTTCTTTTCCTTATGAAAGGAACGATTGTAATCTTTTTCGGGTTTATGCGCAGGCTATGATTTTGACACCATTTGTATGTATCGTCAAGGGCTCTTTGCACAAGTTGCAATATATTTTCTACGGATCATGAATACCAAGTCGTCAGCGTACTCTTGCACCTCATATCCGCTGGAAGCCAAATTCTGTAAGAGATCATCTGCAATCAGGCACCAGATCAGAGGTGACAAGACCGCTCCTTAAGAGCGGCCTCTGTCGGCTCTAGCATGGCTTTAATCCATTTTGTAGACGACGGATAAAAACCTTTGGAGGAGATCGCTCTTTCGATGCTCTCTAAGGAGGTGTTATCAAAGGCACCCTCTGTGTTCAAGAATGCACAAAGAGCTATTTCTTTTGCCATTAATAAAGCACCATATTGTGAAATTTTATTTGTATTGTAGATAACAAATAATGTTTAAAGGAGAAAACAAAAAGAAAACATCCATGTTTCTTCTAATCTTCATATACTTTTCTGAAAGTAATAAAGAGGGATAAATAACTCACAAATCATTGCAAATATTAATTTGCCATGACGTTATGGCTTTAAAACCAGTCTATTTTTAAAAACTGAAATTGATGGTTCATTTCCCTCGGTATTATTTGATAGCAAAATGACGACTTTTGTACATACGTAAATAAAATTTCATGTTTTTTTATATTTGTTATTTCTAAAAAAATGGAATCTTTCAACATGTTTAGTTTACTGCATTAGTCTATGTGCGTTATGTTAATACTTATTTATGTATCAAGCCAGTAAAGTGATTCTTTATCGAATGAGTCTAATATTATGAGACGAACGAGCGAGGCGAGTAACAGGCGAGTTCGTTAAAGACACTTTACTGGTGCATACAAAATTTTATCGTCAATCGTAAAAATGTATAATTTAAAAGAAAATGGAGATACTATAACTTATCACATTTTATTACGACAAAGTGAACTAATAGAACAATAACAGCAAATCTACCTATTTTTTTGTTATATTAAACGTGAATGTACACTCTGACGCATTATAAAACTTAATTCCTGAAGTCGAAGGAATTTTATTATTATCTCTGTTTCTGGATTATTATCTCTGTTAACAACTTGTAAATCTTTGGTAACAACTTTGACCTGCACCTAAAATCATCTTTGCGATTTTCGTTTTATTGAACACAGATTCCTCAACATAGGGCTCTGCAATCGTGTCGCTTTCCCCCCATCCGTGACGTTCTAAATTCCCTTACTGCAGCCTGCATTGGCAAAAAGAATGGGGAACATTCGACGGAAACAATGTCTCATATAAAGCGAAGGTTCTGGTAAACACAGATAGCTGCCAATTTTGCTTAGTAGAATTCCAAAAGTATGGATTCCAACTGGCTAGACTGTGCCTTTACCGTTATAAAACTGTAAGTTAGGAAAAATCGGTCGTGGGTCGTCTGTTTAGGACGCAGGGCTAAATATGTGTTAAATAATTTTATAGATTTTGCTTTTCTTTCAAACTCCGAAGTGATCACAAATAATTTCTTTCAATGTAGGTGGACATGCTGCATAGAACATAAGCTTATCCTCTGTAGTGAAGTCCAAACTATGTAGACACTAGTGCTAGAATCAACATATATTTCAGAGAACCGCTTGAAGACAATAACTACACTGTATTAGCGAAATTACTAGCATTAACGTAACAACCGCCTGTTCCATTTTTAATATCAACATAATAATCTTTACCTTGTACTCTCTAGTAGCGTAAAGAACATATGTATGTGCATAAATAAACCCGCACTAGTCGGTACGCTAACATCATGGCCAATGTAGTGGTATAAATACATGTAATCTCAATAAGTTCGCATATCAAATACAAGGTCCAGTATTGAATATTCAATATTCCCTAATGCATAACGTGATTTCTCATTATTCACCAACAAGGAGCGCATAATTGCTTCCTTAAATAATACATCACGACACAATACTGCGAGATTTGTAAGGACTACTGCATGGTTCGTTCTACGCGTCCAAGGATAAGCACCTATATAACGAATTTATCGGCTGACCCTATCTATTAGAGGCTTCTCGCACAAGAACCTCAGATACGACATAGCGGAATTCGTTGTGTTACATTTGTCAATTTACTTATTAAGTGTATCAAAATAGGAGAAGGTCGTGTGGCTATCTTTTTAATTTGATATTGATTAATTTAACAAATTAAACTACATCGTTTATATGATACTTTCTAGAATTATAAAAATTGTAACTGTTATTGTAAAAATTAATGTAAACGTTGCTTGGATATTTGCACTGAATGTACAGGACTGTAGTATTTAGTGGTATTCCAGCAAAAAACAAATCAAACAACAATGATTGATTAAATCTAACACAGATACCAATTTTATTGATTCAAAGAGAATCTTGTACGCTGTAACGTTTCAGAAAAGCTACAGCGTCATTAAACTGCAGCCGCCGTTTGACACAGATTGATCTTTAAATGAATAATAGAAAAATCATAGATATCATTATAGATAGATTTAACATCTATAAAATATTACTTTCAGATTTATAAAATATGTACGCAAATTCTCGGTAGAATGGTCTATCAGGCCTCATCATGAAGATAGCGTCGCTCGTCAACACTTTTCTGGTAATACAATTGCGCTTACGTCGAAAAATACTTTTGAAAATCTCAGCCATATTCGACGTTCAGATATTGTTTAAAAATCATTTATATCAGTCAATGTTCATATTTCTCTTAAAATAGAAAAAATGGAATATCGTGCCGCCAATAAATTCTTGGATTTCAAATGCAAATTAAAATTGAAATGAACGCTGTTTATGGGAAGTCTGCCATAGTGAAATTTAGAGCAGCTGAATGTAAACGTGACCATACCACCTTGGTTGACGATAAACGTTCGTCTGTGGCCATTTCGAAAGAACATATTTAAGAAGATTTGGGCGTGGAAATGCTAACTATGTATTGGGTGTCGCGCTTGCTCAATCAGGACCAAAAATGCATTCGAATGAATATTTGAAAAACCCTGTTGAACCAACTTAAGAAATAAGTCGGATAGATGTAGATAAAACCTGGATACACCAGTACACTCCTGGGGCCAAGACTCAGTCGAAATAATGGACTATGGAGCGCCAATCTGCTCCGAAAAAGGCGTTCCGTCGATCGGGAAAGTGATGGCTGCTCTATTTTGGAATAGTCATGGGACTATGTTAATCAGCTATCTTGAAAAAGGAAAAGCAATAACGGGAGCATATTACGCATCATTACTTGACAAGTTGAAGGCAGAAAACGATCGTATTTGGAAGGATATTTTGGCCCACCACAACGCATTGTCTCACATCTCTGTGGTCACCATGGCAAAATATTTACGAATTGGGATACGAGTTGATAGATCACCTGCCCTCCTATTCACCAAATCTGGCCCTCAGCGACTCCTTCTGTTTCTTGGGCGCAAAGTGTCGCTCTGAGTACAAAGATTTTCAGCGTATGAGGAAACCATCACGCTCGCAAACGCCTGTTTTGCAGAAGAACGTGTAGTTTTGCTATTCAGGCGGACTAAAGAGATGGGAACATTGTTGGAAAAAGTGTGCAGATTTACGTTGAAAAATAAAATCCCCTCAACCGATGATATAAAGTGAAATAAGGACAATCCCAACACATCTATAGAAAGATTAAATTAAATGCGACAGGAATAGAGCTTTCACACTGCCAACCCCTCCATCAACCTCAAGATATGCCAAAAATCGATGTTAAGGGAAGAACAACGAAGAATAAACGAAGGCAAGTTGTTTATAATATAGATAACTTATTAGGATCTCCTGATAATTATTGTATAATTTCCGTTGCATCGGCAATAGTAAGGCTTTTCGAATGCGGTATGCAGAGGACCTGGACCACTCCAAGATTATTTCTGCCTTGCAACATGGATTTCGTTAAGGGAAATCGACCATCTTCGCCATGCAACGTCCTTCTTCAGTTCATTGAAGAAAACCGCCTTCCTGTTGTTATCTTTTGCCATCTCATAAGTCTGGAATCTTGCCTGTTACTTTAGGAGTCCCGCAAGAATCGGTTCTTGTTCTAATCTTATTTTCTCTATGTCTAAATGACATTGTTATCTTTTTAATAAACTTCTTTATAATTATGTATACAGACTATGGCTGTTGGTAATTCGCAAAAAGAAGCCATTCTTACCGTTAATTTACTCTCTGAAAAGTTATTTTCATGCAGTAAACTCTAGAACGTTAACTCTCCTATTCCACACAACACAAAGATTCACTACTTCAAATCTTCCACTTACTTATCACGGTTCGTGCCTCAGTTTTCAGCAAGAAATTAAATTTTTAGGACTGACTTTCATTAATATTTTGTCGTGGTGGCCTCATTGCCGCTATGCGGTAAATAAAATTATATATCAAATTCGTTCCTTGCGCAATGCTGTTGACGTAGATGTACTGCGTATAATATACTTCAATCTAACCTGTCCTACCGAATTATCTTTTGGGTTAATCCACCCCATGCCTCCCAAATTTTGTTGATGCAGCAACGAGTTCTGCGATGCATGATGGAAGTAAAACCTCGTGAATCTTGTCGTCCACTTTCTCCCGAATTAAAAATTCTTCCGCTAGCCTGTCTATACCAACTTGAGACTTGTCATAGTTACCCAGTGAGGGATACTTCTATTCTGCTTAAAAGCATTAATCTGAGTCTCCTTGAAAACAGTCCCTATTTTTTAGGAGTGAGATTATATAATAAATTACCTTATTACATGATTAATTTTAGTTTAAGTAGTTTTAAGCAAAAAATAAAAAAGGATACTGCACCAATTTAAGTTATATAATGTTGAGGAATTCCTTAATATAGCTTCAGATTAACTTTTGTTTCAGAAACTTACAGTTATATGTATTTTGTTGACCTGAAGCAGTTGTTTCTGATAAACTATTATTGTTATTATTATTAAAAATACATTTTGTAAAATTTGTGTTTAGATATGCAAGCGTTCCTTTGAACTTATAATGAAGAGTCGGCTTCTTATATTTAACCAATTCACATCATGAATATTATTCTCGACGACGAATAACAAAAGTGAGTCTCAGATTTGAATTCTGAACTTTCTGTATTTTTGTAGCTGTAACTGAACGAAAAACTGAAACAATGTTGAACGTCGAAACGTCAAATATAATTTATTAAATTATATACTGACCCTCTCATCGCTTATGAAAAGAAAAAGAATCGCATATTGTATTGATATAGTAATACTGTTGCACATAGGAACACAACATGCGATGATTTTATATTTTTCCATCGCTAAATAAAAGTTATAACAAATTTCCTAAGCATCACCTTAACTCAACATCATCACAATCAAACATCAAAATAAATACACCACTAACATATGTTATACGGTGATAGATTATTTTGGCCAGAAGATGTAAGAACAACACTAATTAAAAGCACTCGTTTCACCTACGTTTGAGATTAAAGATTTATTTTTCATATTTTGCGATGGAAATAAAACTTAATATCAATTTATTACATATTAAAATAAAGCGGAAGGTAAACATAGTAATGTAATGAGAAATTGTTCGAGCATTCATTTTCAAAATCAGCGTTTTCAACAAACCAATTACATCAACTTTAAAAGAATAAATAATAAACAACTAGGATAGGTCGAAATAAAAGATGTTGCAATGTAAATATTTGCATCACTTACCTCGTTTCTAGATTTAGATTCAGCAATTCCGCTATCGTCGGGTTGCCGACCTGCATTAAATCACCTTCTTGATTCCTTTGAATTACTGCATGAAAGCGGTCCACTTCTATTCGATGTTTTTCGCGTTCCATACTGTCCAGCATTGTGTAATCCAACAGGTCGCTGAAGTCGTCGTGTATTTTCGGTTTCTTCGTTGTCGTGCTAGCGGCCATACCAGGGTATTTCATTTTCACTTTATCAAAGTTCGAACGCGTCAATTCACCTGGCGGACTCTCCTTGGACGCATTATTACTGCTTGCGCTGCAACAAAGGCATTATATGATAAGTATCATAAAAGCTAACAATACTACAAACGACGGTATATTCATTACCAACCGACGTACTGTGTTGTATAGAGTATTATTGTTTCTAAATTCTCATTTTATTAATGTGAATACCATCCTCTATGTAGCAACAAAGGTAGTACATACAATATATGATATAACTATCGCATTGAATACTATAAAAATACATTTAGACTGTGTAATTACTACTTCAAGGAAATATAGCTGTTTATATCGATGAAGTTAATGATGTTCAAATTTAGTTATGGAGCAGTTAATTTTTCTCAGGGAATCCATGTTTTACTAACTATTATAACACTTTGTACGGATAGCGTTTGTGATCTATCGGTTGTCAGGTGAACCTTCGTACTCAGACTCAAACAAATTCGTCTTGAGCTAAAAATATCCCTTTCGGAAAGCACGTAAAGAAATCCAAGCAGTGGAAATTCTAGAAAGACAACCTGATAACAAAACAGGTAAGCGAAAAAATAAAGGCGACCTTGAAAACAGGCGGCTATCATGCTAAACTACGGGTCGAAGTGAGAAGTCTGTTTAACAAGGATAAGAGCAATCACTACTGGGATACCTACAGGCTAATACCTACAAAATACAACAAAGAAATCCGAAAAGCTAAGAGGATGTCGTGGAGGAGAGCACTCCCGCATGTCCTAAAAACGAAGTAGGTCTTATCAAGAACATAGACGACACCTGTACTGAAACTAAGAAGGAAAGTCTCAACAATTCTAACAGTTAGAGGAGGCAAAATTCCTCGAGCAAAGGCCAAATAAACCAGGTGGAGAAGACTAGACCAAATAGAATTAAGCGGGCAACAAACAAGTTCCAATCTCTCAAATCTCCCAAACTGGATGCAATCTACCCAGTTTACTACAAATGGTGCTAATACCTCATCTCTGTAACATCTTCAAAAGCTGTTTAGCATGAGGATATATGCCAATGTATGATAAAACTCATATTCTTAGCCAAAATGGGAAGGGCCTCTGCCCGAACACCTAAATCTTACAGATCCGTTAACTTAAAGACACTCGAGTGACTGGTGGACAGGTCTGTTAAAGACGAAACCCTGAAAGCAAGGTAAAGAGATGGCAATCACTGCTTTTCTAAATATTGAGGAGTCGTTTAGCAACGCCACCACAAAGTAGTAGAGGCTATCACTTCCCTTCACGACCTCGCCACTGGATGAAAACCGTCCTGAAGACACGCATAATAGTGTGATTTCCGGGGAAGGATAATATGAAATGGGGCAAGAGGAGGATGCTCTTCTGGAGATGTACGTCCACCCCATGCTATGGACGTCTCTTATAGACGATCTAATATCAATGCTGTCCACAGAAGGCCTTCATTGCCTAGAGTAATCTAACGATCCGAGGTAATACCAGAAAAAATGCAAAAAAACTGAAAGACAACAGATAACTGGTGTAAACAGGAATGGCCAAATAGCACAAATCGTCGCATTCACAAAGAAACGCATAATTCAAGGCCCAAAGACGATTATGCTAGAAGGAGTGGGGATTTCATTTGTCAAAGAAACGAAATGGTTTGGGTTATGGTTCGATCAAAGACCTACATGGAACTCACACATCTTTCAACAACCCTCAAATCAACACTACTCAATGAGTTTCTGAAGTCTTGACAGTCGTCGACTAAAGTTTAGTGGCACAAAGCACCATCTGTTTACAAACTCGTATCAGTCTCGTATTTCTCCAAGCTTTAGCGTTGTCATTATTGATCGTTGTGAAGACCGTAATCTCTTAGAATTCTTGTGTTGTTTGGGTGTGTTGTTTATTTTATGACACTTAAAATATTTAATTTACAGTGAAAGTAAAATTAATGACGTGCAGAATTTCAACAAAACGAAGTGGCGATATTTGTCTGAAATGCTTATTGAATTTATCAGGTAAAGTTAAATACATACTTAACTTTTCAGGTACATTTTACAAACTACTCATATTGTACCAGAAGCTACTAGTTTTAATTAAAAATAATACGAAGAAAATCTAATTTACGTTCTAACTTTTTAGCTTGCATAAGTTGGAAAATTAAGATGCATTGCTACCGCAAACTACCTTTTACTTATTTTTAACACTGTACAAATAGAAAGCTCCCAGATTAACGCAATAAATTACATTAGAGTGCGGCTGTACAACTTGAAATTGAAGTGGAACCGTAATTTCGGCGGGATTTTATAACAATGCATGATGGAATGCGGAGTATTCAAAAGCGGATATAAATTTTGCTTTCAGCTTTAGGTCTATTTCACAATGAAATAACACACAGGGTCCCTTAATATTTATATATAACATGAATTTTTGAAATATGCTAGAAATGTTTATTATAGTAAAATTTTAAATCTTTTCAAAGATAAAAAATCAGATACACATATACATACATACATATATTTACCTCTTTTAGAAATAATCATACTTTTATACGCTATCTACAATGGTTAAACAACTAAATTTGTTGGAGAAATGATATACGCGTTCGTTTGATTTAAATTCCTGGCGCTTCACTTCAGTATATTCTTTCTGAAGAAACTTTTGCAATACTCATTTTTATAACTTCGTAACTTTACATAAGTTCCAGGCGGACGTGCTAAGGTTTCGTACGTTTCCTACCTTTGCGCATTCTCTGGTCAAACACCGTTTATTTGTAGCGTTAGCCCCAACTCTATCTTGCTAAAAACATTTTACTTAATTCAGTGCACTTTCTTGTTTCAGAGCATACGTGTATTGCGTAAATTGTATCGTGTCGTTGTGTAGCGAAGTTATCTGCCAAGAACTGCTATAGCAATAGAAAATAAAAGAAGAACAACTGATTACGGAATTTAAATCTCAGCATTTGAATTAATTGTTAAGGTATACTGTACTACTTAAGATTTTAATGTCTAGAGAAATTGAGATCCATGGAAAATTTTAAAATTAATGATTTCTGGGGCGTGGATAACCACATTTTTGCCATTTCTAGGATATTTTAAGGACTTTAGTAACAAATGTAATTTAAGTATGTACTGCTGCAAATTTAAGGTGTATGGTTCCAAACGCTGGGTGTTTGTGCATCGCCAAGTTGGAGAATGAATGAAAAAGCAATCTACTATTAAAGCAAATTGCTTCTTTATCAAACAAACTCGGGCTGGTATTCTTACATTAACGGAGTAGCGCCTCCGAGTCGAAGTTGCAATTCCATCAAACTGATATGCTGATCGAATCGAAAGAAACGGAAGATTATCAAGAAGTCATGAACAGCTAAGTATTCACAATAATAATTAAAATTTCAATTGTAAATGCATACCCCATAAAGAGTTAGTAAATTAGATTGCTTAAAATAGTTTTTAGACAGGCATTGCTTGATAAATCGAAAATCATTCTTCTGAACTAGAAAACTCTATGTATCTCTGGACTTGACCCCAAAAAAATGATATCGTAACTCATGCGTGAGTAAAATGTAGCATAATAGAATGTCTATTAAGCTGGCATAGCTACTTCGTAGGCACATTAGCAAACCAGCTGCATATTTTGTTGTTAATTTGTTGTCCAAGAATTGATTTTGTTGAGCAACAAAATCAAGCTTAAAATATATCATAATATACTCAAAACAGATGAGGAGTGTAAGTGAAGTGTCTTTTGTAGCATTTTAAATCCAAAGCCTATTGAAAGAAGTTGTTTACTAATGTTATCCGTATGCGTTAACCACTTCAAGAATGCGTCAATATAAACACCTCAGAATTTGGCTAAATTAGTTGACTAAATTTTCGAAACGTAATTGTTCACAATATAGATATTCATCACTGGGCATTAAAGGCCAATGTTAAAGTTAATGTAGAAAATTTTTAAATCATCCCACAACTGGATATTGCAGTTCAAACAAAGAAATCGAATAGTATCTAGGAAGATAACTAAATTTGTATGACGATCATATAGGCAAACGTAGCGGAACTAGAAACTATTGCCAAAGATTTTATAGTACCTATCAAGTTAAAGCGTATTTAATTTTGAACTGGGCGCTGGCCGCATTCTAAACTATAAGGGAGAAAAATCGTCGAAATTTCAGAAGTAGCTTTCACCCTCTAAAACTGCGATTTACAATACTCGGTGGATCCTACAAATCTGCCAAGTTTCAATCCGGTGGATGAGTGTCACCTTGTTAGAACAAAAAAATTGCCTACTTGGAAAAAGCAAGTCAATTGAATAGCTCCCTGAAAAATGAATTGTAGCTGGCAATACTTTACTAAAGGTTGAGTCCCTTCAACTTGAAAAAAAATATATTGTAGATATATGTTATTGATCAAATAGTATTACTAGCATTTACTATAATTGATTGCTAAATTTTTATTTTTTTTTCATTGGAAAATATGTTTTTATGCTACCAGCTTTATTATTATTAATTTACCATTGAATTACCATATGAGCCATTTACGCTTTAAACAGAATTTTATTTGCATCGTTATCGTCAAATTTAAATTGATATGATTTAAACAAGATTTAACTGCCGGCTGTAGTTGTAACCAACATATTTCAGAAAAAAGCATGTCCTGTTGTATTACTACATTCAATAAATCGGCGCAGATAATGAATGATAATAAAATTGTCATCTATTTTACCCGGAAAATTTTCCTGAATGTGAAAGGAAGACTGATGTTTTCACCACGTCAAAAACTTCTTGTTATCTGTAGATATCAAATGAATAAGTTGAACTGAATATCTTCAATTTATCGATTAATGTTAGCATATCAAATAGTAGCTATGTACGTATGTATTCAGCTTACATCATTCAGAGAGTTCGTATAATCATCGCATAAGGTAAGTTCGGATATCAATCGACCGAATGGAGTAATCACCACCTGTTCTTCGATTCAGCACGGTTCTGTTTGTTCATTGAGACATGGAAATGCTCTAGACCGCGTCCGAAGAGGTTAATTGAAACACTTGTTTATGCACGGCGAAGTAAATGATCCTAATACCCATCCTGTTTTCGCCAACCCATTTTATTATTAGAGATTAGTTGTGCTCTTACGAACGCAAAGTATCAAATCAACTGGTAAGCATTTATAATTAATGAAGCTGAAATGCAACGACGACATGCAGCGAGCTTAATATGAGTTTAACCGAGCACGGATTAAAGGGACTTCACAGACTCTCCGTTCAGACATCGGAGACGAAACTAAACCTCACTGGATCTGCTCCAGACTCACAACACCTAAGGGCACGCTTCAAAGTGCGCTACGGCATAGACGATTCATATTTCACGGACGATATATTTATTATTCCGTTTCATTTAACCCTCAAACTTTCGTAGTTCACAGAATGATTTTCAATAAAGATTATATTATTATAAATAATTAAGTTTATTAATTAAGTTAATTAATACTCTTACGTATATGGAAATCGATCACTTTGCGGTTTTAAATTACATTATTTTCTTTTTTAAATCAAAAAAGAATTATATTGCTTAAAGGATCAATGAATAAAACAATAATGTTTATGTTTCAAAAAATTGTAGCTTCATTGGGTGTTGTTCTCTACGATTGAGTTTCAAGAAGTGCCTCCCGATTCTCTCAATTACTTTTTCATCTAATACTTTTTAACATCATCCCAAATTAATTATTAATTCTCAAACGTAAAGTTCTGAAATGAAATGCATAAAACAAATTAACACTTTATTACTGAAGGAATTAAACAAGATCACTACCGAATGATCTTAATTCTTAATAATAAGTATGGCTCCTGCTTACCCTAATAACACCCCGCGTACGATTAGGAAAAAATCGTTGCCAATAAAATCGTGTAAGGTACCACATCAAGCGCTTACATGTCTTCAATATATCGAGCGCGTGCTAACGCCCGTCTCTCACAACTAGGCTCCCCCGTAGTGATGAAAACAGGATCGGTTCGTGTCTCCATAAAAATGGCACCACAGATCATGCATGAGCCCCCGCTGTAATCGATCTGCTCTTCGCCGCGGCAGCCAGTCTCCAGGGCTCCGGTACACGAAAGAAATATTCCTGTCTCATCAGAGAACAGAACAAAACCCCATTGCTCCAACATCCAATTAATACACTTAACAACTGATAAAACAAGTGAGAAACGAATTATATCCAAATTAATCTAAAGATAATATCTGTTTGTTGTTTGCTTTTGTTATTGGTTTCTACAATTGATGGAAAATAAGCAGCAGAAACAAATGATCTTTCAAACCGCTTATGCTTTATTTTCATCTAAGATCTAGTTTCTAAAAAAACACTCATTGATAGAATAGAATAAGAAATAAAATGAATAACAAGAATCCTGCTTGTGCGAGGACTAGATCGATATTATTAAGAATAAAAAAATCCGGTGGGCCATAATAGAGCATCAACTAAACATTAGATCCTCAGATGTTAAGACAATCACACCTGATCACCTGCCTTTAAAAAAAGTCAATGGCTTTGTGCCGCATCAGCTTCCTGACTTTCAAAACGCAGAACCTGTGAGAATTGGTCATGAAACCTTAACTCTTTTGAACAATGGCACACACCAATCTTTTTCTAAAATTATAACAGATGACGACACGTTTTTTCAATGTATCTACCTATCAAGAGAGTCCATAAAAGCACCAACAATGACAAAGAATCAACGAGCTACGAGAATGGTTAATGTCTGCAATACTGTTTAGAAGTACAGGGTTGGTGTGTATGTGGATGAACAAAAAACAATGGAGCATTTAGTTCCTTGATTTCTTCAGTAGAGTTTCTGAGAAATCATGATAACGCATCGCACCATATCGTAACTTACGATCCAAGATTTGTCTGAAAAAAATTTGAAAGTAAAACATCAACCCGAGGAAGAAATTGATAAGGCCGTTCATCAATATTTGCAAGTATTCCAAAATATGATTGATTGGTGGCCTTTAGTGAATGGTCGAATGTATTATTGCTGAATATCTGACGAATCCCATCTCTTGGTTTGAATGGAATATTAGTAAAGCATGTTTTTGGTGACCACCGCGGTATGAGACCTAACTTTATCTTGCACTAACACAAAAATTCGGACCTACACCAAAAGCGACCGATAATGTAACCCTCCAGAATGAGATGAAGGTATCGTTAAGCGGTTCATTTACCTGGAGCTACCATGAGGTCTGGTCATTTATCAAGACTAATTCCTCTCCAAACCACCACAGATCCGCCATTAAATTCTTCGACCTCTTTTACAGTTGCTACAGAATTACGTTTTAAAAAGAATTTTGTACTGGGGAAAAACAGCATTTGAGGCGTGTAACGTAGTGAAAGCTTTCACGTCGCTTTTACTGCTTGATCGAACAACAATGCACATTTCAAAATTAAAATTATCACAATTAAAATTCAAACCTTTTAAAATTCAACGAAACGTAGCAACATTAAATTTTATTATTGTTTAAAGAATTTGCCATTGTGAGCATAATTCCAAAGATTTAGAAACATTTACAATATGTCAGATTTTAAAGTATAACCAAAAAGAAGAAAAAGCTTCTGAAGAAGGTAAATATACTTATTGAAACATAAACTTAATTTTACCCAAATTTAAAATAAGCCGCTAGAGGTAAGAATCAAATACTGAATTATTCAGCAACAGCTAAAAATCTTTCATTAATTTGTAAAAAATAAATTAAATCTCTTTAATACGTTTTATGCTACCAAATAATAATCGTTTTCAATACTTTTGAGCTAAATTTAACTTAAATAATCACAATATTTTATTTGCTTATTTATCGACCAGTACTCTGCCAAACGTTATTATGTGTTATCCTTTCCCTAGCTTTCTAACCAGCTAGCAGAGAGCTTCAAGCAAGCAGTTGATAAATGATGGCAATATTTAAGTATCGAAATGGAATATTGAGTTATATACCTCTCCGAAAAAGGCGTGGTATTTGCAATTCTAATTTAGTTCGCAAATAATTATATTGGTATCATCTGTGCATTAACGGATCTGTTGTTAAGGTTGGAATCGCTATCGACAGTATAGCGAATTTAACGAACCTTTGCCTCCGTTTTGGCGTACGTCAAATTCAATTTCGACTTCCTTTCACTATTCCACCATCTTAATTCGATTACATAGCGCTGCGTAGAAACGAAATTTAATAATGCGAATGTAATAACGCGTTTGTAGCGGGTGTTTTGCTGAGAGTTATTTACAATATGAAGCGTATTAGGTAATCGAGTTCCGATGTAGCCAAAATACAGCTACTTTTCATCAAAGATAAACGTCTACGAAATACATACAGTTTCATCGTTGAAAATTAAAAATAATTATGTATGTAAATATGCTCCCGTGTTCCTCAAAATTAGCGGTTTAAAATTAACAAGATGTCGCAAACTCTATTTACATTTCGCTCTAACTTTTGTATTATACCAGCGTATATTAAAATAGTAACCCTGTAATGAATGCTAATGTTTTCCAAGTAATTCAAATACTTATACAGAATATTTCACCAGGAAAAAAATAAGAATTGGGGAAATCTGAAAATATTGTAGATTATTAACAGCAGTGGAACCAACTTATATAAAAAATTTGGGCACGTCTATTTAAATTTGCTTAGCGTATGTTTGGAAGAGGAATGTTGTGGTATTAAGATCCCAGAAAATGATATGCTAATTGCGACTGTATATCGTCGATTTTCAGATGACTTCGATATATTTATAGATAGTATAAGCAAACTATTTGATATTATTTGCTCTTCCAATAAGTCCCTCATTTTTAGAAACGAATTTAATAGTAATTTTGTATATGCTAGTCATGAACTAGAATGTTTAAACGATCTCTTGAAATGTAATGCGTCACTAAAAGTTCAAATTAGAATTTCAAACACAAGCTACCGTTGATTACATAATTTTATCGTTAACTTGCCAACTGAATCATATGAAGTTGGTTCATTAGGCTATAATATGTTTGTTTTTCCCACACTTTGGAAAAGAACTAAAATTTGTCCAACTCATAAAACAAGTGATACCTGCCACCTTTCCAATGATCGACCAATATATCCATCCTGTCAAATTTTGCAAAAGTTTACGAAAGAATCCTCTACTATTCTATTTATAATGATACTTAACCTCATCAATCAGTACGGCTTCATCACTCGTCGCTCTACGGCTACCAATTACATCTGTCTCACACAATTTATTAGTAACCTTGGACAAGTGGAAGTTATTTAAACGAACCTGTCATAGGCCTTTGACACAATATAGCTGCTTCTCTCTAAGTTAGAGTCCTTTGGTTTTGTTCTACCTGCTATTAGCTTGGTCAAATCATATGTAAGTATTCGTGAATGTAATGATTCCTACGTCTAAAGAATTCATCTAGTATACAGCCGTCCCAGAAGATTTAAACTTGATTCAATCTCTTCATAAATAATCTCATGACAAGTCTTAATTACCCAGTACTGACTGACGCCTATGCTACTAGGTTATATGCACAACTTTAGTCTAACAACGATGTGATCATGCTACAGAAAAATTTAAACAAACTTGTTAATTGGTGTAAGTCCAACATGTTCAATCTCAATGTTGAGAAGTGTTGCAGTGTATCAATCAACAACTTTAATTATCCCTGACATTTATGCAAATAATCCAGAGCAACTTGTTTATTTGAAATAGAACATCCTCTTTCTTCTGATGCTTTTTTCGATGTTTAATTAAAAAAATGAACATGACTGCACCCTAGTAGGACAGTTGATTAGCTGATGGTTGACCTTCAGTTGATACAACGTCATGCCATCGGCGCAATATCTGTGATGGTTAAGCACGGTCAGTAAAGTGTCAGTAAGGCATACAAAACCAATGGTACTTTTATAACGTTGGACTTCGATAGGCTTTGGGTCAGCAAACTCGGTTAAGCGTTGATCGACAATCGGGAGATGGTAATCAAGCTATGCTTGATGCAGTTGTGTAAGTCAATTCAGTAACTGTAGCGTCGGTTGAAGATCAGTTGCCAAGCGCTATAAACATGTGACGTTACGGTCGACAGACAACAGTGAGCCAATTTTCGGAGAATGTTCGTTAAAGGTCGTTACGCCAAAGTAGATAGTTCGCCCAAAGTCCAGGTAAATATGCGAACCAATGTTCTGCCAAAATTGTAAAATGTTCAAACTTTCACGTAATGCCGACATCGTTGCCACATCGAGCCAAGCTATCCGTGATCGGGAGCCAACCGTCTGTGCCAATATGGCAATCTCGTCGAAATCCATATTGAAACTGAATTACAAATATTTAAAAAGCCCCCATGACAGTCGCCAATTCGTTGGCGCACGCGAATTTTGAATAGCAAAAGTCACCAGTGGGCGCATTCCTTAAATTTATGCATTTGGACACGCTCATATTTTAGAATATTTAACAGACATTGCAAGTAATCTGGTTATATTTATTAAAAATAAATATAATTGCCAAGACATTTTGTCACAGATACTGGTGCAAATATGACACGCATGTAACAAAATATAGAGAATGTTACACATGCAAATTGTTCAACTCACTATCAGCTTACTGCCACTCAATATAAAGATGAGAAAAGTCGATGGATATCATAAAATAATTTAAAAATAATCATTTTGCATTAGCTAAATTCAAAAAAGGTGGTGGGAAGGCACGATTGAAAATTTAAAGGATTTAAATTACTCCAAACCTAACACACAGTGGTAAACTCTAAAATAAATGTAAATTGCAAATAACTTGCGATTATAATTAGTTTTTATATTAATTATAGTTAACCACAGAATAAACATTGAATAAGGAAAATAATCCAGGTTCCGTTACAAACCTTTGCCTAATTATCGTCTTAACTTAATTAGCATCTAACATTAGTGCAATCGTAAAATTTTATTGTTTGCCGTGACGATACCGCGCGAAATCGTTAAATGCCGAAAGGGATGAGAAAATCTGATTGTATTTGTCGATATCGCGTGAACCGCATTCAATTCCGTTTCGCCATTATTTATTGTTCTAAAAAATCACACGCATAGAGGGCACATGTAAATAAATCACGGACATGGTCCATAGAATTTCACTTTTTATTTGCAGTAAACGCGATTCACCGTGTGAACATGCTAATCTACGCCAACACTGCAAAAAACTGGGTCAATAACAATGGTATTAATTTATTGCATGTACTCGTATTTTCCGTTCTTTTTAAGCCGATTTACCGTTGGCAAAATGTACTCAAATGACCATGTTGTCCGAATATTTTGATGAATTTGATTCATTTTTATATGTAAAAGTAATTTATTTGTTTGTACCAACAATATTATTTTTATCATTTATTTTATTTTATAAAATTATTTATCGCTTGTATTTCAAAAATACCTTTTAAATTATTACTAAAACAAAACAAATATTTGATTGACAAAAAATCTGGAACAATATAAGCTCATTTTGATATTTTTTAAATAATGTAACAATTACTAATAGTCTGCATTTAACCTAGAAGTATTTTTTTATTAAGGTTATACGTTATATTTGTTTATTTTAAAAACTGTTTAGTTTAGGGAAAAAAATATATCAAGGATTATTTTTAAGTATTAACATAGTTACATAGTGCGGATCTATTCCCTTTTATGGACAAATTATTTGACTCTGTAGATGAACAGGTTCCGCACTGGAAAACTATCAAAAAGGACTATTTCTGCTAATTCCATACACAAAGAATTTTGTTGTTATGCACTTAAGATGCTCCAATCAGTGACATTTTGTTGTTCACATACAAAACGCTCCACACATGCCTCATTATTAATTAATTTGATTATGACAATTAAATAATTTATTTATCTCAGTGAAAAATTGTTTCAAGTGAAATTTAACGTATTTTCGCCTGGTAGTTTAAATCAAGATTGTTGAGAACTGGTGTGAGATATATAAATCCATATTACAAACTTCTGCTGGTGAAGAATTTTATGACACGCTATTCCATTGGCTTTAATTGTGAGGAAAATGATAGGAGATGATTGTATTTTGCAGAGTTTTATACTAGATGAGAAATTAAAAATGGTCACTCTTCCAGAACTGTAAGCAATAAACGGCCAGAGTATGAGGAAAAATGTAAAGGGCAATGTGTACAAACGCACTCCTCTTCCTAATATTCCCCATAGACCTTATAAAAAGACATTTAAACTTTAAACCAATACGTCATGTAATAATATATAATATAATAATAATATATTTATTTATTATTATTATTTTTATACATAGTAAAATATAATAAAAATAAAAATAAAAATTGTATATACAATAATGCGCCATATCGCCATTATAAAAAAATTTTTATACATATATTATTGAATTAATATGTGGCAAATACACATGAACATATGTCACAAACAGTATATAAATTACTGTCACCATGCGCAGCATAAGAACTCGTCCTCATAGTAAAATCTATATTTATACATTAAATTTTTTAATTTAGTTTTAAAGGTAGCTGCACTCTTACAATTCTTGATAGCAATCGACAGTTTGTTATAATACTTAACTGCACGCTAATATGGATTTGCCTCATAAAGCGACGTTCTTTGAGCCGGTACCTGCAAACCTCTAGCATTCCTGGTGCTCATATGTATCCCCGTTGCAGACAAAGTCGGTTTTGTGACTTTTATAAGAGGATAAAATTTCGTAAAGATATAATGACCGCAACGGGAGTATATGTAATTGTCTAAATATTGGGCGGCATGGTTCGCGCAAGGATGCATCAACCATACATCGAACTACGCGTTTCTCTATTAAAAACAATCCCCCGGCTATCGCAGTCATACCTCAGAGGATGATGGCATATCGCAATCGCGACTCGACATATGCAAGTAGAAGGATCTAAGGGACGGAATACCGACCACATCCCTCAAATCCCGTATGGCAAAAGTGTCTATTCGTCTCATAAGAAAGGGTTCGTGTTGCCTACTGGTTTCCCCGACAGTCGTCAAAACTCGAGTCTGTCTAGCCTCTGCTAATTTCGTGAAGCGGAAAGTGGAGAACTTTAGTGATTAATCCCAAAAACAACGCATGCACAATATTCATTTGACTTATTATGTAATTTGTAGTTATTATTAGTTGATTAATCGAAGATGCGGATATTATACAACCATCAACAAAGTACCATCGGCGTAATGAGATAAGCATGGAGAGATTTAAATCGTTAACGTATATTAAGAAAGGCTAGGGACAAGCACCGAACCTTGTAGCACGCCACAAGTCATTTCTATCGGGGCAGCCTAGTGCAACCGTCCCTCTCACCGGCAACCGCCACATGAGTTCCGCGACCCCGCAGAAAAGAGCAAAAAATGTTATATGCGACTCCTCTGACTCCCAATTTATACATTGTATCCAACAGAAGCGAGTGATCAACTCTGTCGAAGGCTCTCCACAAATCGAAGAAAACAGGCAACGCTGTTGCCGATATCCAGCTGGAACTAAAAGTGGCGAAGAGCCTAATAAATCGCATCAGCAGTATGCAAGTACTTAACGGCAGAGGTATCACTAAATTCTTATTTTGTAGAATCAACGGTATTAAAAATGATACCAAAGACTGTGGGGTAATATCTCAACCAACATAAAAGTATCGGTAAACTTCGCACCACGCAAGATTAGTTAATTAAGCAGAGACAGCTGTTTCGAGGATATGTTAATCCTCATTTTCAACTGTATTCCGAATGATGAAATGCAATCAAAAATGATTTATTTACAAAATTTGCTGAAAGTTGTGATTATTCAGTGGACCAAAAATATAAACAATATAATTAAAGGTAAAACCTCTAATTACGTAAGTGATATTAAAGTAAATATAAATACTACAGGATAAAATGTGTAAATCATAAACATGTGAAAATAATATAGTAAATGTAATTACTAGCCATCAAATCGGAAATATTTGGTGCAGTTCCCTATGATTTATCTATTTCACCTTCTTCAGCTTAGATATACACTTGCGTAACTGCAAACCTATTCCTAAAACTTTTCCAATAGTCGTAAAGCATCTTAACACTATATAGGAGTCTCCCGTATTTGCATACATATAATTCGAATTGCCCTCGCAGAACTGACGTAGCGAGATTCATTTTTTACTGTGAAATTCTTGTAAACTTTTTTAAAACAAGTTTCATCAAATGCGCGAAGTACTATAAACTGTAATACTGCGATGCAATATAACAAATTGCGGTAAAAGTTTGCTATTAAAGCAGATGTTTTAAGTTTACGTTTACTGTTCATAAAGTTGAAATACGCCCATAAACATTCTCTATAGAATGGAATAAGTACTGATATAGATCTGCCTTAAAATTTATCAGAAACATCCGCTAGTGAATTAAAATTACCACACACTAAGATTCATAATTGAATTCCAATATTCTACTAGTATAAAATATAAAAGAAAACGTTATGATTCCATTCTGTATTCTGTATTTTGCATAGTAATAGAATTTATTAATTAAATATTGTATAACATGGTCTCTACTTGACATGAATTCTACATTTGATGCAGCTTTTCAGAATCTAATTTGAAGGAAAGGTTCTTAGCTTTGGACTGCGATGCAAAATATTAGTAAATTGGTCAACTACTAAGCGTTGAAATTTTGGAAACTAGCTTTCGCGGTGGAAAATCCGTTCGAAGATGCTATTCAGTTTTTTGCCACTGAATCACGTCAGATTGTAGCTAGTCGCATGCGGAAGTAAGTGATTAACGCAATAAATTTCGACAAAGAAGATTCCCATCTAAGATCTGAAGAACGTTTCGCATAATCAAAGTTCCGCAAACACTAGATCAGATAAATACCCAGCAAGTACTTAACGATAGAGGTATCAAGTTTTTACATATTTTTGTTCAATAGAGGAATAAAAACATTGAATTCTTATTCTGTAGAATCAACGGTATGAAAAATGATAGCAAGGACTGTGGGGTAATATGGCAAACAACACCAAAGTATCAGCACACTCCGCACCACACAAGTTTAGTTAATTAAACCGGGACAGCTGTTGCCTGTTCTATCCTTACTCTGAAGAAAAATACATCCTAAAACTAAGACATACGAAACATACAGAGAACTAAATGAAAGGGTCTCTTGTCATTGCAGCACGAAACATAAAACGCGTCTTGCCCTAATAAATCAAACAGAACTGAGGGTGACAACGATCCGTTCTCTCTACTCATCAAATTGGTGTTGCTATTTATCAAAATAATTTCGTGAGCGTCTAATTCCCACGGCGAAGTTACGTTCTTAATCAGTTTCAAGTTTCTTAGTTTAACATTATGGCTGACTTCATTTATGTGTTGTGCTATAATTGACGATTCTAGTCTACCATATCGATAGGACCCGATGCGTTCCCTGAATCTGGCATCTATCGCTTTTTTCGTTTGGCCAATATGGGCTTTGTCAGTCACTACACGCAATTTTGACCTCTAAGAACTTTACTGATAGCTTTCGATTTACTGTGAAAGGGGAGTTTCGCAAATTCCTTACCGCTAGTTTCTACCGGGATTAAGGTTGTGGAATTTCTCACGTAAGAGACTTTCTTAAGCATATGATCGACATCTATAAAAGAGTAACAACAACGTTATGAACGGAATGAAGCTTGGCTGCAAAAAAAGGACATCATTAATAAAAATAAATGGACCAAGATTCAAACGAATTATATATGCTTTGAATCCCTTGTCAACTGAAGATTTTTTGGATATTTTCCATTAACAATGCATTTGCAAAATCCTATTGCATTACCATTTAATGCGAAGCGTTTGTACAGTTAATACCAGACATAATTTACCTAACAATCCGTAATGATAAATTTCAGATAAGTCATAATAAGCTACACATAAGACAACAATAAGATGAGAGATACATTTTTCCGTTAGACAATCTTCCTTTTGCTTGAAATATAAATATAAATGTTAGATTTTAGAACGCTATTATTGGTTTTAGTTATTACATTTGTCCTTTGAGCATTAACCTACATTATACATATTCCTCATAACGAAAGAAAATACAATTGTAAGGAACCCATATACTATTAAAACGCAATGCTACAACATTAGTTTTCTACCAATTCTCACAAACTTAGCTACAATATATATAATGAAAAATCTCAATGAACATGGGTCCGCAAATAGATGGTTTCGGTGATACGAAACATTTTGAGTTTATACAACTTTTTTATTATGTACAAACAAACAATGTAATTTATAAACAAACACCTATGGCGAAAACTCAAACGAGATGTTCTAAGTCCCCGTTTCACAGTAGCCGCTAGGATCCTCGAGCTGTTTCGAAAATCCTCGCGTTGGTCTGGATTCGCCGGAACCCTCGATCTACTCGTTGCTGTAGCTTCTTGAAGTCATTTGCAGATGTAACGTACATTAAACTTTTCAAATATTCCCAATCAAAGGGGTTCGAATCGGGTGATCTTGCAGGCCATATAGATCGGTCCCTTCTTATCCATCTTTGTTCAAAAGTTCCGTGTAAATGTTTTCTAACGACAATCGAAAAATACGCCAAAGCATCGTCATGCTGGAACCACATGTGTTGCCTTTGGTTCAAAGTAATGTCGTCTAAAAGTTCACCCATTGCCTTATATAGGAAGTTTAGATAAACAACGCTTATCGGAGTGATAAAACACCTATAACCTGTAACCTGTCGTCTAAAATACCCATCCAAATGTTGAATGAGAAACGTATTGTATGTCTGGATTCCATAAGAGCATGAGAATTTTCCTCAGCTACGCATGTATATTGTGGAAATTAAAAATTATCAATCTCAGGATCATTGCATAGACACCAGTATCAAAAAAGTTGTACATGGTAGAAATAAAGCTGTTGCTCATGGAGGATTCTCTAAACAAGAATAAATTTGCCTCTTCTGTCTCAGGATTGGATACCGACCTTGATCTACCGCAATCATGGAACTGTTTCAGAAATTAACTAGTATTACGCAATTTTTGGTGCATTCCCATTAACAGAGACATGTCGTCCAATGAACAAGCTTAGCAAAAACACAACTACAAACTATACCTTTAACAAAACCTATATCAACTGCGATAAAGAAATAGAGGACTTTGAGAACAAAAGCAGATGCTTCATACAGAAATAATCCCCAGTAACTCCGAAACCGTCCATCTGCGGACCTACATTCATTAAGACTTTTCGGCATCTTTTAAGCCAATGCTATCCGCCTCAAGGTTTGGGACACTTTTGTAACATCCATACATGTGCACACACAGACAAAATGTGCATAAATTTGTATTGAACACCGTTCTAACAAACCTTTGCTAGGCTTTCGCGAGCTAGTTGCATATTTCCTTTAATAAAACGGTCTTTCATTCAAATAATTATATTCAAAAAAAAATAGTTTTCAGCAAAAGAGCAACAGCGAAATATTATTCGTAACACATTATTGTTTAACACTAAAACCTTTTTTAACATTATTTTAATAAATTTCTGTACATAATAGAAGATTTGGTAATGATGTTAAATATTTAACTTATTGGCGGTTACCCAACGCTTACTAAAATAAATTGTCAAAATAACGTTATACTCGTATACAACACATAAGTATCGGCACCCTCCGCACCACACAAGTTTAATTTATCATATAGTAATATAATAATTAGTCCGGGACGGCCGTTTCGAGGACACGAATGGTCCTCATCATCAACCGGTGACCGAATACTCGTAATTGTCTTGTCAGATTCTTCCGCAATAACACTTTTATCTCAAAATTTTCCCGCCACAACATCCTGTAAACAGAACAACAAAATCAATAAAACCTCTGGATTGGAAAAGAGGTGATTCGGAATCAAAAGGCCATGTAATAAGATACATAAAATGAATGAAGCGAATGGAAATTAAGAGAGTATTGAATAATTCAGGTGGCAGAATAAAACGCTACGCCTTGAAATAAAAAGAGTAATAATTTGTGATTTATCCCGCGAATAAACTAAATGGTATTACCGTCTGCATAGTAAATTATGCGTTATTTTATGTGCCTACTGTGTACTGCCGCTCATGGAAGTTTGCCTAACGCAAGTTCGAAAATTAAAGAATTATCTATAGATTGATTTATATTATGAATATAAATTTACTATGCGGAGACGTAAAAGTTATCAATATATAACGAAAATTTTTATTACTATTACAGTTCACGTGATTCCTTTCAATTAGTTTCTGCAAAGTAATACTGCTCCATTCCTCTTAGAATGTAGCCCGCTCATGAGTGATAAAACCGATTGTTCATACTTTCCTATCAAGTTCACCCCACAGAGCCACATGGGATTAAGCTATGGCAAAATTTCCAAATTATTGACTTGGTCAATTCATGCAAATAATTTTGAGCAATTTAGACGATATGTTTTGGATTATTGTCCTGCACAAAAATAATGTTCTGGCCAATAAATTCTGCATTATACCTTCGACAATTTGCAGTGTACGTCAGAGGTGTTGTGGAAATATTCTCAATGTAATATACACAAAATTACATATTGGAATTTACAGTTTGCTTTAACTCAATAGTTCAAAGTTAAATTACACATCTAATTTCTGATATATTTTATCCAATTTTTGTATTTTCTAAAAGTTTTTGGTTTTAACAGAACGTAATCCAGTAGCTTCATGCAGAGTTGATTTTACATTTCCCGTAAAAATTGCCACAAATTAATGTCAAGTTCTGTTAAACAGTTTCCTTAAGTTACAAGTTTCTTAATTTTTTGCGCGTATAGAATTTAAGTTAATAAAGTGTAAATTGAAAGTCATGCACCAACCGCATCATTTGGCCAATGACAAATGTGTAAGACCTTCAACCTTGCGTTCCGACCTTGCGACCTTCCGTTGATCTTGCTACAGTCAGCCGGATATATTCCCGATATTTCAAGGAAACCGGATCGCACTCTAGAAGACGTAGTCGAGATAGCAAATGAGTCACAATTGTGCGAGAGGTGCATATATGCAATCAGCAAGCATCGAACACAATAACCAGCTTGAAGCAGTTATAAATGTCAGAGTTCCTTTAAATGTGAGGAGGGGGTTGAGGGAAGTAAAATTGAATAGTGACCATTACCCACCGTAGCATACAGAGTACAATCATGCAAATTGGACAGTTGAAACCAGTTTTGTTTTTGCACGATAGTAGACTAAATTTTAGATTTCCAGGTGGTCGCGAAAAAATATGGCGAAGAACTGGAGAAAGTTATCTTGATTAGGTAAGCTGTCCAAGAGAGCCTTTTGGTGGTGTATCAAGATGTTCTGAGGAGGTATTTGCTTTAACACTTGCATAAATATAATCACTATTCGCCAGAGATCAATGAATGCTGAATTCTACCTAGAGAAAATTATTCAGCATCATGTAATATCTTTTGCACCATTTTTAGAATAAGATATTGCGAAACTACACATCGCTAGAAAACCTTTAGATTACTTACAAAACAGTATTCAAGTTATGGACTGGCCACCACGAAGCTCACACATAAAACCGATTGAGCATCTTTGGGCTGTTCTAAAAAGAACAATAAAGCGTTTTTACCAGCTCTTAGTAATCTTCAGGAAATGGAACGAATCGTTCTTTTCAGATGGGATAATAATCCCCAAGAAGTAATCCAAAATTTACCACGGCGGAACCAATCAGTTATTTGAGCTCGGAGAGGTGTTGCGCGTTACTAATTTTATTCTTCTGCTCCATTTTTTTTGCTTATAGAGTTTTTTTGAGATTCCCAGTGTTTCTCAAATTATAATTGAGTAGAATTTGCAATTAATTTTCTCCATAAGTTTCTATTAAAAAAAAAATTAATTGATGAGGCGATGTTCAATTATCTCCATTTAATTGTTGTTTGATTATATTAAAAAATAATTCACCAACACAACAATTTTCTAAAACGTATATAAAATTATTTGAGTAATGCGTTAATTTTGGATGAATGAATGAATTACAGTATATTTAAGTAAGTCAACAATATCAGTTGCTACTGAACTAATTTTAATAGAAGTAACTTCTCTAATTGTACGTATTGAATAGAGTTATGTCATTCTTCAATTAATTACTTCTGCCTTTTCATAATAAATACGAAACTCTGGCTATGGATTACATCACATTCCATACTCTGTATCTGCACCTGCTGCGAGTAAGAGTATAATGAAAGTTGTCAGCAGAAACAACTTCGTAGTATGTGGGTGCCAATATCCTTCGTTCACTGTTATTAATTTTGCATGATACGTACAATGAACTTCACATTAATTGTGTTCCATAATACATTTTTTCAACCAACATACGTGTATCCAAAACCTAGTTGATAATACCAACAGCGGTTGGAGAAAACGCACTAAACAAGCATCCCATTTCGACATACCGACTGCATAAGCATCACAAAACAATCGAAGACTCTATAATTGCAGCAATATATTGCTTTATTCCATGGTATGTACCGTCTTATTCGCTGAACGTATTACGATACACCACTCCTATTACAAGCAATACAATAATCTTAAAGTTATTGTTGCGCTACCGATAATGTTGAAGCGAGTTTATACAGTCCAGTGTGTAAAGTATGACAATGCTACGTACATCCGATCCTATAAATAGTTTGGCCCGATAGGAGAAGTTAAGTGGAATTTATACTGATGGCACTGCAGCTATATCTAGGCGAAATTTAGATATTCCTACCAGAATCAATTGTGTCATAAAAACATAGATATTGAAGATTTTAGTATGTTTCACTGCATTTTACATCAACAAAGTTTATGTACAAAATCAACCAAATTAGCCATCACCATTAATTTCAAGAATTTCTGAAGAAAGCCTGTACAAGAGGTAAAAGCACAACTTGAATTGAATTGAAGAACAACTGGGTAATGAACTTTATGGGCATATTAAGCCACTTCGAAACAAATTTCGAATCTGTTAGTCAGCTAAGGACAAGAAAAACTTCTTATTTTCCTACTCCTGCAAATATGAATGCTGAATTTAACACCAGGTTTCAAGATTTTTGCTCCCAAGACGCAGCTTTGAATATTTTCTCTTCGCCATTTGATGTCGATACAGAATAAGCTTCACTTTGTTTACAAATCGAACTTATTGAATTGCAAGAGAAGTCCGATGTCAAAGCGATATTTAGAGACATGTCGTTAACTGACTTTTATATGTAGAAAATATTTTCCTACTGATAAGTTGAAGCTTATCATCCGCATCTATTGCTCAGAAGAAAATGGTATTATTGGGAAATACTTATAAATGCAAGAACGAACTCAGTTAAATCAAAAACACGAGCGAGAACACGTGTAGCAACATCCTCCCCAAATATTGATTATCCTACGAGTAACATAAAAGGACAGTATTTTGCATTTAATATTTTTGCATATTTTTTAAAAGATTGAATTCTAATCATAATTTAGAGTTATTTTTTCTACTACAGCAATATTTTATCAAATTTTTAAACGCTTTCTAATACCACTTCACTGAAGCAAAACCATACATTTCTTTCTGCATTTTTTTTGTGAAGCCGAATTATAAGTCCGGACTGCGAGTACATATGATATTCACTTTTCGGCCCGTCTTACTTATTTTAAAGTATATAATTTATCGAGACACGTGCGCTGAGTTAAGGGAAAACACAAATTATTAAATTATTATATATTATATTATATTGTTTCGACAAAAAAAAAGTAAATAATGGGTTTGCCACAGGTCCCATTGCTTCCACACGCCTTATTTTATTGATAATAATGTTTGGCTCAGCTTTACTCCAGGTTTTAATATTACTCTCATGTTTATTACAGTAAGTAAAAATTTACGCCAAAAATGTCCCATGGTAAATCAGTAGGTGCTAAACTACCTACGTATCACAACCGCAATCCATCAAAATTGTCATTTTAACAGGCAAATCAGCGAAAAATGAAATCTCATCATCACTCGCCAGTGTCAATAGACGGGTCGACAGGAAGATAAGCAAAAATAGCACCGGATATCGCATCTGAATTCAATCACGGAAACCAAATCCTATATCTGTCAGCACAGTCAAATGTTGTATGTGAGAAGGTAATTTGCACGGTCGTGTAGCAGCTCGCAAACGTTGGTAATATGCTAAAAATTTTACAAAAAAATCAAAAGAAAAGAATCGAAGAATACTTTGTAGGGGGCAGAAGCATATTTCAAGTACTCAGAGTTTGTTGGACGATCGCCTAACGGGAGGATGCTTCCAGTGTACATTGAAATCATTATTATTTATAAACGGTTTTGTGAGATTTGGTCCATCTTTTTTTCCACTTACCTCGACAATAACAAAAATAATATTATCTTGGACTAATTGTGATTTTAGGATTCTGACAGGAGTAGATACAATCAACTACGCAAAGCATACACTGAATTCTGGCAATACTTATATATAATTAGAGTAGGCAAATTCGGGTACGCACCATCGGCGCAGCTAACGAATAGACTCTCGCATGCGAAACACTAGTCAGTATCTAGTTCGCTGCCGCCTCGAGCGTACGTAATAGTAGCAGGGAAGTACTCTGTGTTCTGTTTTTAATAATGTGGAAGGTACGTAGATTGAGAAAACAGCTATCATTAAAGGCAGGGAATAGGTTCATTAAAGATTATCCGAATTTGACTTACGACGGCGTAAAAATTAAATGTTTAGTGTGCGACATGTGTGTGTTGGTCAGAAACACATTGTAAACGGCATGTGCAAAGTGCAAACCATAATAATATCAAAACCGGTGTCGCCGCAAAATACAAACAATTCTAATTTGATTTGTGTACAATGATGATTCAGTGTAATCTAGCGTTTACTTTGTTAAACAACGATTCATTTATTTCATTTTGGAACAAATACGCCAATATTATATTACCGAGCAGGACCACGTTACGAAATTATTTACCATCTGTGCGTGTACATTTAGAAAATAAAATTAAGGCTGAACTGAAAAATAAAAAAGTGCGCTTGTGTTGATGAAACAACTGAATTTTATTAGCTTCTAGACAAATAGAAGAATGTACTGCTCAAATAATTTCAAAACTGGTGTTAAGCACATTGGAAAAATTTGAAATATTCAGAGATCAAGTCTTAATGTTTATGATGGATGGTGTCGCAACCATGCTTCTGTAGGCCGGTCTCTTAAGGAACAGTGTGGTAGCTTTTTACACATTACATGTAAAATTCATACTCTACATCTTGTGGCAGAGACAATTCGTAGATGTTATCCACAGTTGGATGCGCTAATTGCAAGTACAAAAGCAGTGTTTCTGAAATCCCCAAAACGTATTCGCGAATTTCACAGACTATATTCTCATACGCCTGAACCACCACAACCAATCCTTACACGTTGGGGAACATGGTTACAAGCGGCATTTTACTATCATACATATTTTGAGAGTATAAAGAAGGTGGTTATATTATTCCATCCGAAAGAACGTGCAGCTATCAACACAAGTCTGAAAAAAATTGAAAACAATTAGGTTAAAAGTGATTTACAAGCTATTCGCAGCAATTAATCGGAATAGTGCAAGCAATACAAAAATGACAACATTCTTCATTGTCGTTAGAGGAATTACTGGAAATTGTGAAAGATGTACACGCACAGCTTTGTTCGGTAGAAGACGCAAAAAATGAGTGTGTTTTAATTAAGTTTGAAAGTGTTTTAGACAAAGATTCAAATTTTGCCACACTTAGACAAATTTGTGAAAGTTCGTCTACACATGCGTTAAGTTGTTGCAAAGATTTTTTTAATGATACAAATATAACATCACTAGATGTAGAGCGATCGTTTTCTTTATACAAGAACTAATTTTCCTCACGCTTAAGACGGTAGGTTTTTTTTAATCATCGAATTACATACACTCTCGATTTTATTTTTCATACACATGACTAGAAATGGCAATTTCCCGTGTTCATTCAGTAACCTAGAGATAATTTATCGAGATCAGTTCATAATCTACAAAAACCATCTTAAAAACTTTTTTGTATCTAGCACCGGAACGGCACCGTTCGCCACAACATACCTCTGCATACTGACTCTCTTCACATGCAGAAGTCCATTCGTTAGATACGGCGATGGTACGCACTTGAATTTGACCACTCTATATATAATACGCATATTTTATACGTATTTCTAAAACTATTCAAAAGAATGGGCATTGGATATACAACAAGATAAATGGCACAAGAACAAATACCTTTTTATCATAAATTTATAAAAAATTATTTATAAAATTTTGAAACTTAACATAAAGTAATTAATTGTTTTATATGGTATCTGGGGAAGCGTTTGCACTGGTAATATGCAGTTATATGCATTAACGGAAAACTAAGCAAATTAAGAAATCGAACTTGACGCTCTATCACGTCATAAAAGAATATACAAGGGTGGGTATTAATAACGTGATCTATTTTATTTTTGTATTACGTATTTAATAAAAATTTAAAAAAAAATGTTTGAAATCGAACCTTATAATGGTATCTTAATTAAATTAAAATCTTAATCTTAATTAATCTTATTACAAAACAATATTCAAGGATATCCAATTGGGCCTCGAAAATTTAACAACAGTATTTAACATCACAGCGAAGAATAAACATTGCCTAACCAATGTATTGGTCAATTATTATTGTATAAAAAATATAAACAAAGAGATTAAGTCGTAGTTATATTCACTTTACTCAATAAATTTTGTATTTACATACATAATGTTCAATTATCTCCTACACCATCTGTTATTTTCTTAAAAGTGAGAATTGAATAGAAAAACAAATTAGGTAGTATATTATAAAAACGTAGGCTATAGGTAGTATATCGTTTATGATAAATAATGATTACAATTGTTATATCTGCTACGTCTTGCTATTAACAAGTAAATATCCACGTATATACTGATACAAAATATTTCGCAGAAATTCTTATAAATTATTATGTAATAACGTAACTGTAATATCTTAAATTGGGTACTTATTTATATAAGACATACTACCATACATGGATATAATCTATATACTGTGAGAAATAAAATAAAGTGTATTAAGCAATCATTTCTTTTACTTCCTGGTTGTGGGAAAGTATAACTGTGTAAGTTACAGTTTTAAGCGCAGAGTACAACTGTGTTAAAAAATTAAGAATTTGCATTTAAAAATGTCAGCTTCTGCGCGTGTTTTAAATTAACTTCCCATATCTTGTGGCTACGCCATGTATATGGAATCTCTAGTAATCTCTTAAATAGAATAGTATGGCGTTTCTCAGTTGGAGTAAAGGCACTTATAAATGTTGCACAGCAACACCAAAATCTAAAACCGAAACTGCTCTATAACAAAGTCATTGTAACTGAAACTAAAAAAGTAATAGTTCTGATGATGATTAGATATGGTGACCGCAGGAGAACACAACAAGGAACGTGTGTTCTTTCAATGCAAAATACGCAAATAGGGAACCAAGTATTCAATCTGTTGTGAGAAAACTTTGAAGCGTTTTAGAGAAACGAGTCATGTGAAGACTCTTCCTAAGTCTGCAGCACAAACAATTGAATACACAGTATTATACGAATCTGTTAATACAGGTTATTATAACGTATAATACCGTTAATTATTCATCTTATATTACCGTGTATAAAAGAAATTATTTGCGGTTAATAAATTTGTTGCTTACAGATATTGTCCAGTATTGAATTTCTATTCTGCGGGATAGTATGTTAGATAATACAAAATATTGTGTCTTTGTTGCTATATTTATTACCTCTTGACAAGAAAAAGCGCAATAACACAGGATATTATATAAGCCACCGGCGTGTATTCCCATAGGGTCTATTGATTTATATATTTCAATATTACTGGGTATTATCTCAGCAATATTACGTATTATACTAATGCATCATATTTATCATTTGAGATGTATTTTGTGTGGTGTTATCTTCTACCAGAAGTGGTGGCTGGTTTTTGAACAGCAGTTGATTTTAGCCTTTGGCACGGTCCACATGCCGAGTTATCGCGATTAGTTGCTTCACGCCCAGTTAGTTTCGCCTCTGGCGTGGATTACGCGGTGAGTTTGTGCTAATTGTGGTCTATTACTTCTCCTTCTTCCGAAGAAGCCCCATATGATTGTGGGCGAAACGTCGAGTTTTCGATTATCTACCATGACACGGTCCAAACGCGTAGCATTTTTACATTCATTGGGAAGTTCTCACCTTACTAGCCTTACCTCCCATAGCATGTTGTAAACTTCTATCAAAATGAATAATGTATTTTAGCGTAATTTTATATTATTTCTAGCAATATTATACTGCACTAGACAACATAACTAATACTATCCAAGATTAGAGATCGTATAAGGAATGTAGACATTTATTATGTTTGTACTATAAAGGCAATTAACCGTATCAATAAGTATTAATAAAACTTATTATAACCGATATTATAATTTCTCTATAATCCAGATTGTATTCGACAATTTTCTCTGCATGAAAGATTAAAACCTAGGAGGAGGAAAAATTAGACTTGTTGTTAGAAATCATCGAATTTCCACATTCTTGCATTTCATTCACGGGTCTGGTACATCACATACTGAAGGAGCACAAGTTACAACGTTACAAACCTATTCTATTTATTTTTTTAATTTGTTTCGAATAAAAACATACAGATTAAAATTTTGTCATTTTATATTGAATTATTCCTTTTATTTTTTGCGATATTTTTAATTAGAAAAAGTAGCTTGCATAATCCAAAAAAATCATAGATTTTGCCAAACAACTTTATATAAAACATATTTTCAAATAACGTACTATAGCGACTCCAGAAGCATGAATTTACACGATTTGAACACGCTGTATATGTAAATACGTAAGTTGATATTTTTCATATGAAAAAAATATATGAGCACGCTAATTTTCAACTTTTTATCAATATTCGGTTATAACGTAAATTGCAAATATATAGAGTGTGCTGAACAAGTACGCGTTAGTTTCCTTAATTCAATTAAATTTTATAACGCAAATTATAAAACGTTACTTCTTGCACAGCTAGCAGGTTAACAAAGAAAGTTGATGAAAATGATTTCAACAATATCGAGGTGCACGTCCTTTCAACTTTTATGACTCGCCCTGTAGTTTGGGCTTGGAGCGTGAACGTATAAATTACACTTCTCATTTTATTGGAAGCAGACCTAAGATTCGAGCACTGTTCCAAAAATCATCCTTACCGCTGAAAATAAGTATAAACTGTGTTATCGTAACTGGCGATTACGGTATAACAGACGAGAGAGAAGCCTCGGAAGTATCGAACACCACAGGTCTGTGTATCACACAAGAGTAATAGGAGACTCCAAAGATAAATACGTATGTCACACCAAAAATTAGAAAAAAAGCTACCAAACATTATTCATACAAAACGTAATTCCTATGTAAATGATCTGTTTATGTCACTTAAAAAATATATTATACATGACCAAAATACATGTATCAAAACCTGATATGAATCGATGTGGAATGTCCTTTCCAGCTCAACAGTGTGGTTAAAGATACCATGGTCCATTTGAAAAAAAAAGGAAATTTTTCAATTTAGTAATACATATATTTGGAAACCGTTTATGAGCACCCTGTATAAAATTTAATAATATCGTTATGGTATAGTACACATGACCCTTCATTTCATCCCACAAACTAAATATTTAAATCTCCATTAAATTCTCAAATATTAAATTTCAACAGGAGCGGTGCAAATGCTAAAATTCAACATGATCAAATGTCTCCAAAACAGTTGACTTTAGGAATAAGGTACCCTAATACAAATTATTTACATGCGATATATACAATCGATTAAGCTGATATAAATTATACAAGCGTATTTAAAATAAGAAAGTTGATAACCGTTTCCGATTTAACCGGAAGTGTTTCGTAGGCGAAAATATTTTAAATTAATAGCTCCGATGTCATAACTATCTATTTCAAAACTTCAAAGTTCTATTCATAATAACGTAATTAAAACTTCCAAGTAACGAGTTTCGTGAAATATTCTGTATAACGTGTATACGAAAACATATGTTTGTCAATACAATAAACTGCCATTTATTAAAATAATAAACTTGCTTGGACCAATTCTGATAAAAAAATGCTATGCATGCACCTTTTTCGTCCAGTGTATGCGTTAGCAAAAATATCGTTGAACAAGTCAATTCATAAATACATTTTACGCATCTATATGAGTAGTCCGTCACATATGACTTCATCCTTAGAGCAACTTTAGCATTTATCGACAAAGTTATTAAAAAATAACTATTCCAGTAATACTTAACTAGCTCTATGTAGTACAAAAACATTTTTTTTTACATAAGATGTATACAAAATTATCCATAATTTTGTTAAATGTCCATAGGCTTCACAATATGAAAAGCTCCGTAATAACTTGAATCTAAGCTAGGCGCTTTAAAAATGGCGATTTCACAAAACAGTATCTTTCAACTCGTACATAATTCAATTAATTTTGTACACGGTATCAGAAAACTACCATTTATCCTCGAATGTATTTTCTAATTACAAGTCTTTAAACATGCATCCGTACAATTGTAACTTGTTAACATCGTTCGTAACCTGTTATTTACACGTAACGATAATGCATGTATGTAGTATTCTGTCCTTGACGTTTGCCCGCTTTCATCGTAATTGAACGTCAAACCCTCCATTATGATGCAGATTTCCAAATCACCTGTTGGTAGCTGGAGCTGGATATAATTAAATTAACGGATGGTATGTGTCACGTCTAGATGTTGCCATTAGCTCAACACCAGACTACCGGGCCAAATTAGAATTAATCTCGAAGCATAGAAGGCGGCGGTAATAATAACGTCGCTTGATACCCCGGTAGATGCAAATTAAAGTATTTTGTGTTTGAAGCGACTAAAATATGTGACGTGTCAATTGAATACGGGAAGCGAGTGAACAAGATTCAATATCATAAGACAATTAATTTAGTGACTATACACTAACAGCTTAAATCTAATTTTGATGATCTATCATTTAATTCCTTTAAAAAATATAGTCTTTTCTAGTTAAAATATCAAGAAAACTCCTTCGGTACTCCGTTTAATATTAAAAACAAACATCTAGATAGTGCAGAAACATCTCAGCAAAATAGTTGGAAGCTACCTCGGGATAGTTGCATTCACATATATTTGACCATAATTCCCTAAACAGGAATAAATGTTTGTCTCCATTTGACACTCTCGAATTATTTTCTTTTAGCATCTTATTCCTTATACGACAGTTTCACACCCGCTGCCAACATCCAACTTTATCCTTCCTCTTTTTACAATTCAGTCCACATCCACAATCTAATAATAGCTTATCGTTTATTGCACTCTTATCTCTTTTTCTGTTTTATTTCTTTCCGAAAACATTACGTGCGACGTAATAGCGCATAAAATTTAAAGGAACCACTTGTTTGTGATCGTTGTTTCTCCGGTTACCCATTTTCTGCAGTCAAATTAACGACAATTTTATGACGCGATACCCTTATTTGATGTTAACTTCATAAATGTCAGCCCCTCGTCGTTCGTATATAACATGATACCGGGGGGTTCACCTTTAACTTAAAGTTTCTAGCGACCCTGCTTACGCTTGCATCCAACTTTTCAACTTGGTCCGTATTTAAACTTACCTCAACGCCCGATAGTACCCCACAATAATAACGGCCACATCAGGTAACTCATACTTTAACGTATTAGTTTGGGTAATATTGGTTTTAGAATACAAAGGGTCCAGCGAGCAGGCTAAAGAATTTCTTTAACCCTCTAATTATACTTTATGAGAGTTAAGGCGAGTATACAAGAGGAGCTCTTAAATAAGGATGAGACGGTGTGAATTAGTTATGCTGAAGTCATAACGAACACTCTTTGTAGGGAAATTCATTTGTGCCGCAGAAAGGTGATCAGCGATAATCTATTTTGGAAGAATATTAATTAGGATGAATGTATTTATTCAATTGACCTGATTATGACCATGAGCGATCAAAGAATGTTGTTAGCTTGGAATAGATATAGCAGCATCTGCAGAGGCCAAGTATATATGTTTCTTCGTTAATACTTCTTAATGTACAGCTCCTTAAAATCTTGATGCAATTCAGAATACATTACAGCTACACATAATCGAATATTTTATTAATAATGTAGAGCAATCTTCTGGGTGCTGCAGTGTAGTTGCGATTACTCTTGGCCTTCTTCGGAAAAGTTTATAAAGACTCCTACCTTATTTATAAGGTGATTCACGAAACTCGCTTGTTATAAGTTTTAATGATGTTATTATGCACACTGAAATTTTGGAATAAGTAGTTGTAGCATTCAACTTATTCATTTAAAATATTTTCGCCTACGAAACACTTTCCCTTAAACCGGAAGTGGTTACCAGCTTTCTTACTTTAATCACAGTGGTATACTTTTTATCAACTTAATCGATTGTACACATCGCACCTATTAGAGCACCTTACCCCAAAAGTCAATTGTTTACGATCATGCTGAAATTTTAGCATTTTCACCGCTCTCTCTTAAAACTAAATATTTGAAAATGCAATGGAGCTTAAGGTATCTACTTTTGTGAAACGAAATGGAAGATCATGCGTTCCACACCTCATCGTTATCGTTACTACATTTTATACAGGGTGTTCATATACTGTTTCCAAATATAGGCATTTTCAAAATGAAAAAAACTCCTTTTACTATATTGGATTGGAATCGATTCCTATTAGAGTTTGATATACAGATTTTTAATAGTTTTCAAGATATTAACGATTCTTTTTTTAAACAACATTTAGTGTTTCATATACGTTGGGCTCTCTAATACTAGTTTGTGTTCGTTGTTTTTAATTTTAATCATAATTTTTGTTCATCTCTTAGTTGTTCTTAATGTTGTTGAGAGGCACATGTTGGCATACGTTTGCAATATGACTTGTCCATTGTAATTTCTTGTATGTAATTGTTTCATTCTTCACTTGTAGATTTATATTTTATTTAGTGTTTCTTTTAACAAAATTCTGAATATTTTTTAGAATGGTTCAAACAAATCTTACACCCTTTTTTATTTTTTAATTCCTTCTTAAGAATTGCATTACTCTCATGAAATTTTATCTTCATAGTTTCTTTCTAGTTGCTTGATTCAATCTATTTTTTTCAAATTATGTACACTACCGTCAATGGAAGCTGGCCAAGAAAAAGTATTCAACCGGCATAATCTTAATATATATTTTTGTCTTAAACACACCCGCAACTTAAATAATCAAAGTATTACCAACAAGAAATTTAATTGCACATTTTATGACCCGGAATACCCAATTGTGTTTGCACCCAATTATTGTAATATATTTACCACTCACGTTTTATCTACGGGACCAAGCAGCCAATTTTATTTATCTAGTGCATTGTACTAACGACAAAACACGGTGGCAGTTCCGGGTCGCTTTTCTTATTCCGGAACACGAACGTTACACCGAACCGAAGGAATAATGCGGAAAGAAGGCTACCGGGAAGTATTAAAATCCCATGTCGATTCTTCTAGGTTGCGAGTAATAGAAGAGAATAGCACTTTTATGCACGACAACGATCCAATGCGTACAGCTCGAATACACAGAGTATCTGAATAAACAAAAACAAATGAATGTTTTACAAATTACGACATGGCCACCGCATCACGAGTCCCGATTTCAACCCTATTCAGTTACTATGAGATTAGCTTGAGGAGTCTGAGGAGTCCGAATTGTTGATCCTACAAGAAACAACTCTAGAATATTCTCCAACAAGAATGGAACAACATCCCAGACGATACACTAAGAAAATTAGTCGAAAGAATGCCGCGAGTTGTTCAAGCAGTTCTTAATGCAAAGGGTAGACCTTTTTACGCGAAAAGTATTTAAAATATTTTGTTTTAATAATAATAGTAAATTAATTTTGCTTAGATTTATAGTTCTTACCCTTTAGAGTAATACATATATGTTTTGATATTAATTGCCTTCTACTTTTTGATTTCTTAAATTTTTATTACTTGGCCAGACTTCGGTGGACGGTGTAACGTGTATAGTTTAGCTATAAAAGATTTCTAGTATGCCAAAATCGGAATTTTCACCACTCCAGAAAACATCATCTAACAGAAATTATGTTCTCCTGATAGACGTGTAATGCAGTAATATAGGTTACCTTGTTCATTCTTATTTTTTTTACATAGCTATTTACTTCCCAAAAAAACTTACGGTAGCTATTGTAAAATAAACAACAGCGACGTAATGCACACCGAACAAATTGTTTTTCTCACTATTATATATGCTAAAGTATAAAGTATCAAAACTGATTATTATATGTGACAATGGTTTCGAAATGTATACATAGACAGCAATTGATTGTTCGATTATTTAATAATATAACTTACCCATGGTTCGGAGACTTCCTAATGTGCACTAATGAAAACAAAGTTGCGAAAGTTGGACCCTTCTCAGGGACTACGTCTCTGGTTGGCCATCATGAAGTAAGATCAAGTAATTTTAGGTTCTGTTAGTAATAGGAGACAATCCATACTTTCCACTTAGGGAAGGGGTACCAATTTCAACGCTTCGAAAATTGTTAATTGTGCTCAACACCAATTTAGGTATTGGCGTAATTAGATATACATAGAAAGTGGATATTCGCAGTTACGTGTATTCTATCTACAATTGAAATTGCATCGCCTTCAAAACGTTCCTCTGACACATTTCTGTGAATGAATTTATCAAAACACTGCAATACAAGATCGACAGGTCTAGTTGTTTATTTTTCCCAGGATTGCAGGCTTTCTTCCTGGAAATGTTGCGTGAAAACGAGAAGTGTGGTGTTTCGTGCTACGATTTCGCTTAAGATTCATACGTATCACATGAAAGGCTTTGCCTACAACATTAGTAGCCATTATAAGCAAGGGTCAAATGGTTAGGGTGTATAGAAGTAATATTCCGTCTCACAACACGGTACAATTTGCATTTTCCTAAATTATTTGCAATAACTGTAATATCTTTAGCAACAAGCTGCTAGACTTTCATCTGCATGTAGTGTAGAGCGCATACACTCGAGTTCCTCTTGAAGATAATTAGTTTGAGTAAACTTACATACATTCAGACTCAACTCGAGAATTTCGCATTTTGACTTGGCAATACTTCTTATATTTTTCTTTAGATATAGCTTTGCGTGTTTCCCAAAGAAGTTAAAGAAATAGAAGCAGCATTGTACTCTACCGATATCGATTTTATACAAACATACAACACCCTACTACTCCTTCCCCCCAAATTCGGCAGTATGTCATGTTTGCTATCCAATTTTGCACACATCGCGGATTTTTAACATTTTAATACGATACTGAGATTACCGATGTTAGAGGTAAACAACCGTCAACCGACAAGTGATGATTGAAATTCTAGCGTGGGAACTAACCAGGATATTGGAAATACGATTAACACAAGCAATAGCACGTACCACTGGATCGATTCACTACGATTTGTACAATTAATGAAAAATCGTGTGTATCATGAGAGCTATGTTTAGCACACCACTTAAAGTAAAGTTGAAAACATCTTCTCCCTCTATTGAAAGGGTAAAAGGCCTAGAGGTAGAAGAACAACTCCAAACTTTAATTAACTCAGTACAAAATGAAGACTCATGACAATCAAACAATTGATTTACTTCAGAGGTATTTAACGAATATAATAATGATTCAGTTAATTCTGAAAAGCCTGGTAAGCATGTAGGTGGATCCAGTGAGCAAACCAATTAGCGTAAAGGATATAAAATTATACTGAAAATAACGTGGAACTAGGAACCAATGAGACTTCCTTGTCAAAGAATTGAACTAATTAGAGAGAAACAATCAGCGACAAAAAATAATCAAGCTCAAGCAAGAACAATAACAAAAATTCTGAAGATTTCCAATCAGAACATTTGAGAGTGATCCGAGAAACATGTTAACAGTTTAACGGTTATTACAAGCTTTAAAAATAAAGTTATCAGCTTGATACAAAATATGGACAAATAGTAGATCATTATACAGGGTGAGTCGGAAGGAACGATCCAAACTCCAGGAGGTATTGTGCGCGTAATTTCGATTTTCATTTTTGTTATTTTAGCGCTCGGATAATTACCATCCGAGCTAAGGGCTTCCCCGTTTTTGGATAGTCCAAAATAAATGCTTTTGTCAGTTTGTCTTCACCAACCGCATTGAAATTGAAACACTTCTCCACTGAAGACGAAATTAACTTTACGATCCCATTCTACACACCATACACTACACCGTGCCGACCCTCTAAAGGTAATTCTAAATCCATCAGCATCCCAGGCGTATGCAATTTGTGTGCTCTAAAAGCATTACCAAGTAATCGTTTTTACCGTAACATATACGTTGTTTTATGGTTTTTATGTTGATTGCTCTTGTAAATGAAAACAAATGCTTGTATTATTCTCACTTCATTGGTCTTTACTGGGTTACTCACAAACCCATTTAGTTGAGTCAACCGAATTATAGTTGATTTAACTAATCTACGTTTGAATGCGAGCATACCAGCAATATTTTATCTATTCAGACAAAATATGGCTGGTTTACTAAAATAAATAATTTCTATAAGCAATTTCCTTTAATAAAATCTAGGTCGGTCGAACAGTGAGCGTTAATTTTGTATTGTAATCTGGTATTTAAATCAAAAGTGTATTTAGCAGAATTTAACGTGTGTATAAAGTAAATAAATAAAATCTTATTATCAGTATAAGAATATCAACAAAACAGTGAGGAAGGTTATACTGTTACAGCAGTTCATTCTTCGCTTACGTATATATTTTATCAACTCTCAGGTAAAATCAAAAACAGATTTATCCCTCGGATATAAATCACTTCGCGAGAGCACGTATTTATAAATAATTTATGTAACAAAATACATTCCTGCAGTAAATCAGTATAACATGTTCCTCTTTGAGCGTAGTTTCTTCGTGTACGTTGCAAAAAATACACCCTTACTACGGGTTTAAGGTTGATACATGGCCGAGATAGCTTTAAACTGTACTCGCCTATAAATTTACCTATCAGATATACATTAAGAATCTTCTAATTCATGTCGGAAAATCGGTTTCGCATATAAAGTGGACAAGTAAGCGTTTGTATAATTGAAAATAGTGTTTGTTGTGATTGGTAGGTGTTGTGTGAACGAAAATGGGTTAGTACCTACAATAAATTATCAAAATTACAATTCATTTAAGAATTCAATTTATTCACAGATAAATAATAAATATTACATATTTCATTGTAAAAGTAGACACAATATAGGAAGACACAGCAGTACCTAAACTAATTACTACATTTAGATACAGTAATAATAAGTGAGATAGAAGATATAATATCGCTTAGGACTCCTGCAAACACTATATCACAATATCTTTAATCATCTTCCATTCTGAAATAGAAAAAAAATATATAGCAGATCAACATGAACACTACTAAAATCTCTAAGTCTACTACTTTAGTTGATACTAAAAAGGTTGAGTCAAAGTCAACTTGTCCACTCGCTAAATAAGTGTTAGTATTCACTACATTTGCTATCGAACACTAATTTTCGGCCCATAATTCCTACTAATAGCAGATCTATTGGTTAGCATGATTTCAAATATACCTAATGCCTTAATCTGATTTTGTTTTATCTATGGTAGTTTTATAAAGTTTCTTTTCTAAAATATCAATTTTTGTACCGTTTTTTTTTTTCATTAAGGAAGGAAGGATGCTGGGCTTGAAGTTGGTAAGAATTAATATTGATAAATAATAATATAGATCTTTCCATCAAATTACGCGAATCCATTTAATTCTAATTATGTTCAAGCAATTAGCTAATAGTGCGTCCTTTAAAAGCTATAATCGCGACTAAATTTATGTTTGTAATTTATTGCGAATAGCATCAAGTTCTCGTCTGAATTGCGATTTGCAGAACTCCTTAAAAGTTTTCACGTTAGCCATAAGTCCAAGTTATGTTGATGCATCCATAAATCCGCATTCTCCAACATGCTTTACTTGTTGCTAGAAACATATAGAATACGTTTAGTGCCAACAATTAACTAAGTGACGAACACTTAAAACTTCATACTGTACTTTTCAATAATAGTTTTTCTTAAGTTGTGCTGTTAATGGCAGTTTAGTTGTATTTGCGGTACCGCCGGAAGTAATGTCACCTTTATTGTCATAAATGGAGTACCCTGTATATCTTTATGCGAAAAGTAATGGAAAAACGAATCCAATTATACCACTTATATGGAGATAGTGACATCATTTTGAAGTCGATAGAAGTAGTCGAATTCGAATCTTTCTCTTACCGAGTTCTTGATTGTACCGCATTCATATTTGTGTACATATGTACTGGAGCAAGTGACTGAATAAGAACCCTGTATATAAACTTATTAAATAATAAATAATTAGAGCTGTCTGGTTTTATGAATAGGACCACTCGTTGTAAATATTGTGATATATACGTAAATATGAATGCGGTGCAATCGAGAATTCGGTAAGGGAATACGAATTCGACTTCGAATTCATTACTTCTGTCGACTTCATTATGCCTAGCGCTAATTATAACTTATTGTTTTTATACGTACAAAGGGACTAAGAAAAGTCCCAAAGTATCGCCTGTAACCCCAGTTTTATCCGAATACTTCATTGATAAGCCATGTAATCACAACAGTTGTTAATTTGACAAAATTTTGAAAGTGAAAATGAGTCTTGTTATTTATTGTTATTGGTAAAGCGAGGGGCATGCCGGCCTACCCTCTCTTTTTAATCCCTGTCATCTAATCTGCTGGCAGCAGCGTTCGGTCACAGATGAACCATGAATCATCCAATTACGCCAATTACCAAGCCGAGGTGTGATCGGCTTGGTTATTGGTATTTTCGTTATTTGTTATCATTATTTTTTCCTCTTATTTTTACCTGTTTTATTAATTGTTATACTACGTATCCCATTAAGAGAGGAGATCGGCGATACCTTGGAAATAATAGCTATAATGATCCGAAACTTTTTTTTCATAATTAAAGTGTGTAAAGGAAGTTTAATGAAAATTTGTTTAAATTCCAAACGTGACCATTAGGGGATGCAGTTACTAGGGTCAACAGTTAACTTTAAAGGATTGAGGTTGACTCTATGCGAGTTCATGTTAATAGAAAAAAAAATTTCTAGTAAGTTTTAAATTAGCTGGTAAACAATCCAGGAATAACAATAATTTTAAATGCATAAAGGCGTTTTGTCATACTGTGAACAATCTGCTAAATCTGCTATAATTTCTGTAGCTTTTACGCGGATGTATCAGATCGCGTTATCCGCAACTATACAAATATCTCTATAAATTCATGCGTAACAGTATGCTCGTCTTATCTCGCGTTTGAAGAGTTTTAGCAGGCTAAAGTTGTGGCAAAAACGGCGTAGTAATATCTTTTTTCTTTTTCCAGATAACAACGAAAACAGTCTATTATCACCAACAATAATTTCCTTGTCAGCTATAAATACCTACTTAACAATATAAAAGCCTTTTTTAGCTGGCCACTATTTTTACTCTTTTGCACCCAAAATTGCGTTGGTTTAATATTATCACTTTTCAAATAAATCAATATCCGGTATGCTAAACCAAAAAGAAACCGGGTATGTTCAGAGATCGTAGAAATCAGAACACAGATACCAGAACATGTATAGCTCGAACGGTAGCTAATGTGAAGGATCTGTTTCTCTATGGCCAGCTTAACTTTTATTTATAGGGAAGGATAAAAGATCTGGTCTACCAAATACGTCCTACGAGGAAAGATGATACGATTCAGTGGACTCATAATGCTACCGCCAGCCTACCAACAGTAGAAATCGAAGCAGCAATTAATAGCACTCGCCGCAGACTAAATCTATTTAAAATAACTTAGAATTTTTTCAAATAGATGTTATTTCATTATTGTACATTTTCATTTAGAATAATACCACATTATGTACTATTGATACCGCTTTCTTTTAGATATTGGCATTTATTTGTTTATTTTGTGATTTGCTCAGACATTACTATTTAAATATTAAAACTTATCATATTTTGTTATCATTCCTTGGTTTCATGACCGACTAAGATAGGTTTCGATATCATTAAGTAGGTGTTTGTAGCTGATAGGGAAATTATTACTGACAATGGGCTCTTTTTGTTATTATCTGGAAAAAGTAAGCAAAACATCACTGCGCAATTTTCGCCACTACTTCATTCTGCCAAAACTCTTCAAATATAACATAATAATGGCTATTATAGTTTTCAGAAAATCGCCGACCCCCCTCTTACGACACGCAGTATTTATTATTTTTTGGATGTCATTTAGTAAGATAAACTTGAGACAATTTTAATATTCAGTGTGGAATTTAATGAACGCTACTCTTCTAGAGGAATTTTTGAGAGAATTGGAATTAAATAAATAACTGGCATAGGCAGAATAAGATCCGGCAAAAAACAGAATCACAATACATAAATCCTGGGTTGTATTTTAGATATATTGTTTACAACGATATTCCATTTCTACCTTTCTAGACGAATTTTGATTAACTCTAAACCAATTACATTTAAAACTAATTAAATAAAAAAATTCTGTTGAACTGCTCTTAGGAAAATATGGTTAACGTTAAATGATTTACAAAACCACAAAACAAACTTAATATTTAAGATTCATATTTTTAATTCCTTCTCTGATTAGATTTTTTGCACAAGTGAAAGGTAGCGATACCACAGAAAGACATCAGTGTGCAAAATTAACTTCAGATGAAAACCCATATCGTTCAACTCGTTGGGATACATAAAGTAGTACGCCTCAGTTTAACCAATATACAGAGTGAATGGAAATTTGTGAAAACAGTTTTTTTTCGTTATGAAGCTAAGTCCACGCATCATTTAAAATTATATTGAAACCTACAAGGTGTCTAAGTTCGTAGCTATCAAACTTGTATTTCTTTAAATACTATAACCAAAAAATAATGCTAAGATAGCTTAGCTTCCTCATGGTATTAATGGAATAATTCACGGCAAACGCAATAAAAGGAGAGAGAGAAAAATA